>CM026294.1:0-53767 GCA_014851415.1 Cnaphalocrocis medinalis
TCGCGAGACGCAGCTCGGCCTGCGGCCTCGCGAAGATACACGGGGCGCTTCTCTGTCTGTCACGGCTGCTCTTATACTTTTTTGCCAACGGAAGGATAATCAAATGTATGACCTTGGGACGGTTGCGCCCTACGCGGCGCTCCTCTTAGTTTGTCGAAGCCTTGTGATGGAATAGCCGCTTCGGGCTTCGCCCTACGCGGCGCACCGATGGTTTATATTTGATAAACTTGTGATGAAATGGCCGCTCCGGGCTGCGCCCTACGCGGCGCTCCGTTTGGTTTTGTCCATAAGCTTGATGGTGCCGCTCCGGGCTTCGCCCTACGCGGCGCACTGGTTGGTTTTTATGTTAATAACTTGAGATGAAATAAGTAGCCGCTTCGGGCTCGCCCTCGCGGCGCTACGCTTGGTTCTGCGTATAAACTTACAAGAAATGGCCGCTCCGGGCTTCGCCCTACGCGGCGCTCTGCTTGGTTCTGCCCGTCTATCTAACGATGAAAACCGCCCTACGCGGCGCTCCGCTTAATGTCATGCGTCGTTGTTTCTATTAAATAGCGCTCCGCTTAGATTTATATGTCGTGCTTGCGGGTGAAAATGGCCGCTCCGGGCTTCGCCCTACGCGGCGCTTCGCCTTTGCTTAACGATGTTGCGTGCATTGCATGAAAAAGTCCATACATACTGTTAGAAGGCCGCTCCGAGCTGCGCCCGACGCGGCGCTCTGCTATATTCTCGCAACACACCAAGTGATTGAAATGGCCGCTCCGGGCTTCGCCCTACGCGGCACTCCGCTTGGTGCTGCCCCTGAAAGTCAGGTTGAAATGGCCACTCCAGGCTTCGCCCTTCGCAACGCTCTACTTGATTTTCAAAAGTTCAAACTTGTAATAGAATGGCCGCTCCGGGCTTCGCCCTACGCGGCGCTCCGCTTTGTTATGCTACTGTAAGTAGCGATAAAATTGCCACTACGTTACGATGAATTGGCCGCTCCGGGCTTCGCCCTACGCGGCACTTCGCCTTTGCTCCGCAATGTTACGTTGAACACGATGAAAAAGTCCATATGTACATACAGGTAGAAGGCCGCTCCGGGCTGCGCCCGACGCGGCGCTCTGCTATATTTTGCAATGTAACGAGTGATAGAAATGGCCGCTCCGGGCCTCGCCCTACGCGGCGCTCCGCTTGGTTCTGCCGCTGTATGATATGATGGAATGGCCGTTGCGGGATTCTCCCGGTGCAACAATCGATGTAATTGCCGCTCCGGGCTTCGCCCTACGCGGCGCTTCGCGTTGGGTTTGTGAAGAAACTCGTGATGAATGGCCGCTCCGGGCTTCGTCCTACGCGGGCGCTTCGCTCAGTGTTCAGGGCTTTGTCGAGTATTAGATTTTTCCATATAAGCCCACACTTGATGCGTACGCTGAGCTGGCTAAGCGATTCAAAGTTCATAATCGTAACGTTAATGTCAGTAGGTAGTACTACAGCACAAGTGATAAAATTACTTTATGAAATTTTGATTTCAACTTAATTAAATTTTAGTTACACTAACCGCATAATATTGTGTAATACTATATAAATATATGAAATTACCAGTTATATTTGCGGTTCTTCTCATTGATTTTACATTAGTGGTTTCGTTTAAAACTCTAAATTTTCTTGAGATTTTTAGTTTTGTATGTTATTGAATCGTTATAATTCCTTAATATGATATGGTCTGGTCCACTGTAAGTTGTTAGGTTTGATAATTACGTAAAAACTTAAGACAAAAGGTCGATAAAGCAGGCGACCCGTTGTATCATAATATCCTGCCAACCAGTTCAAGCTATATTCCTTCAACTCAATTGCCTTCCATAGTCTCAGTTTAATTACATCTTTTCTGTAATAATGCAGAAATCTTTTGTATCTCACATTGCATGTTCTCATAATAATTCTTCTGGCTGGTACCATAGTGTAGGGTTTCAGCCGACTTCAGTACAAAATGTATGGGAAAATTTCGTAGTAGAGTAAAAAAAAACTTTTCTTTTTTTTTTCGTCGCATGTTTTTGTAAATGCTCTGGTTGGTTTGAGAATGACAATACATTTCACTTTTTGACAGGGCACAACACACAGACGTTGAGAATTTACAATTTTACGTACATTTTACACAAGTTATGTACTAAATTTTAAAATTTTCCTTGAGGATGAAGTTTTTTTTTTTTCTACCATTTTGTAGCTCTTGTAAATACCTACCATAAAGATCATGACAATAATTTCTCATCAAGTGGCCCAACTGCCCGAAAAATTGGTTTTAATGTGCGAAAAATCTCAACATTTATAAAATGGCCGCCAGCCTCGTCCGCCATCTTGTTTTTTCAACAACCCATATTTTTCCCATATTCTACAACATATACCGCGTCGAACCACGTTTTTACTTTTTTCTCTGAGATAATACTGCTCGCCCAAGGAACCTCTCAAAAATGCCCCCTGTCAAAATTTTCTTTTGGACGCTGCTTCCCAGTGTTGCCAGTTAATTTTAGTAAAAATGGACAAAAAGGATTTCAAATACCTAAATTCAAGCCCTCATGTACTTTTTTTCCACCCAACAACTGTCATTTTAATTTTTTTTTATTTTTTGACCAAGTCTCGAAACTTATTTAAAATTATGAAATATTTTTGAACATGGGCAACACACCTTAGGAAGACACTCGTTCGCGTCATACATCATGAGTTCCCCAAGTAGCGCCATCTGGTCGATAAACAACTTTGATTTTTTTCAAATCTCATTTTTTTTACAAAATGGGCCGCCAACTCGTCCGCCATCTTGATTTATTGACAACCCATATTTTTCCCATATACTACATCATATATCGCTTTGAATGGCGTTTAATTTTTTTTCTAAATAATACTGGTTCCCCAAGGAACCTCTCAAAAATGACCATGTCAAAAAAACATTTTTCTCAATATCTCTCAGTGTTGCCAGATGAATTTGTTAAAAATGACCTAATGTCATTTAGACTAACTCAACAAAAGGTTTGATGTGTTTACTTTTCCTGGAAATCAATTTTTATTTTTTTTACTATTTTGGGCCCTGACGCCTAAACTATCAAAAAACGCAAAAATGTTTTTCAACATGGCAACACATGTAAGCAAGACTCACACCTGCCTCATACATACAAACTCTCTCAAGTGTCGCCATCTATCGAAAAAATTACTTTGAAAATTTCCAAAAAAATACGATTTCACAAGATGGCCGCCAGCTCGTCCGCCATCTTGCTTTTTTGATAGCGCGTATTTTTCCTATATACTACGTAGCATAACCTATCAGAGACATTTTTTATTTTTTTTCCATCTATGATACCCTCGTCCAAAGAACTTCTAGAAGACAGCGACACCCGAAAATTTATTTTCGCCACCATTTCCAGTGTTGCCAGTTTTTTTCCAAAAAAATATCCGGAGGACAATGCGATGCCAAATGACTACAAAACTGCATACTCGGTTTTTGCAAACATGGCAACTTTTTTTTTCTACCATTCGCGGGCCATGGCCCAAAACTACCAAGAATTTGGTAGAAATTCTCAGTCGTGGCAATACTGTGATAAATTACCCACCGCCGCTCGGAACATTTCAAATCTCTCCAGTGTTGCCATCACCTCGCAAAATTCGTTTGAAAAGTGCACTTTTTTTCTCCAAACAAAATGGCCGCCAGGGGCGGCGCCATCTGGATTTTGAAAAATCGCAAATTACGTTTGAAAGTAGAACATGTACGCCACAGATACAAAAAAGAAATTTGAAAATCGAACGGCACCCCCCCCAGCTACGATCCCGTGAAAAGTGCTCGAAATCTAATTTTCAATCCAAGATGGCGGCGCCGCCATTTTGTTTTTTCAACTTTTTTTTCTTGTCATGTACAAAATAGCAAAGGGTGATTCTAAGACATTTTTCACATCTCGAATAACTGCCGTAACAAAAAAGTTGATTTCGCAAAAACGGCCGCCATTTTGTTTTTTTTTTCTTTAAATGTCAAAAACCTGGATTGATTAAAAAAACACTCAGGGTTGTCAAAAATTTTTCCGCAAAAATAAACCCCAACACACCGCAAAACAGCCCTGATCAGTGAGTGAGTGAGTCAGTGAGTGGTAATCGAGCTTTATATTATATAGATAGTATACATCAATACTGCATGATCAAAGTAGGGGTAAGATCTGCCATGACAATAATATCACTAGTCGTTCGCAAGGAATTCTTCATGAAGTCATAGATGAAACTATAAATGTTTCTAGTCCTGAAGAATTAGCTAGAATACGGAATGAGGCTAGCGTCAAAATCAGAGAACAACAAGTAAAGGATGCTGCTAGATTCAATAAACGGAGAAAGCGCAGCACATGTTATTCTGAAGGTGATCTTGTTAGAGTTGAGAGACAGGTACCTCATGACGGAAAGTCACAAAAACTTGTAAATAAGTACCAAGGCCCATATCGCATAGTAAAAGTGCTACCAAATGATAGATTTGTTATAAAATATACCCCCCTAACACGTAAAAAAGGTAGGCCTTATGAAGGGGTCGTAGCTTTAGATAAAATACAACCCTGGATGAGTTTTAGTAGAGACATTGTTACCACAGATAATGATAGTGATAATGATGGTGAAAGTAATTAAACGTACCTAAAATAATATCCGTATCCATGTAAACTTAGCTTTTAACTCTCCATTTATCTGTAATCTTGCATGATTCTTAAATTAATAATAATATAAGGAGATGTTAAGTTGAACATTGGTAGTTATGTATGTTTTATGTTTTGCACTACTTGTATTTATAAGAAGTCTCTCTAACTTACAATTATTGAAGTACCCTCTTAAATAATTGTTTGTTGGGCGAAATTACAAAATTCCTTGTGAAAATTATTATTTTTCTTGTTTCTTTTTATTGTTACTTTATATTAATTAAGCGTGTGGTCACGCTCATGCAGGATGGCCGAGCTGTAAGCAATTTAATAATGATTACCTAACTCTCCGATTTTTACAACGTAAAATAATTATATTTTACGTATTTATTTAAGTAATTATTACGGAAACGCGTAAATACGGACAGTCAGTTGACTGTCCGAGTTACTCACTCGGCCTTGCCCCACTCCGCCTCGAAGTGGGGCCTGCCTCGACAGTTAGAGCCGACGCTCGGGCATTCTGTTGGTGGACTCCGCCGAGAGCGGTTGATACTAAGTCACGTCGTTACGCTGCCAGTGAAAGTGTTTATATTATGTGAAGTGTATTGTAAAAGTGATTAAACTGAAAATAAGTTATCTGCAGTTTTCTTTCTGAACGCCTCCCGATACTATACAACCATTCTGAACAAAATTTGAACTATAACTTTTTGAAAGTTGCATAAAAATAAAGTATTTTTAATATAAAAGTATTATGACTTCGTATGGTAAGCCATACGAAGTTATTTTGTGTGGTGAGTCAATTTTACGTATTTTCAGATATCATAGAACAAGTGGTCCAGAATAATTTTGTCCACGTCTTCTATTACCAATCATTGGTAATAAAAAACGTGGTTAAAGAGTTGTAAATGCTCATCCTGTATATTATGAGTCGCTTCATTCGTTACGAGACGATTTCGTGGTGAGCACACAAGTCGATTTAACCCTTAACCAAGCAACTAGTATTTTTTAAATTGGTTTTCAACCTCATTCATAACTGCATAAAGTTCAAAATCTGGTGGTCACATAAGCTGGTTAAACGTTAACATCGCGTTGCTTTTAATTGACATTAAACTTTCATATTTCTATATTCGCCAAAACTTTAACATCGTAAAGGTCGTCTCCTTGGCGTGGTTACAGCCCTCAAGCCAGAGCCTTCAAAGTAACGAACGGTCTTCCTGTTCGGGTTTATGTTTACATGCAAAATCCGGCTCGCCGTAAAAATGTCGAGCCGAAATATATGAGGGATAAACTATGCAAAGAAGATTTTCCCTGGTAAAAAGTAATATTAGCATAATTACAGGGTTGTTAGCATAATACTCGGTGTGTTTTGTACAAAAATAGGACACAGTGCAAAGGTACCCGGTAGCAAAGGTAACTTGTGACTCTCCACTGGGGTTGCGGGTGTCTAACTGATGCACTCAGAAACCTTAATTGTCACTTAAGTAAAAATATTGACCGTTATTTTAATAGACATAAAGACTATCCATATTTAAGTTAAGAAACATTAAGGTTAAATGATACCTGATTGCGGCAGTTTCAGTGGTGGTAATCGCTTACCATGAGGTGATTTATCCGCTCGTTTGCCACCTATAATATAAAAAGCGAGCAGTTTTCAGACCTATTGTTAGTTACTGAATTAGAAGTCGCATTTTATTCTGGTGGACGCCTGCAGATTCGTTCGCGTGGAGCTTGGTTTGTCACTAAAAGATTTTTCTAATAAATTGTATATTATGTTGTAGCACCCTAACTATCAATATTTATCTGTTGTCTAATATCTTACTCTTTGAACGCCATGGGCGTCACCGGTAGCCGGCAAACAATACTTTTTCTGTTGTGCCAAGTGATGTGGCAGTCAAAGGCTTAACAGAAGCGCTTAAGCTACTTAGTACGAAGTCAAGTTAATGTATGAGATGTTGTGTTAATTTATTTATTGATGGACATCAAATAATTATGATACAGTCCTCGCTATACAGTACCATATCGTTGACCTTTGACAGCACACGTTGTCCTACTGGCAACCTGGATACTGTGATAAAACTTCAGTGTAATCCTTGAGTTACTAGGGGCAAGCAAAGCTTAGGGGGTATTAAAACATTTTATGGTAAGTCTTGTTCGTTTCGAATTTACGTTAAGTTGGCGGTTTTAAATCTACGTACTCCATCACTCAAGGAAACGTAGGTATTTGTGTAATTCTGTACCACGCCATACATCATTACGTTGCATGTTAACTAACCTCACTGTGGTTTAAGTTTGTCGTTTTTTAATTAGGTAGTTGTACAGTCACTAATAAGTATACAATCTCAATCAATTATGAACCTTATAGACCTGGCATAAGAGTCGAGGTGTTAACATGTTTATTGCAGGCGACTGTACCTACATCGTTTATAGCGATGAGCGAAGGTATCTCTAGTAGATACGAACGCGCCTTCCATATAGGTCGACGGTAGTTGCTTGGATCCGAGCATGCATCTATGGATTTTTAAAAAAATCTATGAGCATAGTTCTACCATTCTCTCGGCGTTGTGGAACCTCCCCATTTTTATGTGATAAATAGCAGACGAGCAGACGGATCACCGATTGTCACCGATAGCAGCGATTGCCGCCGCGCATAGACACCTGCAACACCACTAGAGTCACATGTGCGCTGTTAACCTTTTACCCCTTTTCCCCAATTGGGCCTCTGGTACCCTCACTCACTCTACGAAACACAGCTCACAGAGTCCCCAAATCCTGAATCATAGTCTAACCCGGGCTTTGATGCGACGGCTTTGGACACAATAGGAACAAACACGTTGAGACGAAGATGGTCCATTTAAAGTTTCCAGCTACCTTAAGTTGTAATCTTTCAGACAAACTTCTTCGGAATCTCAGAACTATTGAATTTTAAAATACTTCGTTACTTTATAAATCTTAAAGGCTTTCAATATTAAATTATGCTAATGAATTAATTCTCGAGCGAACTTGGCTATCAATTTTCATTTAAGACCGATTGAGTCGCCAGAGACCACGATTTTTCTTTAAACTTTTGTTATAGTAACTTATTAAGACATCAATCAAAATTTGTAATTTACGGGATTGGTCGACTAAGCACTAGGGACTTTTGAGCGTGAAATTCGGTTTGATACTAAAAAAGTAAAGTGTCAGCCTTTATTTGTCCCACTGCAGGGCAAAGGCCTCCATCATAAAAAGCAGTCGTCGCTACTATGATAGTATTAGGTTTAATCACCACACTTGCCTAATGCGGATGGGCGATCACAAACCCGAGCTATGTTCGAAAAATTCGAACATACTTTTTGCTCGGGATTCCACCCGGGACCCGAATATCACGGCCCGGTAATTAAACCACTGGACCAACAGTACTTTACTAATAATAATAATTTTTCTCACAACATCTCATACGTTGACTTAACTCCGTAGAGTAGCTTAAGCACTTGTGTTACAGATATCAGATAAAACACAAGTATAATACTTAAATACATTATTGCACTCAGACACTGAACAAATACAAGTGTTCATCAGACGAATGTTTGTCCAGGGTGGGGATCGAAACCACAAGCTTTGGCGTAGAAGGCATGATCACTACTAAATGAGCCACACGGTCAGTAAACAGCTACTAATACAGACTTAATTTTACTAAAAGTTACATTATAGAGCTAAATATCGAAGCTCACCAATGACAATGTTTAGTGCTTCAGTCACTATTATAAAACACATTAATGTATCACTATTTAGTGGGAAGTGGCATTAGCGGGTATCGGAACCCGGCGTCAATTATTTTAGATGCAATCAACAAAGCACTTCATTCCAATCAAATTATCATGTGCAATGGATATGTGGTTATTGCTGATTCTAATTTAATTTGGTGGACGATACTCATGGGAATTGTTATAAATATTTGTTAAATCTGCTGTCATATAATTATGTAGAGAAAACTTACTATTGTTACTCTACTGACTGGACTATCCTCCTCCTTGCGTCGTATTCCTCAGTGCTGAGGGTCGTAACTTCCCTTTTGAATCACTCTCTTCCTTTTTTATGCGATAGGTGACAGACGAGCAGACGGAAGACCTGTGGTAGGCATTTGTCGCTGCCCATAGACACCTGCAGATTGTGTCTTCGGTCGCACTTGTGACACCAGTAGAGTCACAAGTGCGCTGCCCACTTTTAACCCACTTTGGACCTCTGGTACCCTCACTCACTCGACGAAACACAGCGCAGAAGCCGGTTTTTGTGATGCGAGTTGCCGATTTCAACGCTCAAGTGTTTTGTTTTTTTCGGTTTACCTTTTAGCCTTATGGTTGTCAAATCAACCTTATAATAAAGAGCATAAATTTCTTGAGTATATTTTCTCCTACCCTTAAATTATTTGTCTAAAATCAGGCCTAGAATCCAATGTTTTCACTGTATTGTTAAGTGTTTTGGTTCCCATTAAATATTCCCAATAGCCTTATTAACAAACCCTTGATATTCAGTTCGATCCTAAAACAACACTGAATTTGAACCGCGCATGAGTGAAAGCTAAATAAAAACACATCGACCCGTGACGAAATCTGCAAACAGATTCTCTAACCCTTGGATTGGTTGAGTAATTTTAATGAGAAATAAAAATATTGGTTAAGGAAATCTGTGTACGATTTGGGGACGTGGGTTAATAAAAAAAAAACTTACACTATACTTAGATTGTCTCGGATTAGATTCTTAAATCAGGCAAAAGTAACTACGTTTTAGGATTCCTTATACGATATTGTTACGGCTATGTGCCGTTGCATGCGGAAATAGTGCTTACCTCTAATGGGTAAGGTTGTGCACTACTTCATACACGCTCAGTTAACCGAACCTACCCGTTCGTAATGGTACGTTATTGAAGTATCAATTGTTTACCTTCTCGAAGCCCAAGTTGCAATATGCCCCGAACATTCTGGAAGCTGTGTCTCGAACATTTTGGAAGCTGTGTCACGAACATTCTGGGAGCGGATCAGCGGATAGAATGTTCTGGAAGTAACACAAGCTCCCGCATCATCTGCATACTAGTAATGATCTAAGCGAATTACCTGCGAAGTTCTTAGTGCGATTAAATTAACTGCCTTTTTGCCACACTATAATTACAAGATAGACAGCCAAGAGACGTCTTCCACTTTAGCATTGTAATAATAATAGTTCAGCGTCTTGAATCATCGTTAAAATTCGTTACCGGTGATAGCTGAAATATCGGCAAAAGGACTTAAAGCCTATCAGTAAATTCTCTTTCCAAAAACCTGTAGGGAAGAGGCGGGTTGCCAGTCCCCACCCCATAATCCAGCGCTTAACAATTGTTTTGGCTCCGCGTCTATTAATTATTTACGTACCTTTAAATTCGCTTCTTTGAGGGCGTTTTTACAGCCTGAGGCCACCATAAAAAATGTCAGTGAGGAATGTGCTACATGTTGAGAGGTTGAAACAAGATGTTTTTTTTTTGACTAAATAAACGATGTCATAATGGACAATGGAATGGAAACTTATGTAGATATATAAATTAAAATTTAGGAAGTTAACAACAGATAGTATTTTACTTTGCTCGGTTACATCTAACATGCACTTCTGGTTTTTCAAAGTGATGCGCAATTTCTTTTTATTAGCTCGACAGTGAAGTAAAATATTGAGAAAATAGGCAGCTGTAAAAGGGTTTCGAAGGTCAAACTTCCCAAATACTGAATCAAAATTGAAAGTAACCTATTAATTTTGTATGGGGGAGTCGGAATATTTTTTTTACAAATTATGTTTAGTCGTAGATCCAATGTTGTTCAGGATGGTTGGTAAAAGACATGGTTAAAGCGATATGAATGTTCACAAATACACCTTGTATAAGTACACAGCTACACAAAACAAATTGATCCGCAATACCAAGGTGATATATTCTGCGAAGATGTTATATTGATTGAGTTCATTACGTTTCCATCCACCATTCGTACCGATCACACTATTGGTTCATCCATTTTATTTCTCCCCACTCTACCAGAACGAATCCTTATTTATTATAACGAATGTAATATTTCATTTACGGTATCTTATCGTACGTCTCCTTTCATCATTGTGGGCAATTAGTCTTCATTTTATCCTCGCATTTTCCTTGCTGCTGACCTATTTTTATTTATCTACGGGTAATGTCGCAAAGAGTACGAACCATACCCTGGTTTGGTGGTCGTGTGTGTTTCTCGTTAAATATAACATTAACATCTTCAAATAGAACAAGTAAATGTCATGTGTCTTACCAGTATAACAATAAATTTGCACACAGAGGGTAGGTTCTAGCTGGTTTTGAATTTAGAAGAGTTCTTTACCTATGTAGCCACGTAGTAGGGTTGTTGCCCGACATCAGTAAATTTTTCTCTTAGTATTGAGAACATGAATAAAAAACATCTGTGATAATGGAGTTATTATTTTTATTGTATAGAAGATTAACGACAAGAATTCCTGACGTTAGATTTTTTTTTACAATTTGCAAGCATTTTCAAGGATTCCCTGTATATCAGTTTGCTTATTACTTTACTGACCTAGATTCTATACTGTTGAGTGATTGTAAACAAAAACAAGGATTGCTGAGTCTTAAGGATTTTCAACTTTCCAAGTATTGGAATAAGGCATAGCAATATTCCTGTTACCTTAGCGAAACGTTGATAGGATCATCTGAGGATTTATTCGTTGGTTTTATGTCTTACTCTTGTGTGGATAGCAGCCAGATCTGAATATTAGGCAAAATATGAAATTTATAAATTTTATCGAAATAAATAAACATTTGCATCGTTTGAATGTCATAGTGTCTCCGTTTGAGATGAATGGGCCGGCTCGACTAAGACTCCGGTCTTACATATAACCGCCGTGAAGCAGCCCCTGTGCTGTGTATCGCCGAGTGAGTGAGGGTATTGGAGGCCCACCTGGAGGGAAGGGGATAGAAGGTTGCCAGCGCACTTGTGACTCCACTGGTATTGCAGGTGTCCATAGGCGGCGACAATTGTTGTCGACATATGTTATAATGTAATGATGTAGGCAGACCAAATAAATAAATTGCTTACCATCAGGTGATCTGCCTGCTCGTCTGCAACCTATAACATAAAAAAACGAATTTTGATTAAATCGATGTTAATAAGCCAGTCAATATAGCTCACGTAAAACCTTATACGAGTATAAAAGGTACGACTTTAGTTAAACATTTACGTCGCCTTAAAAGCCGATATATCTTTCCTCTATTTACTTACCATGAAATAACTATCTTCAAATAGTCCTTTTTTCCTCGAAATTCTTTCTTTGTTTTCGCAACAAAAGCTTGTATTTCCGCTGTTTGAAAGATAATATTAAACCGAAGGAAAAAAATAATATTTTCACTCACACTCGGGGGGTTCCGTTTCAGCGCCCTCTGCCGGCACTCCGAGCCGTATTTTCCTTGTATTTATTATACAGGGTGTCTAGTATGTTGTGGTCAAAATGTAACTTAAAGAGGGTAGGGCTGAAATCGTACTGTCACGTTTGGGTCGTGCCTATAAACATGTTTGGGAAAAAGCTTTAGATTTTGTTCGTAGATTCGAAACGCAAACAGTTTGGGTAGGTGAATGGTATGAATTGATTGTACTAATAAATGTTTTATTGAGTAACTGAGATCACTAAATTGATAGAAATATCCATATTTATGAATAGTTTGCACTTGACTTGACATTGGCACACTTACCCACACAAAAATGGTGACGGACAGATACCCACACATTCAGCTTCATTATGATGATCAGCCCGTAAGTAGGTATGTACTTACCTACTGCTGAGTATTAGACCTCCTTTTTTTCGCCAAAGTTCCCGGTCTTGAACTGCTAGGGTCTATGTAGGACCTCCTATTTTGGTAATATCATTGACCTATCGTGACGCTGGACGACCAGGATTTCGTTCACCTATTCCATGGCACCATTCGGTGAGGATATTCAGCTTAGTACAATTAATCTGTCAAATCTTCTCAATTAATACTGAACCAATGTCAAACTTGTTTTTTTCTTTTATGTGATAGGTAGTAACCAGGGTTTGATGTAAACATGAGAATCATCACTGATGTGCGGCGGTCCTTACCAGCCGTATAATTTTTTTTTTGTGAAAATAATTCATGTTGAAAGCAAAAACAAAACAAATTTACCAGGGTTTTGATGTTCAGAGGAAAGATAAGTCGCCAGTAATCGGGGATTTGAAGTGAAGTGTTATTTGTGTTTTATCTTTGGGCTTGTTTTCTTGTTATGGGATGGAAAAAGCGTACAGTTACAGTTTAATATTCGATCTTTCCAAATTAATAAAAAAAATATCGCACTCTAATGTTGAATTCGAGTGTTTCATTTTTCAAACATAGCTCGAGTTTGTGATCACCAATTCGCATTAGGCAAGCGTGGTGATTAAGCCTAATCCCGTCATAGTAGCGATGACTTGATTGCTATTATGATGAAGGCCTTTGCCCTGCAGTGGCACAATATTATATAGGCTTATACTTTACTTTATACCACGAGAACGTATAATATACGCTAAACATTTTATGTACATAATTGATATAATAATTCCGAAGCCGCCATATTTTTTCCCCGACTGCGACAGGGGGTAAATAACATGGCAACCTTTCGAACTCCTCCTGTGTAGAGCCTTAATCAAAAATATCTGGCCATCGATAATAAAAATAAACAACTACCGTATCGCTCCACACCGATTCGTTCAGTGTTGCCAACATAATACGCAGTATTGCTAAATTGGTAGGATTTTTAAGAATATAATGTTGGATGGATGAACGTTATAAGGATTAATGAAGACGGGGGATGTTTTCGAGTTGTTTGAAAGAAAAAATAAACAAATCGGTCATAATTATGCAGTTCTGTCATCAACGTACTTAAGTGACTTATCGACGAAACTAGCGCCGCCAACCTATTTACACTGATTGTGGCGACAATATGATATTTTTTTAGAAAGTAAAACTCTGCAAACTATGATGCAAGTAAATTGTATTTTTCGAGATGCAAGACAATATTTTTTACACGTGACAAGAAACAATAATCATTATTGCTTAAACCACTTTTTAAATTGGTTACGTGTGTTACATTGGGTAGCAGCAGTCACTTATTACACATTCCATCTGTTCTTTTACCACCGATCAAAAAAAAATCAGCACTTTTTTTCACTTGGCAACACAAGTTTCTTGCCTTTATTTACAACACCCTGTATTTGTGTAGTGTACGTGCACGTCCCGACGCCATCATTAGATTTATGCCCCGGTTCGGGATACACAAATGGAACGTTGTAGCTGATAACAGGACCATTTATGACTCCCCATATTTGGCGAAATGAAAGTTTAGTTCTTTAGGAAGCATCGACAATTTCTTTCCCTACTTTGAAAATGGGGGAAAAAATCGCGTATAGTTCCTCCATATTGATATATACTAGTGGCTTACCGTAAGCATTAGTTTCAAAAAGTACCAATAGATGGCGCTGGATGTCATTTACATTGCGCAAGTGTTTCGCTTTTTTATCTATTAGGTAAGGTAAGATTTAATCTGTTTATAAATAGTATTGTATCTATCACCATTAAACTTGAATTCGAAATTCTAAGGCATCTCGGTTGTCTAGAAAATGACGTGGCATTCCTTCCAAAATTATAAAATACTTTCATCACTGTTGACGTTTTGGTCATGTTATATTTAAAAAAATATGCTTTATGTGTTTATATGGAAACATTAGAAACTTATTGTGTTTTATTTTTGTTGCAGGTAAGAAATCAACAATTTTGCATCTTAGCATCTGCTGTAAGTTTTAATGTGTTGAACCTTTTTTACTTTCCCTAACTCGGAAAAATATACATAATATAACTTAGAAAATATTTGTTGCGTATCACCTCGACATACTGTAACACAATCTCGATGTTTCTTAAACCTTCGATAGATATCCATTCCCTACGCGTAGTGACTGTGCGTATGTGACGTAGTGTACAACAGAATAATAAACCTTACCCATTAAAGATAAGCTCTTTTTTCACATGCAGGGGCACATTAGTCGTAACAATATTATTTTGTATAATGAAAGTCACTTTTAAATACCTATTTAAGTATAAGCAAGCATCCTGTTCGTCTAACGGGTTGTTTTACTACGATACACCTTTACTTAACTACTGAAGATTACGTGTCAAACTTCTCCCTTCAAAACCATAACGATTACTTTACAACCCACTATAACATTCCCTTGATTTGAGCTCAAATAGCTTCCAACGACGAAGCGAAAGCCACAGTAATAATTTCAATTAACTCGACACCACTGATGGACCCTCCCCGAGAATCGAACCCGCGATAAATCCGTCGCACGCACACGATAATGGACCCATTTTACCCATTATGTACACACGACAGGCCGGCCCTATTAAGTGTCATGGCGATTCCAATCAAGGCAATTTCCATTTTTGTACAATTATGGCGGTACAAAGTTAACAATATTTGTCTTCAAGATTGCGTAGGTAGTAGTACTCAATATTAAAAACAGTCAAAGAAATAGAATAGTAAATAAAATAATATAGCGGCGGCGAGTTGGACTCTCTTATGAAGGGTTCCGTAGCAAAAAAACATATTGAGGATTCTAATGGTATTAGACACGTCGTTATAATTTTTGAAGAAATATCCATAAAAACCCCACTCAGGTGGTTTTTGGTAAAACTAAAATGTTGAGTGTCTCCCATACTTAAAACATAGCTATTTTTGTGTTCAATAGTTTAGTTAGTTACCATAAATATGTCATATTCGATCGGCCTCTGATAAAAATTTTGTTAACACTATTCTGCACGATGTAAGCATGAATAATTTAAGATAGTTGTGCTTACACATTGTACTGAAAGCTGTTCAGTTTCCAAATCAGTAAAATGTGGTTTTGGCAAAAAAAAAATCCATGGGTTCTTAGATCCCGCTTACATGCTTGGCTGCTGCTCTGATATACGCGACTCTCGAAAACCATATAACCTAATACAAAATATTATAATACTCCCGTTGCCAATACGTAATAGAGCCTAATGCAGGTTGGTTATTTCTGGCCAGACAGCACAAAATGGCGGCGGGAAGTGACGTCACGACCTAAGTGCAAAGGTTAAATAAATATACCCTTAGTCCACCCGTTTAGGACTCGTGTTAAGTGGGGTGTGTTGGCTTAGGAATAACGTCGGAAATGTTTTGTTGTAGTCTGCTCTAAAAATGTTCCGTACTTTATATTGATGATATTGTTGGCTTTAGTCTTTGAGACCCACGCTTCGGCATGAATGGGCCGGCTCGACGACGCGTGATGCAGCGCCTGCGCTGTGTTTCGCCGCACTCGGCACTCGGTGAGGGTACAGAAGCCCAATTGGGGGGAAGAGGGGTTAAAGATTGGCAGTTGCACTTGTGACCTTACTGGTGTTCCAGGTGTCTATTGGCCGCGGCAATCGCTCACTATCCGTCTACTCGTCTGCCACCTATCACATAAAAAAAAACAATCCGAAACTTCGAAACATTATTTTTGCTCGACTCGGGAATTGAATCCAGCTAACTAAGCGTCAATAATATAATAGTACTCTCGGTTAACCCTTTCTCGGGTCCCGATGAATAATATTTGCGGCCCGAACAAACCCGAGCGTCGATATGCTAATAAAACCTTTATGTTTCTGGTCACGCGATGGACCAGGGAACCGCAACTAGCCGTTACTTACTTACTACGCTGGCTCAGCGACCCGAAGTGGGTCTTGGCCTCCGACACGAGACTTCGCCAATCTGCTCTGTTCTCAGCCACCTCTTGCCAAGCCAAACTTTGAAGGCCTCTGAAGTAACAACCCGTAAAACAAAAGCCGTTACAATCATTAAAAATTTTGAAGAATTCTCGTTCTTTTCCAAAAAATATCTTCCAAAACTGTCAATTTGGAACCCGAGGTACCTACGCTAAGACTATGATTCAGGATGTGGGGAGTCTGGTAATTATAATGAAGCGACTGCCGTCTAATCTTCGCAACCCTTTGACAGAGGGGAGGGAACAGACCAACTAAATCATGATCTTTTTTTTAGCTGCTACGGTGTCCAGAAACACTTAATTCTGCCAATTTCGTGATTAAATAGACACGTTATATTTTGAAGATGCGTCGAGTTTATAATATCGCTGGTCACACGTTACAAAAATCATTCATAAAGTGCAGGTCTCCTTTGTTTCCCTCACCGCCGAACTAGTGTCAGAAATAAGCACTTAAAATTAAAAAAATCAGAGAAGCAAGACGGATTCGAACTTTCTACTCGTATAGAAGGCGCGTTTTTTTCTATCGCTTACCAAAGTCGTTCAGTACTTTTTATTTGACTGTGACCATATTACGACAAGCTACTATCAACTAAAATGGTATTGTTCCCGCTCGTTTACTATGCCATTTTATTGAGGTCCTCCAAAGACCGCAAATTAATCTTCTTCCTCTTAAATTAAAGTGGGTAAGTAACCTTTACAGATAATTGCCTAAAAGTCTAGAAACGTTAAAACCAATTCATTTCCTAGATATAACAACGACTAATATGGGAGATACTGTACTACACACTAACACGAACAAATAGATACCTTAACTCTAAGAAATAAGGATCAAATTTTGCAAGCTTTATAGCTACCGTACACTGGAACTCAGAGAGCGTAAACTATCACGCCGCACTTAATTGCCTGACTGTACCTAAGGAAAGCGCCAATGGATTTTCGAATTTACGACCCTACATATAGCATTGATATTGCAGGAAGTGTAAATTGCTAGGTTTTGCGAGTGTGGCGGTTTTAGCCCGCTTTTGTTTTGCTGATGAGTTATTTGCAATTTCAACTTTGTTATGGTAAGAATTCACTGCCTAATAAAATATATCTTGAGGGTGTAACTGTGACATCCAGTTAACCACTTCTTCTACTAACCATTTTGAACAACTTTTGTTCTACGAGTTTTTGGAGTTAAGCTGGCTAGAATAGCTAAGACCCTACACGTACAATGGACCAAGTAGGGCTCTAAGTCTGAAGGAGTCCAGGTTACATTACTGTATAAGTTTTGGATTGGAAATACGTGTAAAAAAGCAACTTTTCATACAAAAATATTTTGATGAATTTCTTTCAATATTAATAATTAATTAAATTTTCTTCAGAATGGTTAGTAAAAGACGGGATGCCATGTATCTAAATGTTTTCAGATACACTCTGTAGGTGTAAATTTGACTGGCCCAATTGCGCAGTATGTGTAGTGCACCTGTCTAATACGCCAAAGGTCATAAATTTGATTCCAGCTCATGACAAATATTCATGTTTTATCTACAGTGTGTCCGAAAATAGGTGTCTTGTAATTAATTGACAGATCAACAGACTGTCAGTTGTTTTTTAAAATGTTCCTACAAAATGGCAGCCATTTTGATTTTTGTTGCTACCGAGTCCGGGTAGGTTTGTTTATTAGTAATATCTTTGTATGTAGAGAACTTCCAACATTCCAAAATTTTGTCGTAAGTATGAGGCAAACATTTTTAAGTGAAACCTTTCTTACCCATTTCTTAACCGCCTTTTCTTCTTCCTTGTCTAGTAAACAGACTTCAATTAAATTAACAAGATGCTAATTAATTACAGTGTGTTTATCGTTCTGCCGATCGGTGGCTAAGCGAGATCGCTGTTGTTAAACAAAATACAGGTCTGAATTGTTTTACACTTTTAATTAGGCGTTGAATCAACCTCGTCTTTGAAACATTATATAGAAATATGTTGTAAGTAATGTATTAAAGTAATGAATGATTTATTACAACTGGCTTCTTATTAGAGTAATTACGTATTATTCCAATCCGAAACTGTGCCATAGAAATTACGGCTACGGTTAGCACGGCTATTATATTTTAAATTTTTTTGGCTGCTATGCGACATAGCGCGGACGCAGTCAATTCTGCCAATGTCAACTTGATAAAGAGACACGTACTGTACGTTTTATGTTTCCAACTAACGAGGGACAGTATTAGCTTGACACTGGCTAATGTGGGTAGTTATCGCAAACTATCGCTATTACTAGTAGCTGTAACCGATGGCCCCTGTAATCTGTGCGCTGATTGATATCTCCTGCCACAGATCAGACTGATACAGATAGGCTGTATCAAGTAACACTATGTTCAGTGCAATGCATATGTCTCTGTCAAGCAGTTGTAGAATTGTTAATTAAAGATCAGTATGGGATTAAGGCTTCGAGGCTTGAGTTCGAAGGTCCAGCAGTCGACGAGTGTGAGTTGCTGATGATGATGAGATTAAAGATGTACATCGTGCACACTAGTGACGCCGTTGTATTTTTATTTCTTTTGATTATTTTGAGAGATTTATTCTTTAAAAGGAGTGTACTTGAGTTCCTAAAGTATTAATTTAACCAGAAATAAAATGAAATTTATTGCTAAATGTAAAAAATACACTTAACAGCAAAACTTGAACTCGCGTTGCGACAAAGTCGATTTAAATAAATAAGCCTTTCCAACTTCTCATGTTCTTAAAAATTAATAAAGTATCCCTTAAGTGCGAAGTCAACAAGAACTCATTAGGTTGGTTTAAATAATTTGGCCGAAATTTACGGCCCAAGCGGAGGCTGGGACGCATTCCCTGGCCTGCAGCCAAGTCTAGTTACTCTAGAACATGATGTTACGAGTTGTATTTGTTGTAAATACTGAATAAGAATGAAAAACATTAGTACTCTATCTGGAACATTCATCATTAGAACTAATTTTACATTAAAGCAGCCGTCATTATCTGATGGTAAGTGATGACCGCCGCCCATGGACATCTGCAACACCTGAGGCATCACATATGCGTTGCAGGCAAATGTTATACCAAATTAGGCTCGAGTCATACTTGAATGCCCTCGTATAGGGCTACTTAATAGATTAGTCGATAAATACCAGGGCTGAAAACTAGGTTTTAAACTGCAAGAATTTGTCTAGTGCTTTGGAAATACGACTTTTATTGGCCAACACATAAGGATCACAACCAAACACATTGTAGACGGAAATAAATGGTTTTAGAGCGTTAATTAGCGTCCTGTTGGTGCGTGGTATGCAAGTCACTGTCATTATCCGCCTGTTACATTCTCCATTACTTGCAGCCCTCAGCCCTGCAAGGAGGGTGTCAGTTGTATCAGCCTAGCTTACCGCAAGATCGAAAACTGTGAACAATCATCCTTCTGGTGTAGCTGATGTCCATGGGCGGCGGTGATCACTTACCATCAGGTGACCCGCTTGCTCGTTTGCCTTCCTATAATATAAAAAAAAAATCAAAATAATCAAAATATTAACACTTCTAGAATAGTCTCATGGACACTGTCTTCCGATTCCAGACTCTATGTGTTGATGTATTTAATTAAATAGGTAATATTTCGTCAGGTATACAGGCTTTATCTATGAAAAATCTCTGTAACCACCTTTGCACCTTTGATTTTTTGAAATTTCTATGTGAAGCTATCACGCATGTCGGTTTAAAGATGGCAGCGTTGTGAGACTCTAGGCGTTGCATAGACACCCTATGAGTGGCAGTAATCGCTTACCATCAGGTGATCGTTTTTTCGTCTCTCGACTATAACATAAGAAAACCAGGTTCCGTATAGTCTTTTTAATTAAAACACCTAGTTCTAAACTACCTGTGAGACAAGATCTATTCTTAGTACAGGTAAATATCATTGTCCCTATGTATAAAATGTCTATTGTTAATTTAGTTCTATTATAATTAATAAAGTTTTATTTTATTTTATTTTATTTATTTTAGTGTGTCTCTGCCTGTATCTATCTGTTATGTATCTACTGTATTTTATACGTTTAGTATACTTTAATGAAACGATAAACGTTTAAACCGTTTTTACCCGTTTGTAATCCATCTTGGATTGCCTCGAGAAGCGCTTAGCAATTAATATTGCATGTCTCGCAGCCTTTAGGATTAATCGATTTCAGTTAAAATCCATTCCGACAACCTTTTAAGGGAATTGGACGGGGCTTCCGGATATTATTTTGATACGTTTCTTAACCTTGTAGTTACTGACGTCATGGCGGATTAGGCATAAAAAAATCCATCTGGGGTTACAGCTATACAGGGAGTATCTGTGAATATTTCATCCCTTTAACCACGTGTTCTACCAAACATTCTGAAAAAAAAATGTTCTATGATGAAGAATCAAAAGTTTGACTCAACACAAAATCTGTTGACTAGCATAGTCAACTCGACTTTGTAACATTTCACAAAATGTTTTTGGTGAGATTCCTCTTCTCCCAATTAATCAGAAATTGCTAAGCTAAGAAATCAATCCCTGAGTCAGAATAATATTTTTTGTCCCTTCTGTGAGTTTGTTCATCAATTAGGAATGAATTGAAGACCGAGAATACCTGATACTTATTGAGCGAAAGGTCTTTTGGTTATTAATACAGCAAAATCACAGATAGATTCGTTTCCTCTTTCATGGATAACCTATAGTTCGTCCGATTATTGAAACGGCAAAAGACATAACATGTACAGAAGGGACAAAAATTATCTATGTTTCTATAAATACCATTTTGTAGAGTTGCGAAATGTGTGAAATAAAATTATTCGTGATTTTTTGAGTGCACACTGTTTGGATCACTGATCATATTATGCAAATAAGTATCGTAATCATCATCGCTTTAGACAGATATTTGCCATGAGACCGATTAAATTGTAATCGCATATTACCTTAGTTTAAAAATGTAAATTTCGATGTCTACGCAGAATTGGTAAATATTTAAATCTTATATACCTTCTGTTTGTTTGCAAATCAATTAGTTGATCTTTGCCGCCTCAATTAACAAAGACTGGGAATTGTCTATTTTGATTGCGTTGGCAAACTTTGTAGGTATACCACTGTATATTTCAGAAAACCGCTGTATTTCCAGGGCAAAACGTCAATCGGAGAATGTGTTTTCATACATAAACTGCTAAGCCTAGGATAGATAGGTATGGATAAATAGTCTCTATTGCACACAAGATACAGTACCTAATTCTATGGCAAGGGGCCCTCGATAAATTATATCACAATATTTTATGCTTTTTCGGTGATTTAAAAAAAAACTTATTGTTCCGCCTTATTGTATTGTTTATTGCTGTTGTTTCACTCATGCATGTCACTTCTGTGCAATAATAAAGAATAATATATCTATCTATATCTAAATACGATGCATAAACGCTACGATTTTTTTCTTCGTTCTAGGACCTCTGCTCACTCTTGCCTTAAAGATATCCAGATTGTAAAGATCATGGCCCTTTTTAATCTTTTCAGGGTTATCTAGGATTAAGACAGGCCTAGTAATCATGCTCCCTCTCCCCCCTCCTAACCCAACGAAAAGGGCGTAATTTACATAATTACGCGTCGCGCGAACTTTTGAGATGCTTTAAGCTCTTGCTGCGACCTCTGGTGGCTCTGAAGGTATGTTTAGGTAGCTTTAGCAAGCTTAATTTTATAGCTTCCATGTGTAAAATCTAGTTATACTCATCCTGACTGCCGCTCTCAGAGACGTCGATTAACTTTAATTATCAGTAAAGTCATAAATATTGACATTTTATTTCCACTTTGTCACTCCATCCTCGCTATCTTGATAGATGGCAGTCAAGTGCATTTCTCACGGAAACTTCCACCATGTCATATTATTGTTAAAGTCCCTAAATTAAATATGTAGATTAAAAAAAAAACAACAAAAAACTTCCACCATGAACTCCAGTTTTACTTACTGGTATTAAAAGCTAAAATCATTCTTACTTACCTTTTCATATCTTTGACGTTCCCGTCCCAGGAATGAAAGGGACAAACTTCGTGTCGTACAGTCGTCATCATATACAGGGTGTATCTGTGAACATTTACAGCCCTTTAAACTACGTGTTCTACCAACCATTCTGAACAACATTTGTTCTATGACTTTCCATACAAAGTCAGCCACGTGACTTGGTCATTTTGTATGGGGAGTCAAAAATTTTTTCGAAGAATTTAGAAAAGTTGTTGAACAAATGTTGTTCAGAATGGTTGATAGAACACGTGGTTAAGGGATGTAAATGTTTACAGATACAACCTGTATGAAGCTACATCCAAGATGTCCAAATACTTAGTAACATTCACAGTATGCAGTAATATCAACTTTTGACGACCCGGTTGGTTCAGTGGTTGTGAATGCTGCGTCTGGGCCAAGGTTTGCGGGTTCGATCCCCGCATAGTACAAACATTTGTGTGCATGAACATGTCTATTTGTATTGGTCTGGGTGTTTTCTATGTATTATAAGTATGTATTTACAAAAGAAAAGTATTATATGTATATATTTGTAATTCTACTGTCGGTTCTGATATCTGTAACACAGGTGCTTGAGCTACCTATCACAGAGTCAGATCAATGTATGTGATGTAGTGAAATATTATCAACACAACTAACGTAGCCATTTTTTAACAGAGCATTTACAGTGGTCAAACATATCAGAATACCGTAAACGTTGAATAATTTTGCACATTTAAACTGTCCTTTGTGAAGAAATAGCCTAAACGTAACCTAGCAAACAGTTTTTTTTTTAATTTTATTTTTTTATTTAGACTATAGGCCAACGCTTGACCACAATCGCACCTGATGGAAAGTGACGATGAGGTCTAGGATGACACGCGTTTGCCTAGAAGATGCCTGTTCATTCTTGCCTTAAAGATGTGTAGGTTATAGTGGTCGGGAAAACAGACCTCGGCAGGAAGTTCCACTTCTTGGCTGTCAGTTTTAAATAACAGAACATAATTAATAGAAAAATAAACTTTAGATTGTAATAAATACTGCTGATCGAATTTAAAGTTTGGTTCCTACGTTACCACATTTTTTTCATAATGACGATTTCATAATTGATATTTTTGACTGTGAAAGCTCTTTTAAATTTGGCTACGTTGGTTGTGTTAATATTACTACATACCATGGACGTTACTAAGTATTTGGACATCTTGTATATGATGTTGACTGTACACGCGAAGCGAGCTCTGAATTTACAACGCGTTTCTTTGAGGCACTCCTTTGCGGGTAGTTTTCTGTTCTAACTTCAGTCTTTGAGCGGGGGATGGTACGTGATTGTTAATGCATACAGATTATTAGTTTGCGGTATGAATAAGAAAAAGAAATTGTGCTGTTTGAAACTTTCATGGTCACTAACATTAGAAAAGTTATTTACGGTGTCAAATTCATACTGTAGCCTTACCATGAGTTTGAAATACTATACTCGCTATCGAAAACTATCGCTTTGTCTCTTTCATTGTGATGCATTTGAACAGAGCAATAGTTTACGTTATGTCAGTGTTAGATGTCAACTCATGGTAGCGCTACAGTTCTGACGCAAACTTCGTATAGCCTCAAAATGATTCATAAAGTTCTGACGCGAACTCCGCTCAATAGTGAACATAGAGTTTTTGATTTTGATCATCTACTTTTGCTGTTGACTGTACGAGTATCTTACCTGACACAAGCACAAAATAATTACACACAGAAAGTAGGCTGCCCACTAAGAGCTAAAAACGTGTCATGTACTCACGCATGAGCACTAACGGGGAAATACTCCTTTTCGACCTCATTAATCCTAGCACATAACATAAGATTGTCAAACTTTCGAGGTCTGTGGTAGAGGCTGCGCGCTTATGTACTCATGCCGGGCAACAACCCTAGCATATGTCAACGAACTCTTCTAAATTCAAAATCAGGCTGAGTCTACCTTCTGTGTGTAATTATTTTGTGACACAAGTCTTTGCGTTTAGATAGCCCGTCTGAGATCGTCAGCTGTACTATTAGAACGTCCTGCATCTTTTTTTTTATGTGATAAGTGGAAAACGAGTAGACGGATCACCATATGATACAATAAGCGATTGGCATCGCCCATAGACACCTGCAACATCACTTGAGTCACAACTGGACTGCAAACCTTTCCCACAGCTCCTACGTGGTTGCTCCACAACACCAACTTACTTTCATTTAGTTAACGTTTTCTAATGGTTTATTATGGTTAAATCACCCTCATAATTACTTTAACCAACTTCTACACTCTAATTGTTTACTCCACGTCCAGAAAGTTAGCTTATCCTGTCAACAAAACTCGAGGCAAAGTACACGTTTCTTTGAGCCCTTTGTGGCTGATGGTTGACTTGACCCTTGTCCTTTGAGGGTCGATCTGTTATACCTTCTGTGAAAATTCATTTTACATTTTGGGAAATAACGTGAGATAATTGTGAGGATGTTTGCGGGGTATCTTTGTTGATTTAGCTAAGCTGTTACATGTCGGTTTTGGTTTGCAAAGTCTAAAAAATAAATTTGTTTGTTATATTTTGTAATTTTAGATGCGATTTTATATAGGATAGTGGCCTGCCCTCACTTCGCTTCGGGACCGTAATTCAGAAATGAACTAATAGATGGCGCTGTGCTAAATTGCATCGTGCAAGCGATTCGTGTTTTCGGTTTACCTATAAGCCTTGTCATTGTCTATAGAAGTTAGTTACCTCTTTATAAATAGTATAGAAGATAGTGGCCCGCCCTCACCTCGTTACGGCATAGAAGTAGTTCGTCCCACTGCCTGTCAATAGATGGCGCTGGGCGTCCATTGTATCGCGCTAGTGTTTTACTTTTTCGGTTCGACATCCTTATGATCGACAAACCTTATGGTTTGTCAATTTTTGTAGATTTTGTCTCTTTATAAATATTATAGATTATAGAAGATAGATTTGATTGCCTCGATGGCGTTGGTAGTGAGTGGGTAGCACTTTAAAGCAACGGCTGTGCTTGATCTGCCGGCTTCGACCCTTGGGTCGGGCCAAACACTTTTACTTGAGTATTTCTGTTCAGAAATTCTAGGTGTCAGTTCGAAGTCTGGAAGTATGTGGTCTTGCACCCCCGTTCCTCGGAAAGCACGGTAAGCTATTGCTCCTGCGCTTTATCTCTTCGGTCGGGTCACACTAGTGTCCCATCGAATTAAGAGGGTAAAAGAATAGAGAGTGTACCTGTGTTTGCGCACACACTTGAGTACTATCAATAAGTATATCTTGCGTACTTTGCTCATCGTTAAGATTGGCCGTTGTAACCGAATATTGGTTGGAGGAATTTATTTATTTGTACTCAGTGAAACGCCCCGTTGGTCTAGTGGTTTAAGTACCTGGCCGTGATCTCGGGGTCCCGGGTTCGATTCCCGGGTCGAGCAAAAGTATGTTTCGAATTTTTCGAACATAGCTCGGGTTTGTGATCACAAATCCGCATTAGGCACGCGTTGTGATCATAGTAGTGATAACATGGTTTCTATGAAGGAGGCCTTTGCCCTGCAGTGGGACAGCATATAGGCTGATACTTTACTCAGTGAATGAAAACACGCAGCGTATTAACACGGTTACCGGATAAACAGTGAGCAAATCTATTTACCAGTCACTTTACAAGTCGATGGCACGCGAGTCTGCGTCGAATCACTCGACTGCGGAGGTCTTTACACTACACGTCTCTAAAAAGAAGGTTAATTCATGGTTGGAAGAGATCGCTTATAGACCAGAGACAACGCTGATACATTGCCGGAATTTTAGAAAGGAGTACGCTCTTCTCTTGCTTAAAAGTCCCGAAGTCGTAGCTGTCGGGAAACACTGTTTAAGCTAAATCCGTTCCGAAAAACTATCAACTAGCGGCCGCCCGCGACTTTGTCCACGTGGAATAGTATTTTTGGAAGTAGCATTTTAAATTAATTTATCATTTCATCCCCCTTTAAAAAATGGGTTCCTTTTTCGCAATAAAAAGTAGCCTATATTCTTTTTTAGGGTCTAGACCGTCTGCATACTAAATTTCGTTCAAATCCGTTCAGTTTTGGCGTGAAAAACTAACAGACAGACAGAAAGACAGAGCTACTTTCGCATTTATAATATTAGTTAAGATAAAAGTTTTATTCATTCCTCACAAGGAAATAAATCACTAAACAAATAATAATTGATACAAACGGGACTTAACGAGCCAATTATTATGCAAATACGTCTATTCAAGGTGTTAAAATAAGTCCCTTTTTAAGTCGCTAGCTTTTCTATATAAAAAAAATTTGGAGTCGCCCATACATAAAACTGGAACTAAATGTTAGTTGCTGCTACGGAACCTTATTCATAAACTAGTCCGACTTGCACTTGGCCGGATTATATTTTTGATATTCTAACAATTCATCATCATCACCTTCATCATCGATGAGATGGCTCATGGCGCATAGCATTAGGTATGAACCAGGGATGTAACGGAAGTAGTTTTATCGGAACCGAAGCCGGAATCGGAGTTTTTAAATTGGCTTTATCGGAATCGGAACCGGAGTCGGAATCGGAATCGGAAGCAGGATGACATGAGAGAGAATTATTATTTGAGGACAAATTAAACATTATGTAGTATTTTTTTATTTCAAGTTTCAGTTGTAACATAAAATATAAAAGATGAACAAAATTGGCATATTTCCAATCGAATCATAACAGTCGGTCGGCACACGCCGCTGCACTTGCCCGCTATCTACCTATGCTTCGACCTCCGATTCAAACCTCCTATTCAAAAATTTCGGAGCCGGAGTCGTAACCGAAAGTATAATAGTAATCGGAAGTTCCGACTTAACGGAACCGGAACCGAAGCTCCGTAACATCCCTAGTATGAACCTAATGCTATGAGGTCAATCAAGATGACCATGAGGTCATCTTGATTGTCCTCAATAAAAAAATAATGATATTAGTATCTCGTTTTCATCTTGAGTCGTATAAACGCCATCTTTGACTGAACTCAATTATATCTCTGCAAGAACGCTTGCAAGATGCTGAATAATTCAGTTGCAGACGCTTCCAGCTTCTGATGCGCTCGTCACGCAGCCGATAATGACCCTTAATACAAAGCCTGAGAGTGCACTCAGTGAGCTCATAATTGGAAGAAAAGTGAAGACTTTCATATGGGTCACTGGATGTTATTCTTCTTTTGTATTCGTCTTAATAATGAGCTTTATTTCAATGTTATAAGGTTCATTGATTCGCGGAAAAATTATAATTACATTTCGAAATAATTTAAGGAATTAAATGACGTCATGAGAAATGTTTATTTAATAATCATTCTTAATCAGTAGAAGATAGGCTTAAATTTTAATTAACATAGCTGAATGCTTGTAATAATGAATTAAAAAACCCTATCAACTCAATGCCGAGAATACCTTTAAGAATTCATTTTCATTTTTAAAAATTCAAATTTTGAGAAAAAAACAAAGGGTTCTTTTAAGCTCATAAATATTACAAAAAGCTCTCTTACACTTACAAAGCGATCTATTGACGGAATAAAGCTTCTATTGTGCTTTGTATTAGTCGATGGGGTCGGTGACCTTGCCGAAACCATGGGGTGAGGCACGGGGTGGCGATAATGGGACACAGTACAGGTAGGGCGAGTAGGTCAGGTTCATTCAGTAGCAAGTAGGCTTATTGTGTTTGGGTGTGAAGTTTAAATGGAAACATAATACAGGGTGTGTAATCCAACTTTCCATACAATAATTTGGTCACGTGACTCGGTCATTTTGTTTGGAGAGTCGAAAAAATATTTCGATGAATTTTCAAAAGTCGTAGAGCAAATGTTGTTCCGAATGGTTGGTAGAAGACGTTTGTTAAAGGTATGTAAATGTTCACAGATATACCCTGTATAATTAGGAGTTGTTGTACATAGTTACATTTTAGTTGTATTAATGCCAAAGGCCTCATAATAGGTAGGTAACACAAATAAAGCTCTTTTAGCATATTAAATCATGAATGTTGGCGCGCGAGCGGTCGAATCTGCGACCCTCGGCTACACATCGGCCACAGCATCACACTCCGCGATCCGACGAGCTAGGCAGTAGGCGCGTCGCTCTTTAAACCCAGATTAAACCTAAGAATTTATACAGTCCACTTTTATTTCATACGCCTTTAGTTAGGACCCTTACAATGAAAGTAAGCAAATAAAATAAAATGATCAAGATTCGATTTTGCACATCATGCAACTCTTAAATATTTTTCAAGTATTGCAGTGAAGACTAGTTATTCTTATAATGCTCCCAATAAAGTGAAAGTGTTACCCTTTGAACCCTTATTATGTGACAGTTATATAAACTACTTTGATAAAGATATTTATTAAAAGATATTGTTTAGATATATTTCGTTGGATCCAATAAGTAATCGATAGATATTTCAAAGAGGCGCAATTTGCCAGCCCTCGGGAAGGGCCGGGACTGATAATGTCCCGGTTATTGCTGGCGATGTGTCAAACCCTGATTAATGTTTGTTTCTATAAAAGGCTGGCCCTTTATACCCCATGTGGGCGATTTAGCCGCATTCATCTACTAGCCGATATGATGGCTATGTCCAGTGTGAACGATCAGGACAAGTGTATATTGCATAAGTGTGTGCAAGTACAAGTGTACACTCTATAATTCCTTATCATCATATTTCAATGGATCACCGTGAATTAAGAGTCCATTCGCAAAAAGAGCTATTTGACATTTCCAGAATTTAAAACCTATTATTAGGTTCGAAAATAAAATTCTACCTCCACGTTTTGTTTTAGACCTCAACTTGCTATCTTCTTATATGATGTTACTTACTCCGATAGCTCAACGATGCAAAATGAGTCTTGGGTCGAATGTCAGTCTGATGATGTTAATATGCCTTATTTATATCGCACACAAAATAAGTTAAAAAACTACAGAGTACACGAACATGTAGAAATAATAGGTACATAGTATATGTCGCTGGTTTTTTTGAAATATGGCGTAGGCAAAATGCGATTTAACCATTACTTTTGACACATGTCCCTATTTTCCTATCTCCCTTTCCAAAGTTATACGAGTAACTCGGCAACTTTTGTTTTGAGACTTTCCTTAATGTGTTCCTGCCTTTATCAAAGTTCTGTTCTGTTAATTCACCGCCTATAATTTTACCACAGTACCGAAATAGCTAGTAACTTGACAGGTTTTTTTATAAAGTACTGAAGATTAAAAATATATGCATTTTTATGCGATGCACTCTTAGCAAAATACTGACTTAACTCAACATTTTAGCTACAGATACAGTCCGATTCGACCAGCCTTTATCCAAGAATATTATGGTTTACCTAATGCTGTCATACATTAATCTCCTGTGTTATTTTACCATACATAAAATATTGGTCAGGTTAGTACTCGTATTTTACTAAGGTCCGCTTACGCCTGAAAAAGATTAATTCATTAATTCCATGATAGTTATTTTCGCAATAACTAATTTAACACCCCTGGGGTTAAGCGCTAATCCGAAATGGCATAAGACAATTAAAAATGTAATTACGTGTTAATGAATAATACGAGATTAAAGTGTTAATAATAAGTTAATCCTGTCACGCGCAAGTGGATCTAAGAGTGTGACGAATTCGTAGATTAAAGGCTAACTAGGTACATCAAAAGTATGATGATCAAGGTTAATCCTTTCATAATAGTGATGCTTTGATTTGCCCTGCAGTAAGACAGTATATAAACAGATACTTACTTTGTTTTACATGAAAATATGGTAAAAAATTAAAACAATAGATTACAAGAAAATGCAAAAATATTGCTATATGTCGTGCGGTTTTTTATAAAATAGCGTTGGTGTAATGATATTTAACCATTACTTTTGACACATGTCCCTATTTTCCTATCTCCCATTCCAAAGTTATACGAGTAACTCGGCAACTTTTGTTTTGAGACTTTCCTTAATGTGTTCCTGCCTTTATCAAAGTTCTGTTCTGTTAATTCACCGCCTATAATTTTACCACAGTACCGAAATAGCTAGTAACTTGACAAAGTTTTTTTATAAAGTACTGAAGATTCCCGTCCCGTTGGTCTAGTGGTTTAAGTACCGGGCCGTGATCTCGGGGTCCCGGGTTCGATTCCCGGGTCGAGCAAAAGTATGTTTCGAATTTTTCAAACATAGCTCGGGTTTGTGATCACCAATCCGCATTAGGCAAGCGTGGTGATTAAGCCTAATCCCATCATAGTAGCGATAACTTGATTTCTATGATGGAGGCCTTTGCCCTGCAGTGGGACAGTATATAGGCAGATACTTTACTTTTTTTTTTTTTTTTTACTGAAGATTAAAAATATATGCATTTTTATGGGATGCACTCTTAGCAAAACACTGACTTAACTCAACATTTTTAGCGACAGATACAGTCCGATTCGACCAGCCTTTATCCAAGAATATTATGGTTTACCTAACGCTGTCATACATTAATCTCCTGTGTTATTTTACCATACATAAAATATTGGTCAAATTATATTGAAAGTCAAAAAACCCTTTCATCTAATAACATTATGAATTGGGTTAGTACCTACTACTCGTGTTTTACTAAGGTCCGCTTACGCCTGAAACAGATTAATTCCTTAATTCCATGATAGTAATTCCCGTAATAACTAATTTAACACCCCTGGGGTTAAGCGCTAATCCGAAATGGCATAAGACAATTTAAAAATGTAATTACGTGTTAATGAATAATACGAGATTAAAGTGTTAATAATAAGTTAATCCTGTCATGCGCAAGTGGATCTAAGAGTGTGACGGATTCGTAGATTAAAGGCTAACTAGGTACATCGAAAGTATGATGATCAAGGTTAATCCTTTCATAATAGTGATGCTTTGATTTGCCCTGCAGTAAGACAGTATATAAGGCAGATACTTAACATTGTTTTACATGAAAATATAGTACCACAAATGTTTGAGAAAATTATAATGAAAATTATTACCTTTAAAATGTAACTGTCAGTTGAAGGCTTTGGTTTGGCTATGGTAACTGTTAGTTTTATAGAGCTACTTCTTATATTAACACTATGATTTTACGCTAATTTCAGTAACCACTTAGAGAACGTTGGAATGCCAACATCAATTCATTTTCCTGCGGTAAATGCGATAGTTTACAACCCCCACTTAGTAGGTCAACGGTAGGGTTGTCCCTAATGAGTTACAAATTACTACTACTAAAACTTATTTCACAACACAAAGCAAATTTACCGCCGTGCCTAATGGCTACACTTACCACACTCACGCACTAACGTAACATGATTACATCATAACTAGACATAAACGAGCACTAAATCTAGACACAATATATTGTGCCATTAGAAATACGACCACGGCTATGTTTTAGTAAAAGAATTTCGCTTAGTATCTGGCAACCCTAAACTATTTCCTGATACTTTCGGCTAAGTGCCGCGGGCGGGTTAGTGTCGATCGCGGATCCAAGGCAATAAGGCAGACACAATCGACTTAATTGTCCGAAGTACCTTCGAACCCTTAAGCCATTGTTGCGGGGTATCGACCAGGATGGCCCAGTTCAAGCAAGAAAGGGTTTCGTTGAAGAGGTTATGCTGAGTCCAAATGTGTTTTTTGTAGACGTGCCATGGGGTCGCGATGTTTCGTCCTACCTGCTATGATACGGTTACAATAAGTAGGTCAACCTCCTGAAGATGACCTTTAGACAGGTACGAAGTGGGATACGGGGTAAGAAAGGGTTACGTTGAGGGGTTTTTGTGAGTCCAAATGTGTTTTTGTAGATTTCTTCTATGATAAGGTTCAAATTAGACCTTCAAGCCTTTTAGTGTAAATCCCCAGAAGAGAAAATATGAGCAAGGGTATATCTCAATGGATTAAAACGCGCCTTCCATAATATTTATATTAGGTAATCGCTTATCATCAGGTGATCCGTCTGTTCGTCTGCCCCCTATCTCATATAAAAGGTACCTTTGTGATTTTACTACTCATGACGTTTACTTAAGCAAATAAGTCACTACTTTGAAAAATAACACAAAAATAAAACCAAACATTTCCAAATTTTATGAAAACACACACAAAAAATATCCGCAAAAATATATGACTAGAAAGCAAACATATTTCCCGACAATAGAAAATGTTTGAATGCTTCGCTCGCCACAAACTTTGCTACAAACTAGTAAATAAGCCGAAGTTTCCGCACCTTCCGAAATTGATTTCTTACTTTGAAAAGTTTGGTCCGATTGATCGGAATGCTCTGCAAGAGAAACCTTAAGTTCCTGGTCCATAGGCTACGTGCGAATGGAAAGTGCTTCGTAATACATTGTATGCTTAAAAGGATCTTTGTTACCGATTCGTTTAACATTTACGTCAATGTAACTTAAATCGCCACTAAATTTGCAGCAAATTCGCCTCTTCTGACTGTTAAACGTTGTCATTAGAAGTTTTATTGCTGTAACTGTATTGTTTAGTTTTTCATGAAAAGTTTCATTTTGATTATCATTATCATTTTCATCGTAAACAACATGCAAGTTTTCATCTTTTCCATCAGGACCATATTCATTTCTTTTTTAGTGTCATAATGTTTATTTATATGCATCCCGCTTATTATGATTTAGTATAAAATAAAAAAAAAAGTGAATTGCTGATATTTACAAAACAAAATTTAAGAATAAACTTGTCATCTACGACATTCATCACTACTGCTATCGTCGGTCTACTAGTTAGTCTTCGTTTATAAAATATATTTGTTGACAGATTTAAAGACACTTTAAATTAGGAACGAAATTATAAATTGCTGCATGTCGCCAGAGCTAAAGATTTAATACTATGAAATTTATTCTTCTACAATCTGTTTCATCAATCTTTCTATCATCATCAACAAAATCATTACGTATTGTATCATCAAAGTTTGACGTATTTTATTTTTCATCTTTAACTGCGCTGGTCATTTTTAGTTTAGTTTCTGAATTCTGTGTAAAAATGATCAAAATTTTTTAAACTTGAAGTTACAATGGAGCGACTGCTATTTGAACAACATAACCCTATGTTAGTCTTTTCTAGGTTAAAAGATACTTACTTAGAAGACTCTTGTAATTCTTGTAGAGGTGTGAACTTTTATGATGGATGGATTTACCTTCTCGTGACGTCATCGAATGCGAATTTTGTTTCATACATTCATCACTCTTATTTCTATGCCCTATTGTCTGTCGAACTTCGTAATTAAATTTCCGAACACGAGAGTTTGTTTTCGCAACGTATTGTGGTCCAATGCGTACAGCTGAGGGTAATTTCGCGTTATTTTTTGGGAAAACGTCAAGCAGATAGATAATAACGGAAGATTGATGATGTGACGTCACGGAATAAAGAAGTTGATCAATTATTTTTGATGTTTTTGCACCTTGACGGTGACAGAGTGAGGGAATAAATTATATCAAGTTATGACGTCTGAGAGGGAAGTTCGTTACACTTTTGTTTTGGACAACTAATTGAGGTTATTCAAAACCAAAATGTAACGATCTTAAGGCTGATTTTCCACCAGAGCTGTGCGAGGTAGCTAGCGGTGTGCGAGGAAAAAATCCGCTCCACAATTCATTCAATGAAGTGATTCTATTGGTGGATTTTTTCCTCGCACACCGCTTAGTTACCTCGCACAGCTCTGGTGGTAAATCAGCCTAGAGAAGGTTTTATTTCGTAATTTCGATATTCCATTCATCACCGACTTAAATAATTGTCGATTAGTATATCTGTATATCGATTAGTATATCTTTCGAGCAAAGTTCGCCGTCTATGATGAAAATAGATTTTTAATGCCTTTTAAATTCCATGACACTTTATAAATAATATTACACATTCCAAGCAATGACTTAAATTTTCCTTTGGAATGATCTGGAAATAATTTAGAACGTTACGTTTCAGTTAGTTTCTGAAACGTGTAACCATGCTTAAGTTGGTCTGATACCCCTGTCTAAATATTGCAAAGGTCAGACGGCAGTCGCTTCGTTATAAATAGCAGACTTTTCAAATCCTGGAACATGGTCTAAACCACCCCGGGGCTCCGAAGCAACAACTTTACGAACGCTTATATTACTTAGTAACAATTTCACTAACTACGCCATACATACTTTTGGTAATAAACTCTGTATTCCTATATCTCCAAGGAAACACTTCGATATTCCAACATAAATAGAATGAAGCCTTGTCGTTCTAATAATGCTCAAAGAGAATTTCTATAAAAACATGTTTTGCTAGGAACTTAAAAAATCGATTCATCCCGGGTAACGTAGCAACTGAAAATTAGTTCGCGTACTCGCCGGCTCGGCGGCGGGGGCGCTGCAGGAAGCGGAGCGGAGTGAGCAGAGCGAGCGGAGCGAAGAATACAATTTTTGTTTTTATGTGATAAGTGGCAGTCGAGTGGACGGATCACCTGATGGTAAGCGATTACTGCCACCCATAGACACCTGCAACGCCAGAGTAGAGTTTATTAATATTAAAACAACTTTTCAACTTTCAAAAAAGTTTTTATGATTTATTTTTACACTACAACATCATCTTGAAAAATTCAATTTACTTTTATTTTTATTTTAAGTCTGTAATGCTTTCTTAAAAAATATCGTATTTTCGCCACAATCATTGTAAACAGGTTGGCGGCGCTAGTTTCATTCGTATAGCCCCTTAAAATGAAAAACGAATATTTACATTTCTATTTCATAGCAAACATAAGTACTAATCTTATCTTAAAACATCATGGCATCCCTCCCCGCTCGCTTTTCATCCCCAGCCGGCTTCCATCTTGTACTCGAGTCACGTGTTCCGAGTAGCTTCGAGAAACTCCCAGCCCTGGCTGAGGAATATAGCTGAAGATTATTATTAGAACATATTTTGCTGGTTAGATTTTTCCCATGATGGGATTGCGTTGAAGTTTGTTTTGATATGCACTGATTGTTGTTCTATGGAAATTACATTGGTGCTTTATCGTTTAAGCTAATCCCATTATAGTAGCGATGACTTGATTTCTATGATGGAGGCATTTTTCCTGCAATAGGACAGGATATAGGCTGATTTAATATCGTTTAACAAATTAGAAAAAAATATCTGCAGTCCATTTTGTGTAGCGTATGTCCATTGACAACAGTGATTCACTGCCAAAGGTCGTCGATTCGATTGCTATCCTAGATAAATTTGATCAATGTCTGGGTGTAAAATAATGTATTTGAGTAATTTTTTTTGTCAAAAGTAATAGACAATGAGACGGATTGTCTGATGGTAAGCGATTGTCGCCACCGATAGACACCTGCAACACCAGTAGAGTTACAAGACGTGCCAAAGCTTTATTAACCTCCTTTCCCCAATTGGTAATCAAGTAGTATCTTCTGCCACCTATCCCATAAAAAAAATGAGCAACCATCGCTCCTGGTATTATTATTTATTTACTATATGTTCATCATGTATGAGATTTCACTATTTCCCTCACATATCAGGTCAAGTCGGACGTGCCTTTGCCGCTGAGCAACTGGGTTGATTTATCGCCTGTGTGTACCCGAGCGCCCTCTATGCAATCTGTTGGTCTACGTGACTTCGGTTATGATGTCTTGAGAAAAAGTTCTCAGCGCCATCTGTCTTCGCTAGAACTAGGTTAAGGGCATTGACTTAGGATGCCGCCTGTACATCCTAATTCTATCAAGAAAACTATTATGCGACAGAAATTTCTATGATAGCAACGCTAGGATGCAGCGTAAAAGTATCCCCGCCATAGATACGAGTATATCCATTCGCAAAAAACGTTAATTAGGTCAAAAATAAAATTACTAGAGCGCCGTTTGGATCACGTTTTAATTACATATCGATGGACAGAAACAAAAGGATTTTCACACATCTTAACAGACAATTTGTATTAAATCCTCTAACTAAAGGTTGTGTGGACGATATTTCTACAAAGGATATCACTGCCATATTGTACTGTACTTTTTACAGGCGAGCTGACGATCCAACAGCAGACTAACCTATTTTCTGATGATGTTATCAAAACGGACCGAGTGTCCGTGGATTTTACTGCCTGAGCGCTACACCAAAATTTGGCTGTGTCGGAATGTTCGTTAATTCAAATGTGTAAAATGTCCTTACTAAACTAGACTCTTGGCGCAGCCCTACGAACCCTGTAGCCTCGAGGTTTGTTTTGGGCAAATTAACACAATGTGCCTTAAAATTAGGGCCTTGTTTGTGTCTGGCAAATTATCGTAATGATGACTTAACAGAGCACGATGTTAACGTAATTTGGCAGATAATTTCTGATGTTTTCAGCTTCCATTTGGAGTTGGGCGTTTTAGTTTGGAAGCTGCAGATTCTATAAACTTGATGTTGAGTTTTATATTGTTCGTGGCCAACGAGCAGAGAGATATCACCATTAGATTTAAGATAGAGATTAACCGTGGGAGAGCCACGCTTCGGCACTAATGGGCCGGCTCGACCCATTTGATACCACGGCCTCACAGAAGACCAGCGTAAAGCAGCGCCCGTGCTGTGTTTGGTTGAGTGAGTGAAGGTACCGGAGGGCCATTTGCGGGGGAAAGGGGTTTAAAGGCTGGCAGCGCAATTGTGACTCTACCTCTACTGGTGTTGCAGGTGTCTATGGGCGGCGGCAAACGCTTACCATCTGGTGATCCGTATGCTCGTCTGCTACCTATCACATAAAAAAACATGGTGAAACACAATGCAGGCCCTGTTTCACACCTATGAGGTCCATAGTGTCGTGGTATCACTTCCATAGTGTCTTGGTCTCTTAGAATGTGTAAGGTGTCTTCCGCTTCATTTAACTTCGATGTTGAGTCTTGAAGTACGAAGTTACTGCCTCCAAGAGCGTTGTCTCTAAAACTCCTGGTTGTGGGTTCACTGAAGAGACATACTTTGTCTATCTAAGTGGATTTTCTTATTTGACAAAAGAAAAATGATTCCGCGCTTCAGAGGGTATGCTAGGCTATTGTTCTGGTTTGGAATCACAGGAATTACAACCCACACTAAGAGAATCAAAAATATTTTTTGTACTTTTAAATAGTCGAAATCGATGGAAACAAACAGTTTGCAAATAGGATATTTTATTGTGGTTCTTATTTTAAAATGCCTTAGATATTATAATTAGCTCATTATAATCGCGGTTTCCAAATAAAAGCCTTTTACTTACTAGAATATCGGACGTAAAGTTAATTTACTGTTCATTAAATTAAACAAGATGAAATTTTTCTTTAACCACCCCTCGTGGGTACTCAGAATTTCCAACGTGAAAAAGATTATTATTAAGAAAATCCGTATCCTCTACTAAATTAGTGGACTCTTAAGTTATGGCGCAAAGAATTACGTCATTAGACGTAAATAACTCAACCTGAATATTCAAGAAAGCGGACGATATTACAACTTTTTCCACGTCCGGCTCGAAGGACCATCTTTTGTAGGGTGTCTGCCATTTGTGTATGTAATAAGCAAATGAACGGCCTGGGGCTTATTGTGAGTATGAATAAAATGGGAGTTGTTTAGAAAAGGCTGTGAATATGAGCGTCTTTTTATTTTGCTTCTTTCCAGTGTGAGTTATGACGACATGATTAATTTGTCATGTTGCGTGTTTCAAGGTATATAATTAACGTATATATCTTGTTTACTTTTTTTATTTGGGAGAGGAAAGAAGTCACGTAAGAATTTTTTTCTTACGTGTTGAGAAATTGTAGAGAAACGTTGTTTGTTGATGGAATCTAGAAGAGTAATATACTAATCAGTGGCTAGATTTGGGCCACATTAAGATAACGATATTAACTTTAGAATTCTACAGGAAGGAAAAAATATATTTTAAGGGTCGTATTAGAGTAAATTATTAGGTACTAATAAAACGTAGGAGAGAGTAAATAAAAATTACAATGGTCCTAATACAGACCCTTGAAGGAGCCCCGAGGGAGACATGTGCATAAGCAAACTTTTTATAGCTTTATTTGTCTTTGAAAATTAAGTATCAAGGCATACTTTTCTTTTGATTTGAACAAGTTGTCTGTATGAAGTAATATATTTAGCAATACGTTTGAACTTTCATTATTAAGATTTTGACAAGAGCTATTAGGTATGCCAATAAATGTCTTTACACATTTACCTGTTTATCTGGCGTAGGTAGTCTTTTCATACGTACGAGTACGTTCTTGTCATTCGTCATCAAATTATCCACCGCCTTTTCAATCATGTCTTTCATCGCACAACCCATCCATCTCTTTTTCCTCCTCATTAGTAATATTAACTTTTATTATAACAAAAATATCCTCAGAATCTCCTTTCCCAAAATAGAAAATAACCTTCCCAGATTTCGGAACCTGCGCAGTTGCCCTACCAAGGGCCTCCTTCATTATTCATGCATTCTCATTTGAATTTATTACACGGAAGAATTTCGACGGGAACTCCTTTCTAGGTGGATGACGCTTGACGAGCTGAGGTATGTGCACTTTAGCTCAGGATTCAAGTCCTGGGTGAGGTAAAGTTAAAAGATTTTTGTGGAGAACTTCTTTAACACTAGATGATGCTTTATAATGACTATGTGCTACGTGCTTTTGATATGAGAGCAGACATACAGGTGCACCATCTGATGTTAAGCGATTGACGCTGCCCATTGACAAACAATTACCTATACAAGAATTATACTAATAAAAAGATAATATTTTACAATAGAAATAAACTATAACACAATGTTATTTCGTCTTGTCTTGTCAAGTATTTCTCTCTGTCAGTCCGCATAACCATAGTCGTCGTATTTGGCCAGTTCCTCAGTCAGTAAAAAGTTCGTAACAGACACTCACAACCCAGAGTTATCTAAGTGCGACCTTTTAAACACTCGTAAAAATACGCTCTTTTCTTGAAGATTGGAAGGTCGTGTCAGTCTGGAAATATCGCAAGCGATAGTTCATTCCTCAGTTTTGCCGACACGAGCCATTTCTTGTGAAATGCACAGTTGGTAATTTCCCACCACCAAAATGTTCAATGTTTGTATACCACAACTTATTTTCAATGCTTGCCATCAGATGTTCTGTCTATCTATAATTTATAGAATTTATGAAGAGATAATTTCTATAGACCACCAAAAGGTTTTTAATTATTTAATTACAAAAGACGAAACACTTGCACGATGTAATCGACACCCATCTGTTGGCAAAGATTGGAACTGATACAAAAACCATTCTCGATACGAAGTGACGGCGGATTATTAGTCTATTATAAAAGTAGGTTAAACTTAAACACAAGGCTTATTTAAGAACAAATATATTTTCCACTGTCGTCGATGCAATTTAGCGCGGTGAAATGGTTCGACTAAATCTGTTGAGCGGATTCTCCGGGGAACTCCAAAACGTTATTGTTACGTTCAAGCGCCATTTTGGATTGATCAATTTTTCAGCTCGAGAGACGCTGGATGCTCTGCTGTCGTTAATTTTATGATTTCATTTTTCATGTTGAGTTTTTTTGCTCTAGAAGTTTCTATCGTCAGCAGAATGATACGTCCTCACAGAAAAACAGCGTATTTCGCGCAATGTGCACTACTTATAAGTACCTACTGCAATTTTTTTTTTTGTGGCCAATTAACGTTATCTATTTATTTATCAAAAGTGGGTACTTCCAGACTGATTATTATGATAATTAAGCAATAATCCGTATTGAACTGTATACTGTGTTACTATTGTTCGCAGTGTTTATATTGACGCAATCCATTTCACCATCCACTCCACGACACTTGGTTCCCCATCCTGTAATGAAGTTGTAAAAGCTAATCTCCATACAATATCATCGGTTTATGAGCTTTTCCTTGTTTATGGGGCAATAATGGGCCACCAAGTTGTATGGTGATAAAGTGCGACCTGCCCTTGGGCACAATCGTGCCGTGGATTATCGTACTAGCTCATCTTACCAGGTTTAAATTCATATTTTAATCGACGAAAACCAACTGAGGAGGGTCATAATTTAAATTATACGTCTTTTTTATGTATATGATCACGCATTACTTTTGATTGGGCAGTCCGATGCTAATAATTATTTTAATTCGAAAGGGTAAGTTTGGGAGAGAAATCTTACCCTAAGGGTAGAGAAACAGGGGATGATTGATTTTTCACTTACTGATTCTAATCAAATGTATTTAATGAGTAGTCTCATTTAACTCTTAACCTCATGTAGGAGGTATTTATTAAATTATAGTCATTATAGGATTTGACTTATTTATTGTAGTGTCGAACAAAGTAATGGAAATGTCATAAGTAAAGCAATTATTAATTTGTCATTTAAGGTTTCCTAAAATATCAGCTCTAAAAATATTTTTTTACAGATCAAGTTGTACAACACATCCAAGTTTCAACCTGGTCTTGTGTCTTATACCATAAGGATTACTATTACGATTACCATCATACGTCATTTAAGTTTCAACTTAGTCATATTTCCTACAGCATAAAAGTGAATATGGCATAGCTTGGTGTCGCTTACTGTATCCATCATGAGGACATTTGAGGCTTAATGATCCGCGAGGTCGCGGAAAGCTTTTGTTTATGAAATTATTAGGACTGCTCTAATTGGAGTGATAATTATTTTAAATTCAAGGTAATAGGAACCGTTTTTATTTAAATGTCAGTATTTGGTACGTTCAGATAAACTGTGAACTGGTATTAACATCTCTTATTTTTCTTCAATAAACTCAAATATGAAAATAAATGTCCTTGCTCCTACGGAGCTATTCATGGGCGAGATTCGAACTTCGGCAGTTTTTAAACCCCTGAACTAAGCGCTGATACGTACGTACGTATACAGTCCTGCTTTGAGACGAGAAGAAGTAGTATGTCATGTATTTTGATAAAATTAAATACCTATTTAGTTACGGCCTCCAATGAAACCTTAAAATTTGTATGTTGGTTAATTTTTTAATTATTCAGTGGTTAATAGACAGTGCACCGTGTTAATAAATTTTATCACATCGGATATTATTTTAACCTCAATTTTCATCCAATTAACCTCAAAGGCTTTCCGCTATGCCCTGGACATTAACCCTTAATTAACAATGCACAAAATGGCGCTTCTGAAATAAATAAAATTCATCATTTCCACTAATTAATGTACAGGGTGTGCATAAACCGACTTCCTAATTAAGGATAGCGAGGCGGCTGGAGCTGGCTCACAGGGGTTTAGGGGTGTTAGGATTGCTTTGATGTGGGACGTCCCTGTTTCCTTATAATTGATTGGGACGCATATGGGATATTTTAAAACAACTTAAGAGTAATATAAACCCGAGTATATAAACATCATATTATCTAACAGATTCTCAATACGTTTTTGACTGACTTTTTTGTTGATTTTAGTTAAACACTTGACCACAATACCCGTTTCCAAAATCCGAAACCTGCAGGTATCCTCACCTGCCGAGCTAACAGAAAAAAATACGCTCATAAATTATGAAAAATTTTGAGATGCATCCTCGAAGTCGAACTACGATCCCCGCATAGATGGTGCGCTCTTATCAACTGAGCTACCATACTCGAAGCGATTAATTTAAAACTCTATAGTATTAATTCAATGGACTCAACAGTTCGTTTGAAAACGTTACAACAGCCTGTCCCTACCACTGTCCCACAACTGCACCAAGTTTCCCCTCTCTCCGTCCCAATATTTATTGCACATTTTTCCACTCGCTGCAGTTTGTTTGTGTCGCGCCCGTCGCGCTTTTTGTTTGCCACCGTTAAACAGTTATCTGGGACAGCACTTGGGACCAAATAGAGGACTTTTGAGGGCAACTTTGTCGTGACGTTTTTAGTATTTTTGTATCGCATGCTGTAAAGTTTTGTGTCCCGACGCCGTGTTTTGTACGGCTAGACTATTTTTGGTTGTGTATTTTCTTTGGGAAAACTGGAAGGAAATATGTTTTGACGGTTTGAATTAAAATTCACACAACACCTCGTATATTGACCAACTTAAAAGAAATTGGTGGAAAAATAAGATGTGATTCTTTTTAATGATCTAGGTGGCAGACGAGCAGTCGAATCACATGTTATTAAGCGATTAATGCCGCCTCTTAAAGGCAACACCAGTGTAGTCATAAGTCTCCCCCCCGATTGGGCCTCCGGTACCCTCACTCACTCGGCGAAATAGCACAGGCGCTGCTTCACGCCGGTCTTCTTTGGGGCCGTGGTATTACTCGAGCCGGCCCATTTATGCCGAAGTGTGATCAAAAATATTTCACAATTTTCAATGTAATGGTTTCAAGTTTTCATGTTCGATTCCCGGTTGGATCAAGTTACGGATCGAACTTTTCTCTCCACGGAAATAGGAGCTAAAGAACTTTTCACAAATCACAACTCACAGAGCATTTGATAAAAATATTAAAGGCATGTAATATCTCCAGAAAGCCTTCTCACTTAGCATATTTCCGCTTACGTTCCACGCCGGCTTTTATAGATATTGATGGATGGCGAAAACTTCGCTACGGTTCACAACCTACCCGCCAACGTAACTTGCTGTAAGTTTTACCTATTCGAAATTCGATTACTTACTGCCTTCATAGAGGAAAATCACAGAGGTTGTGAATTTAAATCTCAAACAGGACATACCTACATATAACTGGGTGAAGTTTATGTATTTAAGTATTCAATATGTATTTCCTCTGTTGTCTGATATATGTAACACAAGTGCTTAAGCTACTTAGTACGGAGTCAGGTCAATGTAGTATATGGTGTGTGAATTATTTAATTTATGTATTTATAAAATTTTTGCAGGAGTTTTATAAAGAATTTGTAAGTCTGAAACACCTGATTGTCCTAAAGAAAATCAACTCATAATTGAAGTCATGTCCATGGGATGACAAATTTTATAACAAACAATGATCTTCTAAAGCACCCATTTAAATGTTATCAAATTTCCATTTTCGCAATAAATGGAGGAACAAGTATTTTCTTCTTCGCGTAATCTATTCATTATTCTGAAAAGTTCTCCTCTTCGTCCCTTTCATAGTCGGAATAAAAGCTTAAAGTTGTTAGCAGAAGAGGCTATAAGTAAAACTTATGTTCCTGTACTTGGAACTGGGACAAGGGTATAAGAACCGGTAAAATTTAGTTTCAATGGAACAAAAATGTTGTACTTGTGTATTAAAACTTTTATTGACTTCAATGTTTGTAATACTGCTGCTTAAACTCGTAAATGGCATTCTATTCTGATATGTTTCAATGAGATATTGCTATGATTCATCATCATCATGATTTTCATATCAGTCTTAAATAATTAACTTAAGATCAGTGATTTAACAAGATGTTATGCCAGCGGAAAAGCAATGCCAGCGTTGTGTTTCGCCGAAAGGCGTTATTTTAGGGGAAAGGGTTCAAAGTTCGGCATCCAAAACTTCAAAAAACGAGCCTATACCTTCTAAAATCTTTATTTTATCTCTCAGCCGATGAGGTTCATACAGATCCTTGAAGATACCTATATCAAATGTAATTTACCATACTGGTTTGGAATATCTACCTACATCTGCAGAAAGAAAAAACGAATATTCTATCGCTTAAATAAACTTAATTGGTGTCGTTTAAGGTTCGCCAACTGCCACTGGCAGTCTCAAATATAGATACAGTAGATTTCCATTTTCAGCTGGGCTGTCAATCTGCGAAAAGTCAATAAAGTGAAATATTCCGCGGGCTAAAGCCGCCATCCGTCGGCTCCCACTCTGAAGGTTCAAAGAGAGATTGTTTACTCCTGACTGCCAACGTTTGAGAGTTGACGAGTCGGATGTATGGTGTAATAGTACCAGATGTTGGATTTTACTGTTGCGTTTGATAGAATGACATTGATGTTGATTGCATGAATTCACCCTAATTTTGACGTGCATTGCTTTTGATATCTAGTATAATCATATTTCTTGCTGCAATAAATCGTCTATCTAGTTATAAAACTTATTATTAACGAAATAAATAGGGGGTGTTCTTCAAGGTGCTATTCTTGTACCACCACTTAATATGATACAAAAATAATACGTTGGTTCACTTATGTTTACTATAGGTAAGTGTATAAGCAACGTAAGTAGACAAATTGAAACCTCAAATACAGGTGTTACGCAAGGCACCATTTTAGCTCCACATTTTCGGGTCCCACAAAAATAGCATTAACCGAATGTGAAACGCGTAACTGACATGCCTGCGGATTATTTCGACCCAGATTGAATTCCCATGTCGTGCCCAAGACATGTCGGTTCGGTCCTAGTCTGTATTGATTGTATCTTTTTTTGTATTAACGGACGGTTGGCAGCGCATTTTTGTAGTATTTTCATGATTGGAGAAAGGTTTTTAGAAATGGTGAAATGGTGGAAAATGCCTCCAATGAAACTTTAAAATTTGTATGTTAATTACAATTTGCAATTGCTTACAATCAGGTCATCCGCCAGCTCGTCTGCTACCTATCACATAAAAAAAAAAAAAAAAAAAAAAAAAAAAAAAAAAAAAAAAAAAAATGCCAACACTGCAATATAAAATATACATTGCCAACGATAATCAGCATCATTATGTCTTGAAATAAATACGGATGAAAATTAAAAATTACACTTATTAAATACAGCGCCAAATCCAATGCTGAGTTAATTTCGCCAAATTGTATTTTCCTAAAATAAGATTTCTTATTCCACTAAATACCATTGCTGCGGTTGACATTTTCAATGAATACTATTTCTTCAATGTAATTTATAGGCGAGAATACAAAATAGGAGTTTTCGGTAATTCAAATTAGGCGGTATTAACAGCTCCATATTATGTCCCATTGAGCATTGTTGGCAAATATTACTCACCTATTCTGAGCCGTGATCATAAAGATTTTCCATTTGTTAGTCAATAAGTATAATATTTTAATGTGTTACGGTGTTCTCTGTATTACTTTTTGTATGCCTGAATGTATGTCTTTCGTTGGCTCTTAAATTTGTTATTTATATTAAAATTAGAATATCCTCCTTCTAATTTGTTACCGCGCAATATAATTTAAAACTGTATATATATACCGTTATTTGCTGTAAGCCTCATATTAATTATATATTCATCACATATATGTGTAATATACTCTTAAGAGCTGTCGATTTTAAATTAATGAAAAAACCCAACTACGACAAAAAACGATGCTAAAAAAGTATAAAACAAGCCTTCGTTATCAATTTACATTATTGTCATAAAATACTATTCTGAAGTATGCAATATTCACTATGTAGAGATAAATTTTCATGTTTGGATATCCGCAGTCACACGTTGTCAAAGTGCTACGGTAGGTAGGTAGGTATATGAACGTGTGACTACGCCTTCCCAAACATGAAAATTTATCTCTACATAGTGAATATTGCATGCTTCAGAATAGTATTGTATGACATTATCGTAAATTGATAACGAAGGCTTGTTTTATACTTTTTCAGCGTCGTTTTTTGAAACCTCATATAGCCTATAACCAGTGGACAATTAAGACGCTTATAATGATAAGTCATTTGTCGAATTCTGATAAGTAGTTTGGTGGAAACAGATGATCATACATACATACATGGCCTGTCAAAATCATAACCCTCCTTTTGCTTTGCCGTAGTCGGGTAAAAATAAAATAAAATAACAACTGAACATGAAATCCTTTTAAGCGTTATTTATTCCGCACGAAAAGTAAATGTGGATTATATTTCCCCTATTTGTAGTGGTAATGGGCCACAGATTCCCCGGGATCGTTTGTGCGTCAGCTCGCAACGATTGTGAATTGTTCAATGGTTTGTTAGTGGGTGCCCACTCGGTGGACTGAGTCAGCCAACTGGAAGTGAGATTGGTTCCTCGGAAGATATCTAGATTTATTGGTGAGACTTCTCGCGTCCAGTTGTGATGAAAACCATTTCGGTCAGTTTCTATTGTTTGCGGTGTTGCACAGCCTCATTTCATTACGACGTAACATTTCAGTAATACGTATTGTTTTATTAGTTATGATTCGTTATACTCGTGAATACATCTTATACAAAATACCTATTAAAAACACGAGATCTACTGCTATTGTGATTTGCAATAACATTATTGTAATCTACTCAATATTGTATTAAACAATTTTAAAAAAAAAAACTCCTTCAGTATTTTGCTTTCTTTAAAGTTTGTGTGCTCTTTAAATGCAATGTTTTTATTATTAGTTACTTTGCAATGTTTATCATCTAAAGTATGGTGTTTATTAACTAAAGTCTCACTCAGTTCTTCTACAGTAAAAGGTTATAAGATCCATGTAATATCGAATTGGTTATTAACTTAATAAGTCCCTACTTAAGGGGCCTTATATTGCACCGGTTTATAGTAAACGTATTGACTCAGCGATTTAGCATGAAAATGTAACACATCTCTGATACATCTGTTTAATACGATTGCTAAGTCAACGTTTACAATCAAATCCAAACATGTACTTACTTCTAAACTCATCGGTATCAACAAACAATATTTTTTCCGATTTGTCCCCAACATTAAAATTAATGATCATTCAATACCCGACCCTTTGCCCCCACTAATACCCCCCATTTCTTGTTACAGGTAAGCGGAGAGGGCGAGGGGGGGTATCCCGAAGTGTTTATAAATCGCAGGTATTGTACTCTTGGCGACGACAAAAACTCAAAAGGAGCTCATGAATAAGAAAACTGCCATGTAAGATGGTTGGAGTAGTGTATCCAGCAGGTTTGGGTTTACAGGACTGTTTTTTTTTAGGGTTCCGTAGCCAAAATGGCAAAAACGGAACCCTTATAGTTTCGTCATGTCCGTCTGTCCGTCTGTCCGTCTGTCACAGCCGATTTACTCGGAAACTATAAGTACTACAGTGATGAAATTTGATGGGAATATGTGTTGTATGAACCGCTACAAAAATATGACACTAAATAGTAAAAAAAAGAATTGGGGGTGGGGCCCCCCATACATGTAACTGAGGGATGAAATTTTTTTTTCGATGTACATACCCGTGTGGGGTATCAATGGAAAGGTCTTTTAAAATGATATAAAGTTTTCTAAAAAACATTTTTCTTAAAGTGAACGGTTTTTGAGATATCAGCTCTCAAAGTCGTAAAAAGTATGTCCCCCCCCCTCTATTTTTATAACTATGGGGTATAAAATTCTAAAAAAAAATAGAGGTGATGCATGCTAATTAACTCTTTCAACGATTTTTGGTTTGATCAAAGTATCTCTTATAGTTTTTGAGATAGGTTGATTTAACTGTAATTTTGGTTAAGTTTATTATATTTGCTGCTACGGAACCCTTTGTGCGCGAGCCCGACTCGCACTTGGCCGGTTTTTTACGATTACAATGTGAGATATACGGAAAGACGAGGTTCATTGCGTGAAAACGTTTTTTTTTTAAATACAGTTAAAAAAAATTTAGGACATATTTTAAGTAATCTGGTTTTCCAAAGTATGTAGAAAAGAGTCCGTTTTGGTAAAGTTTAACATGCACTTGCTGTTATTAACATAAAAAAAAACCTGTTTTGTAGATGATTAAAAACTGATTTAATAAACTTTGACGAACAAACCAAATTGTAAATTGCAATGTGCTCAATTGCAGGTATCTGCTTTATTTTCCCTCTGCTTCTTTCATAATGTTTTGACGATGTGCATTTTTACCCAATAGGGTTCGCACCTCAAGCAGTCTTTTTTCGAATTTAAATAAAAAAACTATGATTGCCCACACAAACAAATCTATAAAAACTAAGTACAAATAAGTTTTAAAAGTTTTCTCAATCAAAACGTTTGCTGTTTTTGATAGATAGATATGAAATTTATTATGAGCACTCAAGTTAACACACAAAAAAAGAGTTAGACTACAATTAAAGTCGGTACCTGCAAATTATGCTATATACTAGCACCAAATCAAACAAAAACCACTTGTCCCTTATTCTTCAAAATTATGGTTTCCGCAGCTGAAAGGAACTGTCAGAGGATGTTTCCCGGGAAACATTTTGTCCATCCTCGATAAGGTATTTCCCGGACATTTTCCAATCAGTTTAATCTAGTCTTTAGATTCAATAGACCCGGCGCGAGAGTTGAGAGGTCGTGTTTCATGATATTATTTGGTTTTGTGGATTCGCTCTTGATTTTCTTGACGGTATTTTTGTGTTGGCTTATTTATTTTCATGTGTGTTACAGATGCTTACTTAATTTATTAAATAACTAGTGACCCGCCCTCACTTCGCTTTGGGACCGTAATTCACAAAAAAACCAATCGTTTTTTTTTTATTTGATAGGTAGCAGACGAGAAGGCGGATCACCTGATGGTAAACAATTGAATCGAAGCGTGGCTCTCCCACAGTTAAAGCACAGATGGCGCTGTGTCCAATTACATCGCGCAAGCGTTTCGTGTTTTCGGTTAAGCCTTGTCGTTATCTATAGAAGTTATCTCTTTATAAATTGTATAGATTTACGATAAATAGTTTTGAATTCGTATTAACATTATGTTGCGAAGGTTGTGAAGATTCTGAATTGATATGAAATTAATACTTTCTGTAATACCCGGTTGAATCCAAAGCTCTGCTGTCTGTCCTGACCAGACAAACAGACGATACATACCTTTAACCACGTCTTTTACCAATCATCCTGGACAACGTTTCATTAATGATTTTTCGAAATTCGTATAAAAAACTATCTTTTCATACAGAGTCGACCATGTGACTTGTTCATTTTGTCTTTCAAGTCGAAAAAATTTTCGACGAATTTACAAATGTCGTAGAACAAAATATGTTCTTCAGAACGGTTGGTAGAAGAATGTTTGCATATACTCCCTGTATTTATCTAATTAAAAGACGTAGCGATAGGTAATGATAATGATGAACTTGTATTTTGTTCATACATCAATTAGAAGCTCATCATCTATTTTAGACAACACATTTAATTGCTCAATGATTGACTCAAAATGGCTGCATAGTTGATTCGCTGGATTTTTTACAAATTGCTCGATACGAAGCCGGTTCGTGCGTGAAATCGATATGAATTTCCAACGGTATTTAATTAATTTCGAATGCTTACATGCCCGATGATTTATAGGTTGAGCGGGCAAATTATCGGCACTCGGGAAAAGGATATTGGCGAATAATAAACTATGGGCAGTTCATTTTGAGAGCCACTATTAAAAAACAGTCCGTGAGAGAGCTACTCTTCGGCACTGAGCCTGCTGGAGTCGGTAACAAGGCTTCACAGACAAACGGAGTGCAAAGCGCCTATGTTGTATTTCGTCAAGGGAATAAGGATACCACAGGAAGTGGGAAGGGAATAGAAATAGAAACAAATAAAAAAAAAACAAAATCTCTGTATTCAATTTAAAGTCCTTAACAAAACATTTATGAATGTCAAATTTTATAATCTACTGCTGATTTGGAAGGTCAATTTCTACCGAGAATAATCAGCAAGAAACTCAGTAAAATTTAATCTTTTCAAATATTTTCAAAAAATGAAATAAAATTTAAATTTCATAATACATGACACAGTGTAGGTGAACAGTTTATCATTTCCACAAATTCTGGTCATTTAGGTATTCTTCAACTGTATAATAGGCATTTGCCATCAAATAAGATTTAACTTGAGATTTAAATTACATTAGAAAACTATTAGAGTAAGACCCCAGTGCCGCCAGACCTACGTCATTTCAGCAAAGCTGAAATTTTGATGCTTTATCTATACTATTTATAAAGAGATAATTTCTATAGACAACGACAAGGCTTATAGGTAAACCGAAAACACGAAACGCTTGCGCGATGTAATTGGACACAGCGCCATCTATTGGTTCGTTTCTGAATTACGGTCCCGAAGCGAAGTGAGGGCGGGCCACTAGTAGTCTAGTATGTATGTAGGAGAGTATGCGTACTTACTAGCTCGAAAGCGGGGCCCTTTCACAGGTAGCGCGAACTAATGGTGTTGTGAATAATTGGCCCATTGGATTGGTCTGGCTGCTTACAAAGAGTCTGGAACACTACCAAATGCGAAAATATCCGAAAAGGCAGGCTTATGATGGCACAAATATCCTCCCTTATCCAGTACTTGAAACCTTTGGTAAGCTGGTGTTAGCAACTTAAACCACATAATTTAATAAACTAAACAATCTCTGCAGCAAAACCTCCGTCACTTAGGACGGATTAGTGCGTGAAATCGAGTCTTGGTTTTGCAAGACTTCAAAACCAAGACTCGATCTTACGCACTGAATCAATTCTGAATCTAAGATTTATGAAGTCGCTGATCCATCTTTCTTATGCTATCGATCGATCTTATACTAACACTTATTTGTTTGTGCACTTCCACTGTTTATTATATTTGAGGCGTCACTCAAGGTCCAGCCTGAAAACCAGCGCTGCAGCAGCTGCTCGCGGCGGCTGCAGCATCATGATCATGCTGAACCTTGTTGGCCGCAACTTCTATGTTCCTTTATTTTAGCTCACTTAGTCGTTCGTAACTTAGTGACCTAAAATCGAAAATTTGGACATCACATACATTGCATTTACATCATTAGGTCACAAATTAAAATACTTCCTTGTGGATACCAGAAGCAACGACGTAACCAGATATCCTAAGCCAGCGCTATAACGTCGTAGGTAATTTTAACTCTTTGATATCAAGGGCAGTTAAAGCCGAAGTTCTGTGACCACTTCTTTGTGGTCTTGATCTTGCATTTAGGCAACACTAGCGCTGATAATTGAGTATTGCCGACAGTTCAATCGAAACTCCATTACGTTGAGGCGGAGTGCTTACACGTCGCACACAGCCTGCCTCCAAATAACATCACATTCAAATATTTATTCTTCAGCTAGAATCGTAGATAGTCCTCTAAAGACAGCAAAATTTCGTTTACTCGACTAATATTGACATAATTTTCGCGTTGCATTATAACTATTATTATTATAGACGGGATTAGTGCGACGTTAATTTTTAAGCATATAATTATGTACTTATTGCTTGACGTTTCGGCTGCGTTACAGCAGCCGTGGTCACAAGCGGACTGGCGGTGCACGGCGACGTCTGTTGGGACCCGGCTGTGAATCTTCGGATACCCTAAGTTATACTTTTGAAATCATCACTGGATACAATGCCAACATTGGCATAACATCATACTACTTAAAAGTTCGTTTATCTGGTTCCTCTGTCTGAACTACGGTAGCTCAGTGGAGCAGAACGCACCTTCCATACGAGAGGTCGTAGGTTTAAATCTAAGCGCCATTTTAGTTTTAAATCTATGTCTTTATTTCTACCATTGTCACGGCGATGAGGAGAATTATCGTGAGGAAACTTGCACGTGTCAAATAGTTTCTAAAACAGGTAACCAAACCATGATTCATTTGGCCTGACCTAAGGTTAGGATTGCGAAGGTCAAGCGGGTCGCTTTAAAATAAATAAATAAATTCGCCAGACTATCACACAGTCATATCAACCTGGTTTCAAACTAGGACAACCCCTGAACTATGAGTACCAAGTGACGAAAATTAACGCGTTAACTCAGAACACCCAGATCCAAGAAAACTTAGAAAAAAAGAGCGTAAATACTTGAAGTAGCTAGGCGAGCAATGAAACGACCGCATGAGTGACCACTAGTTTATTACAGTCTGCCCTAAGTGCGAGCCGTGGAGCGGCGCTAACAAGTACACACCTTGCACTAATCCTTTCTAAAAGGCCCGCAACGCATTAGCGTTTCCTTTCATCTTGCAGATGTTCATCAGTCATCAGTTTGTCACTTTATCCTAAAAATATTTTTATTCTAAAACACAACATAATTACAGCCAATGTTTGTTAGCTAACAAACGGAGAATTTTCAGGCTGTGCGTAAAAACGTTTTTATTACCTCAAAAGGGAGAATTTGTTCAAACACGAGCCTTTAATTAGAGAAATTATAATTAGTCTTAACGAAGCTCTTTCGTGATTAACGCGGATCTGAAGATGCTCACAGTGAAAATATAAAAAGTAGATCGACTAATTATGTCAAATTTGTTTCAATCCCAATTCTGGATACATTTTCGTGTGATGTTTTATTTTGTTTATACTGCGCCACCTTTTAAAATTACTGCAAATTAAAATTAGCAGAAAGTGTACAACATAGTGTCCATACATTTTTCATCACTCTCTCTCTCTCTCTCTATATCTCTCTCTCTCTCATCTTTTTTTTCTTTTATAAAAAATTGGTTTGACCTTGGCTTCATATTGAACTTCAGAGTTGAGAAAAGGTCTATAGCCTATTCACTCGAGCTGTAAACAATTTTATGTTGTACTCATTCGGGAAAACCTCTTATACCAGGTTGTTGCTTTTTTTGAAGCCCGTGTACGTTTAGAGCATGATTCAGAATTTGGGGAGTCTGGTGATTACATTGCAGCGACTGCCGTCTAAACTTCGCAGGGGAATCAGACCAACTAAATCATGGTTACACGTTTCAGAAACTATCCGAAACATGCACGTTTCTTTACAATATTATTCTTCACTAAACAATGGTAGAAATACGCACTTTAAATTGAAAAAGTTGGAGAATGTACCTCTGATACCTTTTTTTTTATATGATAGGTAGAAGACGAGCAGGCGGATCACCTGATGGTAAGCAATTGCCGCCGCTCATGGACACTTGCAACACCAGTGGAGTTACAAGTGCGCTGCCAACCTTTAATCCCCTTCCCTCAGGTGGGCCTCCGGTACCCTCACTCACTCGGCGAAACACAGCACAGGGGCTGCTTCACGCCGGTTTTCTGTGAGGCAGTGGTATCACTCCGGTCGTGCCGGCCCATTCATGCCGAAGCGTGGCTCTCCCACAGTTAAAATTAATAAATATATTAAAACATTCTCGCGTTTAGTCTCGTTTAAAACAAGTATTTGAAACAACAATAGTCGAATTAATCAATAATGACCCCATTAGCGTAAATACTATCGTCACAAAACGATATCATCGAAGCTCAATATCTAATGCACTATCGATACTTCAAGTATCCAAATCCAATATACGATGCCGCGGTATGGCTTCATGCCAAAATTTCACTTTGCTAATACGATGTTTTATATCGTTTTTCCGTTGCGCCTGTTCGAAATACATACAAAAAGCATCGCAATATCCCAGGCCGGAGTGTGACAACATGCCAAAATTTCACTTTGCTAATACGATGTTTTATATCGTTTTTCCGTTGCGCCTGTTCGAAATACATACAAAAAGCATCGCATCGCATATCCCAGGCCGGGGTATGACTACATGCCAAAATTTCACTTTGCTAATACGATGTTTTATATCGTTTTTCCGTTGCGCCTCTTCGAAATACATACGAAAAGCATCGCAGTTTGCTCTATATCGATTATGACCAAT
>CM026294.1:779745-1059265 GCA_014851415.1 Cnaphalocrocis medinalis
GTGTATATGAAACAACGAAGGAGCCACAAATATATAGGGTTACCTCGGAGGCAGTGCGCGTTTTAGAAATAGAAAAATCTTTATTCAAGTTAGGTCCGTACAGAACACTTATGAATGTCAAAACATACGAGTATTATTAGAATTTCAAATATCATCGGCGATAAAACATACTTCGCGAAAAAAATATTTTGGCATTTTTTTTTAGTATTCCGAAATGAACGCTCCAAACGGTAGGACGAAAAGTGCCTCTGTACTCGTATTTAAGCAGAATAAGTAACTTTCAACATAATATAAAAACGGTACGAAGTTCGCTATGAGCCTCTAATAAAATTAAAATAAAGCAGCTATGAAAGTTAATAGTTCCATATAAAATTTAAGTTTCCAAATTAGCCTCTCACTGGCTTAATTCAGGGCTATATGATTAGCATATGCGCGCTAAACTCCGTAACGGGTCTCGGTTCAGTCAGGGTTAGCCTTGGGCTTTAGGGCCAGGGTTACAACCACACACACAGGGTTAAACCAATGAACTGCGAGAGCTTCACTCATTTACTGTTTCCAAGATAATCACCAATATTGAAAGTATATTCATTCATTCATTCATTCATAATATACGAAGGCAAACGAGCAGCAGGCCATCTGATAATGAATACCCATGAACATCAGCTTCTCCAGAAGGAATGCGGATGCGTTGTCGGCCTTTTAGGAAGGTTTAGGCTCCAAAATGTCAAACAAAGCAAAATTTGAACGTTCTGAATAATTCAAGAAAAATATTAGACTTAAGAAAGTAATAAAGTGGGTTCTAGCTGGCGTCAATTCTGAAATGAAATGAATCTTAAAACAATCCAAAGAGCAGACCCGTCAAGGAATCTCCAAATTATCCTAAGAAATAGAATTAATTTCGCCGCAAAACTTACAAAACCAGATTGTCAGTCACAAAGGCGGACGCCTTGGATTGTTCCAACAATTCGTTCCAATTGCCGGAACGCGCTCCGCGGACCGGAACATTTTCACACAAGTTGCCATATTTTTTTTGTAATATATAGTGTGTATTAGTAAGCATTTACATCCCTTTAATAATAATATGAAATAATAATAAATCTTTATTGTAAGATTGCGGTTTTACAATAACAGGTGTTTAAAATGTTTAGAAGTTCTCGCAATTACCTATTAAGGCCACCACCTATTTAATAAATTTACCAATTTAACCACGACGTGACATCACGTCGTGTTCTATGACTTTTAGAAATTAATTAGGTATATTCAATAAAAGGTAGGTACCCTTACAATGCCACAAATATAGAGGTAAAAGAACGTTATTCTTTTTTTGAAGCTAAAGTTAAGCTTTTTTGCATTTAAAGGGTACCTTTTTATCAGCATTTTGATATTTTCGTTAAATCTCTAAACACCGAGCTGGCAACACTGTTCCCATCTGACTTTGCAACTCGTCAAAGAACTGTTATAACTCAAATTGTGAAGCCCTATCAATCTGGTCGCTGCTGAATTAATTTATATCATATTCTAATTTGAATGGACGCGGTTTTATTACTGACTCAATCTGGAAAAGTTTTTAAGTCCTAAAGAAGTTTTATCATAATTATATTCAGAAGCTCTGCGGATTCTTTTTGCGTTTACGATTTATTTTTGTGTATAAAGTCCTCCATGCCGATATTTCGACTATGGTGGTAAATCTTAAAGATCAGAGAAAATATCTAAAGTGCACAAGTGTGTGCACACAAGAGCACTCTCTATTGGTTTACCCTCATATTCTGATGGGACACGAGCGTTGAGAGATCAGGCGCAGGACTATGAGCTTAACGTGCTTTTTGAGAGACCACCGTCTTTCAGCCTTCTGAGAATTTCTTAACAAAAAAACTCAACTAACTAATTTTGGCCTGATTTTGGGACCAAACACGGGACCTCAAGCGAAGCCGTCGCTTTAACGCTGTAAGACCCAAAAGCCCTTTTAAGGGTGAGAACGATTGATTTTCTATTGTGCCTGCTATCTGGGCCTTACGTGGTTAAAGTGCGACCCACTTTTTAGTGTCGGATAAAACTGGCTGAGCCATACAAACAGACAGACATGAAGAATCCAAAGGTTTCCGTTTTTCTGGCTACAGAACCCTACAAAATGTTCCATGTTTTCTACTCGAAAGCACAATGCGTTGTAACATCTAAGCTACGAAGCGAATAGCGAAACTTGGCGGGCACAAAACGAATCCACCAGCGTCGAGTTTACGCAGCTAATAGGAAAGAAGATTCGCTACATGACATCGGGAACTTTACCCTCCACTCCAAAGGAGGGTAAGGCCGAGAGCGCACGGGAAGCGAAAAAATATTTTTTACAGTGTACCTAAGTTTTGTATGATAGAAATCGCTTTAAGCGATACGATCGCCGAAATTGTACATAACATTTCTGTAATGTATAGTATATCTATCTAACTATGAGTATACCGAGTGAGTGAGGTTACCGAAGGCTTAACTTGAGGGGATGTTCGGCAGCGCACTTCTGACACTGTTCGAGTAGTTGGTGTCGGCTATTGCTTGATCAGTAAAAAATACATGACACATTTAAAACTTAAAAAGAAGTATGTGTATGAGAGAAAGTGATACAGTGCTTCTTGCTCGTTATGTCTATTTGTATGTGTGTGTCTGAGTGTGTGTTATGAGTGTATGTGTGTGTGTATGTGATATTTGCGGGCGTGATTTTACGTGAAATGAGAGCATGGATATTGGATATATAAACGCATGGATGAGTACCTTCTTGATTGTTCTTTTGAATCAACAAAAAAAACATCTATCGCAAATCTCTAAGTGCGCCGCTGCCTAAATCCCAAGTTTGAAGCTCCACATTTGCCCCTAATGCCCTGCGAGGGTTCTGCAGCCGCGCGCCTCGATACATCGCCTCGCCTCGCCTCAACCGCCTCGCCTCGCTGCCTCTGAATGCTAACTGCCCATCATATTGTTATTGCGTGTGCGCCAACATTTTTATGTGAATAAACTGTGTTACAGGCTGTTTTCACTTTGGCAAAGCTTTTGTATGGGGGGTGAAGATTTATTTGTCTTGTGTACAGTACATCGTAATGAAATAAAATGAGCTAAGTAAATGTGTGTAAAAGATACGCTTGTATTGTGCTGTACGCTTTATGCTTGAATGTGTGCGTGAGTTAGGTTACTTATTTTTTTATTATAATGTGGAACTTATGATAGCGTTAACTCTACGCTCAAATAAAGCATTTCAAATGTTCAGCTTGATCGGACTTTATTTTTTTCTTTTATTTATGTCATAAGTGGTCGACGGGCAGACTGTTCACCTGATGGTAAGCAAACATTTGTGTGATGAATTCTCGTGTTAATTACGAATAAGTGTCTGGGTGTTTTTTCATGATACAGGTGGCAGGCGAGCCGACGGATCACCTAATACAGCCGCCCATGGACACCTTCATTACCAGGTCCTTCCGGTGGTGTCACAAATGCGCAGTTTACTTTTAAACCCCCCTTCCCCTGCTTTGTGCCTCCGGTACCCTCACTCACGCAACGAAACACTGCACTGTTTCACGCCGGTTTTCTGTGAATACGTGGTATTACTCCGGTCGAGCCGGCACATTCAGTGTATCTAAGTAACTATATTTGTAGTTCCCTAGGAGACCTATTTTTGAATTGCCGTCTCACTAAAAAATGTGTGACTCGCATGATTTTTGACATCCGTATTTTTGAATCATTCGAAAACGAGCGATTTGCAACGAGTGGTGTACCACTCGTTTCCGTGAGGCGAGTGGACGCATTTACGTAAAATTACAAGTCAAATATTAACGAATTAACACTATACTTTGTCAAGCTTGACAACATCCTAAGCGAGTGATTTCAAAAATAGGGAAAATTATGAATCATGCGACTTACGAGACGACGTGACTTGCAAAACGAGTAGTTTTGTTTGGACGAAGCGAAAATTCAAAAATAGGTCTCCTGTTGTCTATAACACAAGTTCTCAAATTAGGTACTATTAGTACTACTGAGTCAGGAGTAATGTATGATATGTTGTGTGAATTTATTCATGATTAATCTATCTTGCAGGCAAAGGGTGATGCTGAAGTGTGTCAATAAGTTGTCAGCACAGTGACCTTCGGGCCGACCCTGGACCGCAACAGATGGGGCCAGCTGGCGGGGTCGACGACCTCGCCATCGATCCGAGCGTACTACGCGAGTACAACTGCACTACGGATTGTGTTTAGATCAGTTGGGAGTGACTGTACCTACATAATGGCCTAAGATTTCTCTCTTTCACTGTCTCGTATATTATCGTGTAACTCTCAGTTGCGTCGGGGCACGCTTTTTTTTATGTGATAGGTAGCACACGAGCAGGCGGATCACCTGATGGTAAGCAATTGCCGCCGCTCATGGATCTACTTGCACATGAGGTGAGTAACATAGGCGCTTGCAAAACTTCGTCCTCTTTCCTCCCGGGCCTTACGGTAGCCTCACTCAATCGGCCAGCGAAATACATCACATGGGATGCTTCCGCGCGTTTTTGTGAGGCAGTTTTATCACTCGTAGACGCCGGCCATCATGCCGAAGCGTGGCTCTCCACAGTTGCTAAAGGGTTTGACCCATGTACCATGATCAGGATTTGGGGACTTGGAGAGCCTGGTGATCACAATGAAGGCGACGGCCATCTTTACTTCGAAGCCCTTTATAAGGTATTAACTGAATCATTGGTTACACGTTTCAGCTATTCTAAAGGCTAAGGCGTTGGGCCGAAGCGCGAAATGTTTAATTCCATCTCGTGATAAGTCAATTTAGGAAACTACATAGTCTAAGTTTTCTTAGGTCTAGGTGTTCTGGGTTGACGCCCCCAGTTAATTATCATTTGGTACTCATAGTACAGGGGTTGCCCTAGTTTGAGACTAGGTTGATTGGTGAGATTGTCTGGCGCATTTATTAATTTATTTAGATTGAAAAATCTACAGGTGCAATCTCGGATTCTACGACTCTCCTTATAGAAGGCACGTTTTTATCCACTGAGCTATAATATATATATATATACCTATATTATAATAAAATATGTTATTATTTTACACTGTTACTCTTTTCGCCGCACCACTGTCTTTTCTGCATGCCTAAAGGTTAACTGGTAGAGAATGCCCCTGGGCATTAAGTTCGACTATTGTTAAAAATTTTTTGCAATAAAGTTTAAATAAATAAACTGCTGATACTTATCTACCCAAGAAAATTAAGCTAAATAACGACAAGTTCCGTACTTACGAGTATGTATGGGAGAATCTTGAAAATTTTCTTACCTGTAACAAAAAAGACACAGTTAATTAATTTTTGACCTGGTATTATATATGGTATAACACCAAGGTGTTTCGTAAATTTTCCAGTCAACACTTTTATCTTTGCACCAAAAAAGGGAATCATCATCATCATCATCACCATGTCAGCCCCCATCCACCAACTGCTGAGTATAGGCCTCTTCTTTATTACCAGCCAGCCTCATCCACTGTTTCCCCACCACCGTTAAGTACAATATCGTCGGACCAACGGGCAGGTGGTCTACCCACAAGACGTCGCCCCAATCTTGGCTGCCATTCGGTAAGCTTTATCGCTTTATAGTTTATCCTTTTTTAAAACCATAAGAAATCAATTTAGACTCTGCGTCAAGCTTAGATCAAGATAAGCTGATAAGGTTTTAGAGTATCTTCCCGTAAGACAGTGGTCAGTACAAAGTGGACAGCGCAATAAATCACAACAGACGTATTGAGATGGGCCCCACGCGGAAGGATGGGTAATCTTGCGCAGTGATTAATAGCCGGGGGTATCACCGGCCTGCGTAGGGTGTCCACGACTTGAAACAAAAAAAAAAACGGGAGACTGCGGCATACAACTTCACTGGTGTTTCGGGCTATCAATCGGGTCGCAATCGCTTACATAGGTCATTCGTCTACTTGTCTGCCGTATGTCATAGGTTCACGATAAGAAAGATATGGTATTTTAATTTGTTACGTGATGCGGCACCACAGCATATTACAAATGCGAAAAAAAAAACAAATTTAAAAAGCCCTAGAAATTCCGGACAAGCCATTATCTAATTTGTCCGGACGCACAATCAAATAGGCCATTTCCGGCTTAGTCCGGACGCCTGGCGGCCCTAGCCATGAGGGATGGTTGAGGTCATCCGTCACAGAAAACGTTGTATTTTTTCCGTTGCATTTCCATACAATAAATTTTCGTGGTTTTGACGGCACATAGCGGGTTTTATTGTGCGTTGCTAATGTGTTGCCATTAGTGCTTAATAAAACTATTAAGCACTTATGGCTGCTTGCCACGCGTAAATGTTGGTTTGAAACACAAAAAATTAAAACGAATTTTTGGTACGCTCTCTTCGCATTGTAATTAATGCGTGTACATATAAATCCTGATAGAGTATAACAGACGAAATTGCTCCCTCATTTAGCTGCCAACATTAACATCAACAAACAAACGGCAACACGGCGGACGCGTTTCCACCGTCCGTAACTCTACACCCGGACACCGGACACAAATTTATGCGCATCACATTACGGCGTCCGGAAACACTAACATCAAGTACCTATATGGTAATTAAAGATCCACTTGATTACTAAAATAGCAACTATAAAAATTTTTTAAGGTCACTTAGAATGATGAATCATTGTTGATCCTTGAGACTATCAAACGATCGTTTATTAACTTTTAGAATTGCCATGTTAATGCATTTTTATCCTAGAAATTGGATTTTCTTCCTCGTGAAGTGTCGCTTCATTACTGAAGATTGGCTATCAGCGTTTCAAGTCACTTATCCATGGCAAGCTAAGAAGTAGTTTGGCGGATCTGATGCCAGTTTAATGTTGTAAGTTCCTGAGCATGACATTTTTCGCCTTACTATTTCACGTTTCTCAGCAATCTTTTCCATCATGCTAGTCTGGAGAAGGTCGTATTGTAGGTTCCTTAAAATGTGACCAAGATATGCGACTGTAAATTGGATAACCAAACACAAATATAGCTGGAGGCACGAAAGTATAGCGATGACCATTATTTTGCGCATTTATAAAAAAGAAGACTTTCTATCAAAATTGGTTTCTGCGCACTCAAGGTCATAACTACACTTTCTTGCCTCGGACTATACTAACCGCGAGAAAAACAAACGGAGGCAACGACAGCGCTCTCGAATGAAAAGATTTTTTTGTGTTTTTAATGTTACGTCTGAAATGCCTTACTTCTTTATTATAAGGCGTACAGGCAAATGCAACAATGTTTTCCTGTCATTAATCTTTCTCTATCTGTGGTTTAGTAGTGTGGTGGCGTGTTTGTCAAATAAATTGAGTGGTAGAATTCGTAGATTAATAAAACTTAAAATACCGTCTACTTACTTATTGAATCTGAACTCAATAAGTTACAATTCGCGGCATTTACGAGTAACTTTGATGATGACCTTGAGTGCACAGAAACCAATTTTAGTAGAAAGTCTTCTATTTTACAAGTTCACAAACTAACGGTCACCGCTATAGTTAGAAGCCGCGGACTATACTCAGTTGACTACCTTGACATTGGACAATATCTCTCTTAATCTAGAGAAAACAAAATTTATCTAACGATTGAAAAATCTAGAAGGATTTGGAGTCCAATGATTCCAGATAAAATACTACCTATTAAGTATTTCAAGGCGGAAATCACAAAACGTATCAGACATACTTTGCATCAGATCTTTTCCCCAAACGAGAAACAGAATAAACTCGCCATCTCGAAAGTACCTGACCGGGAACCGAACTCCATCTAAGTTGTACGTGATCGAAGTTTAATTGTGTCCGAACTGCCCCCACAGCTGCGGCAAAACCAACTTACATGCCAGGGTTGCGGTGATCGCCCGCAACTGCGGCGGTAGGGGAAAAAAGGTTAATATGGCAGCTTAATAAAAGTGTAGACTACGTTTTTATTATTTTAAAACATTTCGTTTTTTAACTTCCATTGCTCGTATTTAGTTTATTTGGGACCCTACCGCCTCCACTTCGTATCGCACTTTGCTCAGCGTAACGTATAAGTTACTAGTGGCCCGCCCTCACTTCGCTTCGGAACAGGATTTCCACTGTCTACCAATAGATGGCGCTGGACGTTGATTATATCGCGCAAGTGTATCGTGGTTTCGGTTTACCTGAAAGCCCTGGCGTGGAATATGAGATTAACTTATTTATAAATAGTATAGATATATAAGGTTCCGTAACAATGTTTTCCCGTAGCGACGAGCTAGGTAGTCGTCGACAAATACGCATTTAAGTAGATTTGAAAAAACATGAGTTGCATGCTTGGATTCGAACCACAATCTTCCTCATGGAAAGTGCGTTCTTACGCTCAATGAAGCTACCATCGCTCTTAATTAACTGCCTTAAATATAGCCCCATAAATGGATACAATACGACAGTCAAAGTATGCAACAGAAAATTAGGCTTCCCCGCGAAATAAGTCAAGCCATTAATGCAAGTAATAAAAAATACATTAAAATGCCCCCATTTAAGACGTCGTACAAAAAAGCCTTTTGTAACAACTTTTTAACAATTTAATTACTTAACCCTAGCAGAGTTTTCTTAAGGGGACAACGGCAACAAGACATTAGTTCGAGTTGTAACCGCCGCGTGACTCAGCGGCGCTGACGTCGCGCCTTTACGACATTTAAATGGCCTACGATACAGTTATTGCGAAGGAAACGGCGAGAGCGGGACAGGGCTGCCAAAAGTAGGAGAAAACAAGGAGCGAAACTTGGAACAGACAAGGAATGCGTTGTTTACATGAACTTTACTGCCTAAATGTTGAGACAGCGATACGTTTTTTTGCCATATCCTTTGATACACTAAATGAGTGAGGGTATTGGGGGCACAATCAGGGAAAGGTGTCTAAAGTTTGTCAACGCACTTGTGACTCAAGTGATGTTGCGGGTATCTACAGCTGGCGGTAAATATATACCAACAGATGATTCGTTTGGTCGTCTGCCACATAATAAAATACAAACCCTAACGGAACGGTACTTTATTAATACTATTCATAACTTAATAGAAAAAAAATGCCTAAGCTTTTGTATACATATAACGCGACAAATGGCGACATCTCGTATCGGAGGCCAAGACTCATTTTGGATCGTTGAGCCATCGGAGTAAGTAAGTTTTGTATTTCCGTTATAAATATTGTTTTCAGAATCTCATTTACCATTAGAAAAAACACACGGTGCAATCATCCGCCATAAACGAACTGATAGCCCTGCCCAGCGGCCGTAAAAATACGGGAAATGGACTCATCTTGCCGATCCAGCGTCTACTTGAAAAATCGACGTCATAAAATTGTAATTTAAATCATTGTCCTGATAAATTATTGTGGGGGAGGTTGTTTTGGCTCTTAGGCTGAATGTACACGGCCAGAATCGTCATGGCAACACAAATCACTACCAGTGACTTGTGTTGTTGTAATAATTCTCTCTGTGAAGTTTTCTTGATAATAACATGGGGCATGCCGCATACCACTGACGTTTTGTACTACTGTGGCAAAATTTCAAGGTAGGTAGGTAATTCGTGCAATGTTTTTTTTTATATCAAATGGGTTTGCATTTGACCTCATCTCACCTGATCTTATATGTATGTATCTTGACTTGTATTAGTTATAATACTTTATTTCCTTTTTAAGAGACTGATGAGTGCATGTTAATGTGTCATGACGTTTCACGTGGACAATTTGCATTTATGCAATAGACTAAAAAGAAAGAAATGGAAAGATGTGTAATAAATACAGTTTCACATCTTTCAATTTCTATTAGAGACCCAGGTCTCTCACTTAAACCTGAATCACAGGCCTACTTATGAATCTTAGGCCTTCTCTTGACTATCTTGCTTAACGTCAGTAACGCCCAGACAGCAGACACAATGGAAAATCAATTGTTTTATGCCTTTTAAAAGGCTTATGGGCCTTACGACGTTAATCAACCCTTTTAGACTAGCACTAATCCAGCCTTTGTATTAACTGACTATTATGCGAACAAATAATGTTTCCTGTTCCATCACAAAGTAACAGTGATTTAGTAGCAGTGACACCAGTGTGCACCCCGTCTAATTGACGCCTCCTGACGGTCGCATCCGCTGGCGTCACGTTAATAGCTGGCTTTGAGCAAATCATTCTCAATTGTTGATCCGAAGCAGTATTTAAAATCATATTTCCTTTTGCGCCCTTTTCCTGAATCGTCCAATTCGTGTTAAAATAGCTATTATCCAAAAAAGGGTCGTATTTTTCTGCTTTTTATTAATCTTGAAAGACTTTTTATATCTCTGACCCAGTTCGCTGAATAATTTATATAACACAATAGTATCCACAGAAGGTTGGTTCTAGCTGACATTGATATGGATGAGATCGTCGACTAGCGTCCTAGGCTGTATATTGTATGTACTTATATCCAGTTTTTGTCTCTAGCCTGTTAATCACGCAATACAGGCAGCCGGCGTTTTGTGTCTACCTATTTCCACAATTAAAAATAGAAGAAAATATTTTTATTTGTGTGAAAAATGCTATTTATATAGTACATATAGTTATGAACTCATATTATATAGAAAGGTCCCGTTGGTATAGTGGTTAAAGTATCAGGCTGTGATCTCGGGGTCTCGAGTTCGATTCTCGGGTCGAGCAAAAAGCCTGTTACAAATTTTTCGAACATAGCTCGGGTTTGTGATCACCAATCTGCATTGGGCAAGCCTGGTGATTAAGCCTAATCCCGTCACAGTAGTGATGACTTGATTTCTACGATGCGATAGAGAACTTTGCCCTGCAGTGGGACAGTACATAGGCTGATACTTTACTTAACTTTTTTCACAAGTAGTACGAGAGATAATTATTGAATCTTGCATTGTCAAACTAAACGCAAGATGTGTAAATTATTTTTAACCTCAGTCGATCCGACTGTACTGCTTCGTTCATTGTACAGTTGGCCTAATAGAGAGCAGCTGTTAGCGGTCGTAAACTGCGGGACGGGCAGTTTCATTGCATTTTTAGTTTTACTGCAACCGATTTAGATCAACGGAGTATGAGTTACGACAGACGCGAGAGTATTGCGAGCTGGGTGTTATTGCCTCAGCTAAGATGTTAATCCTTCAGGTTACGAATACTAACTATTTTATGCTACTACTAATTAAAAAATATATTTTTTTATCCTAGAGGAACCAAAATATCAAACAGATAAACAGTTTGTAAGTAATAACCGCAGACCATGAATATTTAGGAGATCTAAAGATGTCCAAAATAATCGTTTGTATCAATTTCTCCTTTTTTCAATGAATTAATTCATAACAATATTACCGGATTCCGTACTAAGTAATTTAAGCACGTGTGCAACAGGTATTAGACAAACAGAGACATTACAAATATAATACTTTAAATACATAATATAATTATAAACTATAGAATGAACTGTCACCAGCGGTATTTCCGAACCGATACGACCTACAAACCTTCAAAAAGCGAGCGTATTCCTTCTTAAAAGGTCGGCAGCGCATTTGCGACTCCTCTGGTGTTGCGGGTGTCCATGGGCGGCGGTAATCACTTACCATCAGGTGATCCGTCTGTTCGTCTGCCCCCTATCTCATAATAAAAAAAAATACATATACTAAACAAACAGTGTTCATTACACGAATATTTGTTTATGATGGGGACGAACCGACGACCATTAGGGGGTCGGGTCACTACCAAATGCACGATCGAGCCAGTACGTCTAGGTCAAGATCCATAGGTGCATGCTGGAATTCGAACCACGAGCCCCACATAGAAGGCGCGGTCTTAACCACTGAGCTACCATCACTCGAGCCCATTCGTTGAGTAAATTAAGTTATTTTTTACATCGTGAACGAACGCGTTTGTATTTCAAGCAAACAATGTTACTACAGGCAACACGACACGGACCATATTTTGTAAACAAACGTTAGACAAATTCATTTAGAAACAGGAGTAATAAAATAGGTGATCAGGCTGAACGAAGTTTAGTCTAGAAGTTATATCAATGGGTTTGCACGAAAATTATGTATGTCTTAGGTGAGTTTTGTATAAATTACGAAGTAAGTAAAATTTAGGTTGCTAACAAGTGAAACTTAACCTAACATACCTGTCTCTGGAGTCTGCCCAATGGACTGCAGGTCCTGCTGCGACCTCCTCCGCTGTCGGTACTCCGCCCTGTAGTCCCAGCGCCCGTACTGGGCCGGGTTGTTCAGGTACTCCTGGGACGAGAACCGGGACGCTCGCGGCGGGGAGAACCCCATCTGCTGCCCATAGTAGTCATGCCTGAACACCACGTCAGGGTGCCCTGTGATACCCCCAGGGGCGACCTGGCTGCCGAAATGGGTCCGATGGCCAAGGTATTCCGGCTTCATTGGGGGACCATCTGTGAGTTCATGCCCGTGGATGGAAGTAGAACGCTGAGGGCCATAGTCTCTCATGCGGCTGGAGTATTCCATGCTCATGCGGTGGGGGGAGTAGTCGATTCCTCGGGGACCCATCTCGAAGTGACCGTGAGGTCTGCTGCTCCGATAAAAATGGGAGGAGAACGGGTTCTTACTGTCCTGGCTGGCGGGTCTACTTGGACTGTAAGTGGTATCTTTCGCTTTGTCATCGGGTTTCCCCAGCTTATCTCCATGGCCTGGTGGTAACGGCTTATCAGTTCCATTTTGACTCGGCTCCTTCTTCGGAGTAGACTCCGGAGGGTGGGAGCCTCTAGGTTTCTGAAGAGGAACGGCCTCCGACATGTCCTGGGAGGACCTCCTGTTGAACTCCTGCACCTTTTCTGGCACAAATCCTTGTTGGGGCACTTGCGACATTTTATTTTTATTTTATAAATACATCAAAATCCACTGACTAGTTTCATATACGTATAACGTTAAAAATTGACTACACAATAGTTGGTTTATCAAAAGATTAATGTGTCAATAACTACGTTAAATATATTCTTATAAATAGTTAAAATTAGATGTGCAATATTTATAGGAAAAATAATCACAACCGAATACACAGACTGTGGGAAATAAAGACACTTTAGAAGTTTTGTTTTTTCACTTTTCAACACATTTTGAATCACAGAGGTGCAGTGTGACGAGAGGTGGCTTATGTTCGGGCTTTTGGGAAAGGTAATTAAAAAATTAATTGAGATATTTGCAGAACACCAGCGCGTACAATGAGAGTATAAACAGCTTACGTACGTACATATTTTTAGTTTCATTGCAAAAAGATGAAGAAAATAGAAAAGAAACAGAAGGAAATAGAAAATACAGTGGTAATCATTTGAAATGCCACAATTATTCGTTTAATTATATAGTCAAAATAATTTCTACCTTCATTACGATTGACCTGGTTTCTATCCTTAAAGAAATTCAAAACAACAGCACTCTACATTGTTCATGTCCCAAACTAATGTTTTTCTATGCTACGGAAACCAGAAACAACGCACAACAAACACCTAACAAAATATCTCTTTCATCAACAAACATACTGCTTCAACTAAGTAATCTAAGTTTTGTTTCACGAAGATGCCAAAAAAAAAACATATTTTTGAGGTTGAGGTTGAGCTTGAAAATTCGCCTTTTTTAATTTGACTATTAAGGCACAAGATTTGTAGATATAGTGACCTACTTTGAGAAACTCCCTAGAGATTTAACAGCTAAGCTTAAACCAAGCAATCAACAAGTTGTGTCACGTTGTTTGTCTAATCCTCATAGACACAAACTAGCTGCCGCCAACTATCACATCAGTTAAGAAATTATTCCTACATGATTCCACCCGTTCCATGCTTCCGTAATCTTAGAAATCCATCCTTTGATCTCACCCCCTTCAGGGCCGGACTAAGTGCCCTTTGGGGCTCTTAGACACGTCTAGACGGGGCCTTTTCCGTTTTTAATACAAATACCTATACTTTTGTGTAGGTACTACGTAACTTTACTAACGTAGAACTAATCCCGTCCTCATCTCAGGATTTAATTTTGCAACAAACTTCAAATTTTTACCAAGAGATGGCGGTGGCTAACGATTGCATTGCGCAAGTATTTTTTACTTTTTAGTTTACCTGCTTGTCCTAGTAGATAGAATTTACCTCTTTAAAATAGTATAGAAGACTAGGATTCTGCTGTAGGGAGCGTGGGGGCTAACTATTGGTATGACACGTCATTTTGACATAGATAGATGTCAATTATGTCAATGTATGTAGCTTTTTACTACACTGGATTTTAAAAATCGGTCCCAGATTTGACCCGTTGATTTTAGATACCATAACGTAATCGACCTTTTGATAGATAGATAACGTTTATTGGCCACACAACAAAAAGAAATAACAAAATAATTACAAGATACGTAATATTACATTTTGAAGCCAACAAAGGCACAACCTCAGCATTTGCTGCCGCAGCTAAAAGCCGCTGCGGCGCTGATTTTCAGGCCATCATCATTGATTTGATTTTTGTACCCTGGGTAGCGCAGTTCCCCTACGTATCTAAAAAAGCAGGTACTTATTATCCATGCGGGGCCCGTAACCAATGAGGGCCCCCTAGGCAGTTGCCTGTATTTTCTTGCCCGGCTCTGTCCCACCTGAAACTACACCTAACCATCACACGTTTAGGGTTCAATTTGGAGCGCATTCGTGTAGCGAATTTTGATACCGAGAAATACCGGGGTAATTCGATTTGTTCGTACCAGTCCGTTATACCGGGCTATTGTATTAGTACGTCGCTTCTGTCTGCTAACAGTTTGTTGGCAATAACAATATTGTTTTACGTGTTTATGAATATATCTCGGCTTCTGTTTTTTGGCTCTAAATTTTGCAGCTATGTATAGATTCGACTAATGAGGTTTAATAAGATAATAGAAGTAGCTCTGTCTCTTTCTTCTCTTCATAGTGTTTTATTACGCTACCCATGAAAAACCACAGCATAGTGACGTGACAAGTTCGCTGTATTTATTTTTTACTACCTGTTACAGATAGACAGACGGATTTATAATATTAGTTAAGGATTAGGACTAGTTACGACGATAAATAGGTACACAAGCAGACAGATCATTTTCATGGTAAGCGATTGCCGCCGCCCATAGACATCCGCGAAGTCACAAATGTGCTGCCTACCTTTTAACCCCCTTTCCCCCTATTGGGCCGCCGGTACCCTAACTCACTTGGCGACACCCATCGCAGACGCTGCTTCACGCCGGTCTCCCTCGGTCACTACGGTCGAGCCGGCCCATTCAACAGGGTCGTTGAACAAGCTCCTTGTAGTACACCCGTTACATCTCGTAACTCGTTGTAACTGGTTGTTACACGGCCCTCCGTATTGTGTAACTGGAAGCTAACTAGTCGAACTCCACTCACAAAACATTGGAGTACTAGACCAAACTCACAACTACACTACAGAGTTACCACAGTGCTAGTAAAACCAGTAACTCGACATGTACTTTCATCTCTAAGTGGAAATTGACATTCCGAATCAGCGGAAATCATTATGAATAATATTTTTTTTTTACATTCATAACCTATTTAACTTGAATAAAGTTTTTTTTTTGGTGAGAGAGTGAGGTTACCGGAAGCCCAATCGGGAATTGTCTGCCAATGTATCATGTTAAAAAAAATACTGACAGCTCCAATGACAAAATGCGTGTAGATTTTGCGTAGTGCCAAGAGATTCAACCGTGGGAGAGCCACTCTTCGAATCGCGGCGGAGTGATACCACGGCTTCACGGAAAATCGGCGCGATGCAGCGCCTGCGCTAAGTTTCACCTAGTGAGTGAGGGTAACGGAGGCCCAATCGGGGTAAAGGGGGTTACAGGTTGGCAGCGCACTTGTGACTCCACTGGTGTTGCAATCAGATACCATCAGATGATCCATTTGCTCGTGTGCCACTTATCACATTAAAAAAAGATGTCTATACTCTGGTTTTTAATCATGTGGAGTAAACTGACAGATGCAAATGTCAAGTTTCTATACATTTTGACATTTTTCGTCTGTCAAATTGAGTGATAATGTATGGGGATGACACATGGACGTGTGTTTACTCCACATGATTATGATTATGAACCAGAGTATAGGCAATCTGTTCCGCTAAACTACTGGCTATATTTATGCTACGTCCCTAAAGTTGGAAGTTACTAGTTGCGTGCCCTGGCTTCGGGTCATATTACCAATTACCGACGCGGCTTAATGAACGAATGTTCACAAAGGATCATGTTACTTATGTTTTGCGTATATTTAATAATGTTGCTAATGAGAGAACACAGACAATTTTCCATCATTGTGACTGAGTAAAGAAACAAATGACCAAACGGGTCACGTGATGGTTGGGCATCATCGTCGCCTTTGGCCATTGGGTGTTGGCATTTGCATTTGCTTTGGCAAAATATTAAAGAAAAAAAAACATGAAAATGTATATGTATTTATTTATGTTTGTTGCCTTTTCACGCAAAAAAACTACTGAATGGGTTTTGATGAAACTTAACGGTGAAATATCTTACTGACATGTATATGTATGTGTAAATTGTGAATGAGTTGTGAATAAAGGTTGTTTTTATTGTCGTAAGACCCAAAATCCTTTTAAAAGGCAATTAAGTCAATAGTTTTACAATTGATTTTCCATTGACACAATGGAAAATCAATTGTAAAACTGACTGACTGGGCCTTACGACGAATGCAGAACATTTATTATAATAGTCCATGATGTTTATAAGCGACAAATTATTCTACTTGACCCTACAACTACTAGTAGCCGTGTTATTACGGTCTACATAACAAGAGAACACTTACGAGGTCGCAAAGTTGGCGATAGTACGTGCAAACATTAGGAGCGCTCCCGGGTGACACGGGCTAGTCGCCAATTTTGGGCATAGGGCACTCTACCCGACTGGAGTGTAAAGTAACAGTATGACAAGGACACCACATTAGTTATGGAGTAATACCACGGTCTCGGAGAAGACCGGCGTGAAGCAGCTCTTGCGCTGTGTTTCGCTGAGTGAGGGTACCAGAGGCTCAATCGCAGAGAAAGGGGGTTAAAAGATTAGCATCGCACTTGTGACTCCACTGGTGTTGCAGGTATCTATGCGCTGCATCAATCACTTTCAAACAAGAGCCCGATTCAATCAATCTAACTAAAAAAAACGATGATATACCGCCGTCAAACTAAGCCACTCGTAGCCTAAATAAGGCCTGAGTGACATTGTCATCATCTCAGTCAATAGACGTCCATTGCTAGACATAGGCTAACCAATGATTGCAACACAGATCAGTCCTGTGCCGCCTGCACCCAAGAAATTCCTGCAATCCTCACCAAATCGTCAGCCCATTGTGTGGGGGGCCTTCCAACGCGGCGATGTCCTACACGCGGCCTCCAATCGAGGACCTTTTCGCCCCAACTACCGCCTGTTCTCCTCGCAATTTGCCCTGCCCGTTGCCACATTAAGCTGACAAAGCTACTAAATATTATAAATATTTAACCTATTCCTCTACTATTTCCACTACACTGTGACCTATAATGGGCTGGGTTTGATGAGGGACGCTTTGTTTGCCATTTTGTCGCTCAATATTGACAAAAACTCGGCTCGTTCGGGTCAAAAGTGGAACAAAAAACGTAGTTAGGAAAATGAGCTCGGGTCACACGAATAGTTTTATATTACACGCTGATAAACGCCAAGGGCGACTGCAAGCGAGCGACTGTATACTAAGACAAAGTCGGGGAATGTCGCAAAATAGAATTACACAACGCAGGTTGCCTACGGCTATGACGCACACAATAAGTAGTACGTACAGTGGTTTCGGCATGATTCAGTCACGAGGCAGAACCACGAAACCACTGAATGTGAGCGGGAGAAACATGAAACGATATTGCCATCAACGGACTTATGGATATCAATGTAAGCTAGGACAGCAATGATTCTTATAATGGTTGTATTAACGTCAGACGCCACTCTCTAAATTATCAGTAACTGCTTGAAACGTAATGTAAAGATACGGTCATTGTTGTTAGGTTAGCATTTTAAAAACGACCGCAACTTTGAGATACAGCCAGTGACTGATAAGTCGGCGACTCTTTATGACTTTATAAGCAGCTACTGTTATGCGGTCGCGTGTATGTAAGCAGCCTAAAAACTCTTGGCATGTTTGGGACGGGAAATGTATGTAATAGCAACACATGACGTAGTTAGAATGTTCATTTATAATCATAACATTGATTTCTGTTTTTAAGAAATCGCGTCTGCCATTTTGTTTATTTAGTGGCACCTAATGGTTCAGCGTTATTGAAAGAAATATTTAACATAATATTACAACATAAATTTATTTGTTCAAACAAGTTAGGAAATGAATATTTTAGCAACAACAGTTTTCATTGTTAAGTAGCATAAGTATTTAGAATATCGTAATTATCGCACATTTTTTTTGTGATATGATAGACAATCATTTGACTTTAATTACACCTGATTTTAGTCCAAGGTAGGCCATGCTTTCCCGTGAGAAGTCTCACTCTAGCCTAAAAGAGGACCTGGTTATATTACTCAAGAATTAGAAAAAAAGCTAGTTACATTCCTTGACCGTTCAACATGGAATTCGCACATTTATAGACTGTTATTCGCTATTGTCGACATAATGATTTAACCAGTAACCATGATCCCGTCGATCTCCTCTACTTGTCTAATGGTTCTCCTTCTTTGGACATACTAGTCATACGAAATCCTGGATTATTGACTAAGTATACCTCGATATCTAAAGAGACGGGTTTGGACGCTATGATGATTGAACACTCGCAGATATGTTAGATCATAAGAATATCTATAAAATGACAAACGAGACAAATACTGTTCCTCGAATCCCAGTTCAATCCTAATTTTTCCAACCAGTGACCCATTCGTCTCGACGACATTAATCTTCTAGTTTTCATTTCTACCAAAACTTTTGCATAAGTACGACTCAACTAAGCTTCTTTCAAGTTTTAATACCAATCCTAAGTCATAAAAGATAAGGTCTAAAATCGCTTTCTTACTGTTTGCCTGATACACCCACTGTCCGTAAACATAAAACATGCAAGCGAACTGATAGGTACAGTGCTCCTTAAATTTTTCGAACTTCGTACCAATCTTAAGTTGTTCGTTTTAAGGTCTAATATTGCACTTCTGTGGTATGGCCACCGGTGCATACAACGAGCAATACATTTGACTGCAAGCGGCTCTTACAATGCAATATCTAAATCGGTCAGCTGAGCTGGATCTGAGCCAGGGTCGGCTGCAGGTGAGATTATCTTTCAAAATGGTTCCAATTTCATAACTGACTAGTGGCCCATACTTCGTTTCGGGATATTAGTTCTCATCTGTACCAATAGAGGGCGCTGAACGTCGATTGTGTCGCGCTAGTGTTTCGACTTTTCAATTTGTAAAATACAAGGTCATTTTGGTGTCTATAGAATTTACCTTTACCTATGTATTTTTTAGATTTTATAAATATATTATTATTATTTAGATTTAACTGTTGATTTTTATATTACATTTGAGCAAAACTTGTAAGCCATTTAATGGGGAATGGTAACCGAAGCATATAGTATTCCGTACCATAAAGATCATCATCATCACAGGATTGGTTTCGAGATAATCTGTTGCTTCTCATTGCATAGCTTTCAAAATAATAGAAATACCGTATTAAATGTTGATGCATCAAAAGATCTCTTAGCTTTACATAAAACTTATTTCGATTACAAGGTAAACATTTAATTCACAAGATACGTACATATTATTATTATCACCAAAATAGCAACAATGGCAACTGCTATACGACTAAGCGCTTTGAATAGGCTTATAATATGATCCTTATTCGAACACGCAATTTGTAATTCTCGATTCCGTAGACAAAGCCTCAGCCATGGCATCCGTGACCACGACCGGGCACAGTAAGCCCCAACACCGATATTAATACCAGATAACCGGCACAATGCCATTCCTCCTTCCCTTTCCCACTAAAGCGAAGCTTCAACAGATGTGAGCAGGATGGAGGCAAGAATGGGCATTCAGGTGAGTTATGGGCAAAGTTTGCAAGTTGCCGATAGATGGGTTGTTACAGGTTGTACTTTGAAGCCTTTGTTTTAGGTAACGGAGATGATTTAATGCTCGAGTTGTTAAGAAGATAAGGGGGGATATTATTTTTAGTATATTTTATCGGGTTCCATTTTATGGGAAACTCATGAGGGTGCAATTATGATCAGACCAAATCCGTTCGATACTAGACAACAAATTTAACTGGCATCATGTACCATTTTCAATAAAAAAGAATAATACAAAAAAAAAAGAATAATCAGTAAAAAGTGTCGCTAACTGCGGTACGCATCTGCCACTTCACATAAAAAAAAGTTTTGCGGGACAACAAAAAAAAACAGTTTTTTTATTTTATACTAGAGGCGGCAAACGAGCAAGCGGGTCACGTGCTGGTAAGTATTCACCGCCGCCCATGAACATCTGAGAGATCAGAGAGGTCGCTGATGTGTTGCCGGCCTTTTAGGAAAGTACGCTCTTCTCTTGAGTTAAAATTTGATATCGTCCTAAGTTTTTTTCCTTTGGTTAAAAATACATTTGCGCATCATAAAAATCTCTCTTATCAGGTCATTAGGCACCTGAAATATTTACAAACCAACATGTTGTGACCGACATAGTAAACTTGAACCCGGCGCGTCAACGACCGTCGGCCAACTTCGCCCATAAATCCTGCGCCAGACCTCACTCCCAATAACTTTCCCCGACTGTATTTAACACAATTTTGTCGCACTTTTTCATCCGATAGCAGTGGAAGGGTTGAGTTCGTCAGGTGGTTTCTTATCGTGTAGGCTTTAGCTTTGGTATTAAAGTTTCTAACTACCTTTAACGCCTTAAGGCCCATACAGCAGACACAATGGAAAATCAAATTGTTTTATGCCTTTTAAAAGGCTTCACAGTCTTACGACGCGACGTTTAGGGCATTAGACGGTACTTCTAGGTAACTTTTTCTGGCATTGCTGCCGTCCATGGATATTCTATACTAGTCCCAATACATATGCTACCAAGCTTTTTCCCTCCAAACTCTGATTGTCACATTACAAACGCCTATATAAGTTAGTGAGGATTAATATTATAGCCTTTCTGGATAAAAAAAAACGTCACAATCGTTGGTACAGCAAGAGCAAACTTGTATTATTTAAGCAGCTATTGACTCTTACACTCTTCGAAATGATCTTCGAGATACTGAGAAATATGTGCAGTTACTTTGAAGTAGTGCCCACTTAATACGAGACAGCAAAATCTGAGTATCACCCTAAAGGGAGGGGGGAGGATCTAAAAAGAGAAAGAAAGCGGCAACGACACGCTACTGATAGTAGCGTAGCGTAGTGGGGGCAGTTTAAAACGTTCAATGCAACCACATTTTTTTTAATTCTTAAGCGGTGCCGCCCTATAAAGATTGATGAAAGATTCTGAACACGCCTGGTTCAAGGCATGGTAAAAGAAATTTGCAAGAACACGCTAGGCGTGTCGGTGGCATTGAATGTGTTTAAAGTTGAGGTAAATTAATTATTTCGCCCTGAACAGCTAACTCCCACGCTACGCCACCGCAGCTACTTCTGCTTCTGTCTGTACATATCCGACATGTCTGATAATATAATGAATTCACTATGCACATTAAGCCCGTAGGCTACATTATATCAGTTGTTAATTTCCACGATGGACGTTCAATAACGGCTGATCGATATAAAACTGAACAGATATAAGCTCGGAGCTTTAAAAACTGTAGGTAAATACAACAGAGTGGTATAAATGTTTTATCGATAATTGTGCTACCCATTCACATGAATACAGTTTGGCCAGGTGGAGCGATGATTTGCAAAAGGCCGCTTATAGGGTATAAATTTAACTATGAGTAACAGTAAATTTTAAGCAAAATTAGTATTTATTGCACAGAGTATGTTAATACAATTACTATGTAACTATTAAATAGAGAATGAGAATTATATAGATACATAATATTCCGTTTATATTAAAATAAGATATAATATTATGATTAACTCTACTTCGACCAATTTTATAGACAACCAATCGTTAACGATTGTCGAGTTAATCTAAAGGATTAATCCTTTAGACACTTCCTCAACAATCATTTTAGATTAATTTCATCAAAAAACTGATACCTGCAGAATTTATTAATTTGATTTTAGGCTATAAGCAAATGTTTACATGTTTGTCGTTTTTTGTATCGACAAGCGTCGCTCGGCCCTAAAATCTGTCAATAATGACATGGGTTTTATGCGGCGTGAACACTGCAGAGTTGTCGGTTAACTCGACGCGTATTTTGGGACATTTTAATGCTTGGCTACGGAAATAAATTGGAAGCTTTTTATGCGTTATTTAAATAAAAATGCGGGGGAATTTTATGGAATTATTAAAGCCAACACGGATCGGATATACGTAGGTATTTTCAGAGTTAAACTCAGTTTTGAATAAAATAGTAGTAGTGACAAAGTTGTGGGTACAGAGTTTTTAATTGTTCACTTTGATTTTAAGAACAAAGTCTCCTCCCCATATTTCTACAACTAAAATATCCCTTGTTGTTGTACATTGATATACCGGAAAATAAGAGCATGAGAATAAAAAGTGCAATCCTGACTCTGTACTAAGTAGATTAAGCACTTGTGTTACAGATATCACAACAGAGGATCACAAACATTAATACTTAAATAGCACCCAAATACAAGTCGTTATCACACAAATGTTGGTCCAGAATGGGGATCGAACCAACGACCTTCGGCGTATAAGGCAGGGTCACCAAACGGGCAGTCATATTAGTTCCCCCCTAATTCAAATTCCAAACACAAGCAACGTAAAAGCGTACCTAACCCCAATCATTGTTAGATTTAATACAATATCCATTTGTGAGAGATCGATAAAAAGACAATCTAAGCACCGTTAACGATATGATGGGGCCATTCCGTTTTACGGGGCTTTCTTGTAAAACCTTGGAAGGTTTAGTGCCCCCGCCACAGTGGGGGGTGGTCGTAACATGTGCATAGCTGAGTAGCAGCCAGGGTTCGAGATGTAGGAAAACATGAAACACAAACAAAATTCTTAAGTGTGGGGCCACGCTTCCGCCGAATGGGCCGGCTAGACCGGAGTGATACCACTGCCTCACAGAAAACCGGCGTGAAGCAGCCCCTGTGCTGTGTTTGGCCAAGTGAGGGTACCGGAGGCCCAATTGGGGGAAAGGGGGTTTAAGGTTGGCAGCGCGCTTGTGACTTTACTCGTGTTGCAAGTGTCTATGAGCGACATCAGGTGATCCGTCTGCTCGTTTGCTACCTATCACAAAAAAGGATGGCCGCGTGAGTTAGCAACGCCTTTGCTTGGACATGCTCGATTTGAGTGAACCTTCGGCCTCAGAGAAAATCGACCAGACTGAAGTCATAATATTATCACATAAGACTATCAACATTGTACTACCATGTAACTATGATTTAATATTTGTAAACTTTGTGCAATAAAAAGTATCTTTATCTATCTGTCAACACTTGAGAGGTGTTGCGTCGAGTAAAAGAGAATATCTACTGTTGGGGTGGGTCAAGATCAGAATAAAAAAATATTAAAGGACACTAATAAGGAAAACTAACTTTTTATTTAAAAAAACTTACAACTATTATAATTACGGTGAAAATCCAATAAGTAACTAATTGCACAAACCGATGATTCTAGTGTTAGACTTGAGTCTCATTTGCATTGACATCATTGCATCCATCACGAAACACAGACAAGTCTATGTAGATACAGTCAGCCACAAATCAGGATACCACAACCTGTCAAATTTTCTCAATGGATATTCAACCTTAATGTGTATGACAGAAAGATGAGAGTCAATTGAAGTTTGACAGTTCTGTATACTTTGCTGTGTGGCTGTACGTGTTCACACCAGTTTTCTGTGATGTGGTACGATGATCTCTCCCTCCCACGGTTAAAACGATAGTACAGAGAACACTCTACTCTAACACTACTTCTTTAACTCTTTCTATTTTATCAAGTCATTTAATTTTATTTTCTCCACTTATACTTTCAAATTCTTAAAGAGCGAACTCGTTCGTATGTATAGAGTAAAACTCACAATGTTCATTTCATTTCATTGTATAAACGCGACAAACTCCAGTGAGACTGCAGAATGTAAACTTGATAAAGAAATCAACAGCGAAATAGCGCATAAAGCAATGAAGTTACAGCAGCTTTTGCCGGCGCACGAGTAGTGATGTGAATCGGAATGACGATATTTATTTAGACTCAAAATTTCTAAATATTTTTAATGTGTTTGTGGTGTATTTTTAATGTGATTAGGATTAAAAATTATCAAACGCTTTTAGCGCAAAATATATTTTGTGCTTTCAGTACAGAATTATGAATCTTAGAATTATACTATACGTGTATAAAAGTTACATTAGAACGTTCAACAATCATAAGTTTTCAGTAGGTACAAAGTGTCTCTTAAGTACGCCGTAGACAAATAGATACATCCCTGGGGACCAGTTCTCGTGCAATTGACATAGAAGTCAAATTTAGACATTTCATACATACCCTAAAAAACTTTAGACCCTAAAAAAAAATTAAAATCAATATTATTAAAAACAACGCTTTAAATAAAATGTCACAGCACATCACTACTCCATAATCCGGTATGAAAATTCCGTGCATTGAGTTCTGCCCAATTCTTAACACGAGGTCATTGACACGCGGCGCGCATACAGATTGCTCCGACGAGCGGTATTAGCGACGAGCGAGCGCTCTTGAGCGAGCGAAGCGGACTGAGCGAAATTTATAATATCATATATAACAAAGCCGCGGTAGTTTCAAATCCCACCGATCTGATACTCAAAAATGTTTTTTTCTGTTTTGGCTTGGACCGTGCTCTTGGTTACTTTAATTCTGCCAATGTCAATTGAGTAAATAGATACGTTATGTTATGTCGTAATTGACCGGTGATTTGAACTGTATGGGTTTAGATTTATGCCTCAGCGTGGAAGGTTCGAGTTAGATTCCCGGGTGGGTCATTAAAATTACCTAATCTAGAACTAAACTTGCTTGATTGGTCGGAATTGGCACAGGAGTGAACAAAATGGCGAATTTTGACGTCGGAGGCCAAGAACCACCTAGGATTGCTGAGCCAGCGTAGTACCTAAGTTAAGTAATCAAGAATCGAGTGCATTAACGAAGGAATTATTGAAGCTACTCTATTCTTGAAGATGAGACAAGTTGGTTCTGTTAGAAGAATCACCGATGGATGGAAGATCTCGTTCTCTCGACATTTTTGCTGTGCGCGGTTTAACTTCTTTTGTTTTGTAATTAAGTACATGTGTACCACATTTAAAAGTTACATCGGCAAACTTCCTCTACGCAGAAAACATCCAACATGGCGGGCACGGGTCAACCAATAAGAAGTTGTCATGTTTTGCGCGCGTAAACGGACCATTATGATTGGTAAAGATTGTTCAAATTTGAGACTTCTTCGTGCTTCGGCGCAGGTATATCGATGTAACTTATAAAACTGGGAATACTATACAAATATTCCTTCTTTATGAAATCCGCTATGTTACAAGCCCCGTCTTCACGCACAGACAGACAGCTAATGTCGGCATAACCATCGATGCTTTGTTTGTTCGAGCTATCGGGGAGAGCTGCGTCCCAGTTACCCTAACGTTTCATCTGACGTAATAATACTAGCTTGATGTTTTATACTAGAGGCGACAAACGAGCAAACGGGTCACCTGTTAGTAAGTAATTAAACTGAGTTCGACAAAACTGAGGTTGAGGTTTTTTTAGGTTGTTTTATAAAATCTCGGCATGTTATTCCCGGTTGTGCCCAAACCTATCGTTTTGGAGCCTAAAGTACGCTTGAACTTCTATAATTTGATGAGTCTAGTAATTAAGTTAAACATTAAATCCCCATTTCTCATTTGTCAGAAAAGTTAGTCAAATAATTATTCCACGAAAAATCTCGCGTATAATGATCTCCGTATGGTTTGGCATACAGCAATGACCATACGGAAAATGTGGCTATAGTACATGATACGATGAAATGACGACTGACTGACGCATAAGTCCACAAACTTATCGATATCAATAGATAGAGCCGACCCTCTGTCTTTTGATTTGATTTAAAAGGTAGGGTAGCTACAAAAACTGGCACTTGTTTGATTATCTGTAGTTTTCTGGCCCAGTATAAATATGATGAAAACTTTTGTTGTTAACAAAGTAAATGGCCAGTTTTAGGAAGGGTGTATCTGGGTGTATCCAGCAACTGTAATTAAAAGTAAACAACTAAGCTGACCTGTGCTAGGTACACTTTCAGCGCTTGTAAAATTATTCCTGAAAAAAGTTACAGAATTGTGGTATAAAAGTTTTCAAAACAGTACGTTCATTACTCTAACTAATTAGAGATTCTGGGTTCTTTTTATGAAGAGTGGTTTAATAGGTCAAAGGTTGCCTCGCAAACTTAAACCGGATTTGACTTTTAAAAGTATTCTATAGCTATGAATTTGAAGAATTTTTGATTTGAATTTTTGTCGTAGGAAACCTACGCTCCGGCAAGAATGGGCCGACCCAGTGATACCACCTTGGACAGAAAATTGGCACTAACCGGAGAGGCAGAATTAGGTGGAAAGAGGGGTTAAAACATTAGCAGCGCATTTGTGACTGCATTGGTAATGCTAGCGTCTATAAATATACCTAATAGTTATTAGTCCTAGGATGTATATAATTTTTGAACGATCAATACCTCGTACAACATTCCGATTGAATCCAGTCTAGTCCGAAATCAATACAAATGTAATATTAACCTAGAATACAGGTATGCTAAATTTTATGTTCGGCTATGCTCATGTTTAGAAACGCCAAATGCACGGACAGTGATATCCGTACGCGAGCCGGCCCAATATCCGCGGCTCCGGATATTATCCCTTATAAAACATGACGTGCCTGATTCATACATATTTATTGGGCTGGACTACATCCAACTGCCGAGATGGAAACGCTCTAGTGATGTTATAGTGATCGATGTCCAGAAACTCGATAGTATTTAACTTTGACTGTTGTACCACCTGTCCATCTACGACTGTCAGTATACATTATGTCTTTTACCGGTAAGTTGTCTGGTCAGTAATTTGAGCGATTACGTTCTCAGCGGTTAAAACCGCCAAAATTGTAAATGGCTTGCATATTTCTTCATATATCTATTTATCTTTGTGGTAAAGGTCGTGAAAATTCATCATTAGTGTGGAGAATATTAGGGAAAGCCTTTCCAGGTGCAGCTGTGGACGTCAATCGGCTGAAATGATGATGATTTATCTATAGAAAAAGACTCCCAAGTGTCACCACATCTTATCTAGTAACAGCAAACAGATTACAAAAGTTTACTTACAACTTTCATTCTGTAAAATATTTTCAAGACTATAACAGTTTCCTGAAAATTAACTGTCGATAGAGAATGGAGAAAATTAAGTCCGTGCTTATGAAAGCTAAGAAAACCACAACTTTAATAAGAAAACGCTACAACGACCTGCATCTGACAAGCTTATTTGGATTAAAGAGATTATAGAGGTTTATTCTATAGATTAAGATAAGGCTTGTAGGTAAACCGGAAAGACGAAACACTTGCGCGATGTTATCGGCACTCAGCGCTATCTATTGGTAAAGTTTAGAAACAATAATGAAATGAAGCCCCAAAATTAAGTGACTCTCTTTTTAAAATTGCATTGATGAGGACTAAAATAACCATTATTGTAATTCGTTCGGTATTTCAGTTAGTGTTTTAATGAATCCTCATTCAAACGTATGAATACAGTTGTTGAAAATCTACAAATATTTTTAACGTTGGCTTTATGTAAACACAAAGTTAAAAAGTATCAGCCTACAAGTATAACTGTCCCACTGCAGGGCAAAGGCCTTCATATAGAAATTAAATTATCTGACCATGACTGGGATAAATACAGAATCAAAATCATACTGTTACTGTTATCTTAATAATGTTTTTTTATTATCAGAATGAAAATCGTAATCGATCATAATTTGAAAGAATGAGTGAGTACTGAGTTTCTTGCTGATTCTTCTCGGTAGAAATCGACTTTCCGAATCAGCGGTAGCTAACATAATATTTGACATTCATACATGTTCTATAAGGACTTAAATTAAATAAAGAATATTTCAATTTCTATTTCAAAAAAAAAGCGTTTCCAAATTCAAATACCATTTGTTCGCAAACAAAAACACTGACCCTTAAAGATCTCAAGCAAAACCTCGAAGACAAAAGCACTTCATAAACTCAGGCTCTTAAGACTATCGACAAAATTTAAAGTGGACAGTATAAACATCCCTAGCAGGCAGAATATCGGAAGTAGCGAAGGGGTGCCTTCATCTCTGTCGCCGACAAATATAATGTGGGGCGCGCTCAAGGAAATCATACGAAATTGGACGTTTGGGATTATCAGGCTTCTTAACTTACCCATTTGTAGTGTGTTTTGAGCTTTTATGGGGAGATTAAGATTCATCAATCTTAGAATCACCTGATGATAAGCGATTGCCGCACAATACAATAATTGGATACAATAATTGGAGTCGCAAACCGCAAAGGTCGTTTACCATTGACTCCCAAACAGACTGATCACCAAATGGTAAGCGTAGGTGATCCGCCTGCTCGTCTGCTTCTTATCACATAAAAAAAATTGTCGCCACCCATAGACACCTGCAATACCAAGAGTCACAAGTCCGCTACCAACATTTAAGCCCTATTCCCCCTAATTGGGCTTCTAGTACCCTCACTCACTCGATAGAACACAGCGCAGGCGCTGCTTCACGCCGCTTTTGTTTGAGGTTCCGTCTATCTATATATCATTGAATCCCCTATATCCTATTTTACGTATTTGAATAAATTCATGTATGTAGGACTGCAGTGGGACAGTATACAGGCTGATACTTTACATGTATGTAGGTATGTTACATCCAGAGCAAAAAGTCCAATGATGCTAAATCCTGATTATTAGAAAAAATATTGGGAAAACTAGTAGGTATCTACCCTCCCCTCCCCCTTGGAACTAATCAGGCGACATCGGATTCGGCCAAAGAGGGTGAGTGGTAGACCGTAAAAACTGAGGCAGAAACCCTTACGTACTTTCGCTTGGACTGATTATTTTGAACAATCTACAGTTTCACAAGTTTTACGGAATAGCTTCATCTGCCATTTCTACTTAATTTATTGTATAGAGAGAAAATGTTACAGTTTCATTAACAAATAAATAGGTACAGTAAGCCACACATGAGGTTACCACAACCTGTCAATTTTCCTCAATTGATATTCAACCTATTGTGTATGACAGTAAGATGAGAGTCGATTGAAGAAATTTGACAGTTTTGTTACTTTGATGTGTGTCTGTACGTACTAAGCCGCCCTGTACTAAACTTCTCTTCCCCTGGATTGGGCTCCGGTACCCTCACTCACGCAGTGAAACACAGCGCATGCACTGCTTCACGCTTGTTTTCTGTGAAGACGTGGTACTACTCCGGTCGAACCGGCCCATTCATGCCGAAATGTGGCTCTCTCACTGTTAAGTTTTGTGTAATGAAGACATCTATCTTCAAGTACAACAACGTTTTCTTTATTTAAATATACAACTAGCAGCTATACCTAAAGCAGGCCTGTCCCACTCCGCGTGTAGGTATCGAACTTGCAAGTACATGCGGCGGCCCCTCCCGAGGGGCCAATTAGTAGAAATGACGGAGCGAGCGACGACGCACGCGCGACATTCTTGCGATAGAAAAAAACGCACTCCTAGGTATGCGAATAATTGTAGGTGTTGAACGCTGGGCGGTCGGAATTTCACTTTATGTTATAGTAGCCGGAGTCTTTATTTTCTATAAACGGTTTTTAAGGAGTGGGCTTTCTGTACTTGTACTATTAAGTATTCTGTGCCTAAAGTAAAAAGTCGCACATTCCTCTCCCAGAGTATCTCACTAATACTTAATGCAGCAGAGTAGCATTCGGATTGATTCGCTCATAATCCGGCCGGTCACCGCCCGAGCTGACTCAGCCTCCAGGGACGGAGGACGACGACCTCACTCGAGGATCGTCTTCTTGACGAAGATTTGCTTTTGTATGATGATTTTGTAAGCTTTATTGGCACTAGAAATTCTGATTGATTAACATAATGAAGAGGTGAACGCGCACACTTTGTCTGCTTAATCTATTTTTTCACCTCCGACGCAACAACTACGTGTCTCTCTGTGGCATCGTAGCTCCTGTAGCGCTACCATGAGATGACATCTAAAACTGACATAACGTAAACTATTGCTCTGTCTCTTTCAAATGCATCACAATGAAAGAGACAAAGCGATAGTTGTTCGAAGCGAGGGATAGTATTTCAAACTCATGGTTAAGGCTACTGAACTGAAAAACCGATTTGAATTTTTGATTATTTTATTTGAAATCGAGTTCTTAGCTATGTTTGATGGCCGCCGGTTTAAGATGGCCGCTGCCACAAAATGGTGCATTATTTTATTGACTAAATTCCCTCAACATATTAGTAGGTATTAAATAAAAGAGCTTGAGTAGAAATACAAAAAAATACATGCTAAAGGGGCTTTATGCGTGTTAACTATTATAAGGGCTTCGAGATTAAAACGTCTAAAATTTAATGATGTATTTTTATACATTATTAAGTATTGTCTCTATCTCATTCAAGATATATTTTATGAAACACTGCGAATCCAAGGCGCAAGCTATAGTTAGCTAAATAATGCATTCGCAACAGTTTATTGTTCGTAGTTTAATTGCTTCAGCAGCTCTTATAGCACTAACAGTCGTAATAAAGATCTATTTCAGGAATTCAGAACACCATTGCCAGGTCTTGAATTCTATGATGTACCCAATTATATTGGAGTCCATTGTAATGCCAAATAATAAGCCAAGGGTTATGAATAATGAATAGGAGTACTACTGAGTCCTTATAGTCGCTCGTCCTATTGACAAAAACGTTTTTTGCAATATGTGATTTGAATTAAATATAACCCCCAACCACTATAAATATCTTTCAAATATCCAAATTCACTGACCATTTATTAAATTACTTAGTAGCTCTGGACGTTTAATTTTAAATCGAGACCTTTGCTGCTCTGTCGATTGAATATCTATCTCTTAACTATTTATAAAAAAAGTTAAATCTGCAGAGAACGACAAGGCAACCCAAAAAACAAGAAACACTAACGCGATTTAATTGACACTCAGCGCCATCTATTAACAGAGATATGAAGTTTTAGCAACATTTGGTCCCAAAACGAAAGTGAGGGCGAGCCTCTAGAAATGTATTTATTAGAATTGTCAATCACTATGACCTTATTGTATAAATAAACACTTTTTCAGGCTTATGTTACAACCTATTCACACATTTCATGTATGAAAAGGCACTTAAGTTGCGAAAAAAATGCGCCATTATAGATACAAAGAGTGCAAACCACTTTTCCTAACGAAAGAATGCAGTCAAAATCAATAAGTGCAATTGAAAATTCACTTATGAATTCTTGGCACATCGCATCGAAGCTTAATCCCATACGTGCAGTCTTAATGGCGTAAGTACCGGTTGTAAAAGTGCTATTAGTAAAATGAATAACTTCGGAATGCAGGAAAGTAATTAACTCACGACCGTATGAATACATTCGAATTCTTTGGAGTTCAAAAGCTTTTACGGCTGAATGAGCTTTTGAAAGAAGCCTCGTGATATTGTCATGGGAAATTAGATTTACAATCAAAGCTTGAGGAGTTGGGAGAGGGTTTGGCAGTAAAGTAAATAAACAACAGAAGAATTCGCACCTTTTTTATACTAGCGTTCTCCGGCGGCTTGCGCGGCAAATTTGGCTTGACACGAAAAGTTAAGTAGCACAAAAGGTTGAGTATAAGCACAAAATAATTACACACAGAAGGTAGACTCCTGATTTTGAATTTAGAAGAGTTCGTTGACATATGCTAGGGTTGTTGCCCGGCATGAGTACATAAGCGCGCGGCCTCTACCACAGACGTCGACAGCTCGACAATCTTATGTCATAGGCTAGGATTAATGTGGTCGAAAAGGCGTATTTCCCCGTTTAATGCGTATGCGTGAGTACATGACACGTATTTAGTTCTTAGTGGGCAGTCTACTTTCTGTGTGTAATTATTTTGTGGATCAACGTTGAGTATAAGTGTTTGATAAGAGGTAGGAAGAGGTCCTAAACTTTATGAAGTCGCATTTCAAAATCTAGCATTGAATCATGGAATTTGATCTATATTTCAGTCAAAAGAAGACCGGCGAGAGCAGTCTTCATGTTTTCCGACACCATACATATTTGGAAACATACTAATTAAACTAAGCAACAAAATGTTTATTTTATCTTATTATAAGTATATTTTTGAAAACATGGAATAAAAAGTTAAATTATTTTCAATTTGCAAACAATTCAGTGAACAAAACTCACATCACAGAGGAAAAACGAAACGTTGAGTCAATCATAATGTCACTTTGATAGTTAAGATATTTGACATCTTTTAAATTGTTTAAATGTGTGATCTATTCATTTACGTTTTCGCGTATTTTCTGGACTTTTGAGTTTATTGATTCAACCTAGACAACAGCATTTCCCTGGATTTGATTTCCAAGTGATTTGGTTTATTTAGTATAATGCCGTTTCGATGTGTCCATTGTTCTTTGCGTCTTGCTTGATCGAAAAAGACGACACCGTTTATCCGAGGAAAGTGCAGAGACGATGGAAAGAAGAAGCCAATAGTGAAATACTCTCTGCATTTAATAGTATTGACCCATATGTTTTAAGGACTAGAATAAAATCTCGATATTCGGGCAGCAGGTCATACTATACATACATAGTAGTAGATAGAGCAATTCAAGGACGACAAGCTATTTTAGGGTAATAATGTTATTGTGTTGCAGGTAAGCGAACAGTTGGTTGCTGTTCGCATACCATGAGCATATTATGGTATATGGGGTTTGCAAGTCGACGGGGTAATATAGTACCTCCTGCAGCCTTTTTAGACAATTTGTTATGTACTTAATTGATTAAATGACGTCATACCTACACATCCGAAGTTTGTTTTACCATACCTTCTATAACGCTGATGTAAACATGCAACATTATGTACTTATAAATATCGTTGAGTGCACATGTAAGGTAGGCGCGCCTGACGGACTATGAATTTGAACGAGTATGAACTCGTGCTTACAAATTCATAGTCATCATTCATAGGATCATTCATCGATTTATCGAGTGCCATTTATAGTACGTTAAGCATCAGTAGCACTACCATGTTTTTTTTATTTTTATGCGATTGGTAGCAGACGAGCAGACAGATCACCTGATGGTAAGCGATTGCCGCCACCCATAGACACCTGCAACACCAGTTGAGTCACAAGTGCGCTAGTAGCCCAAATCTAGTAGTGCGAGTGCAAGTTTGAAATACTCAGAAATACTATCCTCGCTACCGAAAACTATCGCTTTGTCTCTTTCATTATGATGCATTTGAAAGAGACAGAGCAATAGTTTACGTTATGTCAGTTTTCGATGTCAACTCATGGTAGCGCTACTGAAGGCCACTCAGTAACATTGACAGGGGGGGCGTTGTACGATATTTTTTTCTTCTATGGGAAAATGTCAATCAACACTGAGTCACTGACACTTGTGAGAAAATACGATTTTCCGACATTTGCTGAAAACCTTATGTATGACCCTTGAACGACTATACTTTGTCGGCCCTATACCTTTATAATCCCATCTTTAGAAAAGTGGCAACAATTTCCTTTTTTCTTAGTTGAGTGTTCTTCTTTAAGTATCATTTATTTTTTTCTAGGCACGGGACCTCTAAACCGCAGACTGAAAATACATAGAACTTCGCCCGGACTCCTTTTCCTACTTTAATTTTGTATCATTGAGCATGAAGATTAAACTCATAAGCAAAGTTAGCTCTCGCGCCGCATTTAAATAAATGTTTGTCATTTTTGGAGTAAACATGGGGTGATGGACATCTCAGGGTCACAGTTGAGACAAGGAGAAAGAAGGGGAAGGGGTCCAAAGTCTTTAAGTTGTTGTCTTAAAACAGTTGTTGGTTGCAACACAAAGTTTAGTACTTTTATTTAAAAAATATGTGTATAAATTACAACTGTAGCCACATTAATTACTGCGTTAAGCCAATAATTTATTGAAGTTAATAATTATTTATTGGAAGAATAAATTAACAGTCCATTCAAAACTATCAAAGCTTTTTGCTTACCCCTTACAACAGCCAGTGGACAAATAAGACATAAATCATCAAAGGGTTCTTTCAAACTATCAATGTTTTCTGTCAATGCAATCAATCCAGTCTTAATAGCCGGCCCAAACTCCGTATAATACTCGGTTCTACTTAAACCCCCCATTTCCCCAGTCGATGTTATCTTCGAATCGCGTGTCGTTCAAAATGGGGGGATTTACACAAGTCGATGCTGTTGCTTCATTAAGGGAGGTGGAATTATGGTTACACAGTGTTACCAGGTTTAAACTTAAGTTACCAGATTAAGAATTCATTTCAGCCATAAACTAGCTGGCAATTATATTTATATTATAATTTATTTTGAAATAATACTTATTTAGTTTTTTTTCTACCTCTTTTTATTTCTTTTTTTTTGTCGGTCGGTCAGTTCTGTCAACCTACGTGTGTGATTTTGTACAGAGTCACCGGGCTTGTGGGGAGCGGAAGGCTCGCACTCAATAAAATGCTAAATTTAAGTATGTCCCTGGTGAAGCCTAGGACATATCAAGTGTTGCCATTCTACGATTACAAATTCTCTATCTAACTAATTCTTTATCAACTTATTATCATTTTATGTATTGTTTAAACTTTCATTATAATAATAGAGGTATAAAATGAAAGGACTTGAGTAGTAGAATGCACACATTATGACAACTCGTTGAGAATTTTACAAATTTTTCATTTTTCCTCAATTATTTTACACTAATATTTTAAAGGCCATACAAAGTTCAAACACTAAAGACGACGCTTACTTACTTAGTCCACTAGAAACGAGTCTTGGCCTCCGAAACAAGAGAACGCCACTTCGGTCGATCCTGCACTACTTTTTGCTAGTCCTACAAGTCTCGCCCGCTAGTAAAACATTATCCCAAATCGTTTCTAGTCAAAGTTACGTACATTACTGTAATCACCGTGTATCAGGTAACACAGCAATAAATCTTGCCGCGGTGGAACAAATATTACCGCCTAAGGGACTGCTGTTGTCACGGCTGTTGGAAATTAAATAGATGTTCCAGATCATTAAGGGAAATTAAGTGCTACGGAGGTTTTTCGTTTGAAAAGCAGATTTATGGGCAAACCCTATGAAAATCCTTGAATTTCAAGTTTCGTACTTATTTCGTGTTTTTAAGTCGTATCAAAACTTGCGTCTTATGACGTCACTTTCGTAGCTTTGTATACGTTTAACCCGTGGTCAAGGATTTCAGACATGGGAGCTAGATAACTGAACTAGAAACTGAAAAAAATATATAATGATAACAGAAAAAAAAATTGTTTCAACAAAATGAGAATACATAATTATGCTAATACAAATAAATAACATGTGCTTGGTCAAAAAATTTTGTTGCGTAACTTTTGCTGCTGCTGGATGACTAATCCAGTCAAGATTACCTTTACACAGAAACATTAGGTTCGTTGGTCTTTTAAAGGTTGTGAAGGTCATCTAATTGCTTCGTCGTAACTAAACTTTCTAAATCCAGGATTATGGTTTAAACCAGCGATCGTCACACTTTACTGTTCAAGAGCCACACATAACAATGTGAATGCGTTTCAAGAGCTTTTGCATACATAACCGCAGTAGTCCATAATATTCATATAAATGCGAAAATGTACGTATATTAAACTGATTTACATGAAATTTGATAAGTAGGTACGAATATTGTAGTTGACGATTAATTAAAGAAATCTAATTTATCGCGGGCCGCACAAGTAAAGTCCGCGGGCCGCAGTTTGACGACCACGGGTCTAAACGTATCTCATGGCTCCGATGCGACGGTGTTGACACGGTGAGATGCTGATGACTTTACTTAACCCTTGATTGTATCGTAAAATGTAAACTAGTCAAAACAGAAAGACATAGGTTTATATCGGGGCACGCATAAATGTTTGTTTGTTTACACGTCGGAACATCGACGTCTTGCAGTTGATTTGACGCCAAAAACGCCGCCATTTTCTAATGTCAGTATATTTAGATTTAATAAATTACAGAGCAGGACAAGGCAGCTTTTGCTAATAGATTTTCGACTAGACTGCGCCCGCGGTATTGCTCACTACAACAGTACAAAGCAGTTTTAAGTCCTACTCATAAACACTAGTGCTACGCCCTCACTTCATTTTAGGACAGTAGTTAATAGATGGTGCTGGCTGTTGATAGCATCGCACATGTATTTCGTGTTTTCGGTTTACTTTTAAGTTGAAGTGTACTATAAGATTTAACTCTAATACTAATATCTTTATTGCATCCATAGTGTAAGTACAGTAATTGGCAAATCTTAACATAATAGCAGCCACTAGCTCTTTACAAATAGTATAGATAGATCGAAGTTCTATATACTTAGTGCCATATAAACTTTTTTCTATTCTATTCTAAAACAGAGAGCAAGATCAATGTTTCGAATTTTACGAGAGCATTGTTCCATAGTTTATAGGTAAGTAACCAGTATTTTTTCAGCTGTTACGCACATGAATGATTTCACAGCGGATACGAGATCCAACAGGATACAATAGAGCTAAAACAATGGCAAGTATCACAGACACAGTTCGTGGTGATACGGAATATCGCATCTATGTTCATAAATACATTCGTACATCGATTGCAAAACGCGGTAACTGTGAATTTTTTATACACTTGCGAGCAAGGAATTTCGGATGGCCACCGAGTAATTTTTACTTTTTGCTTTTTCCATAAATATGTGAAATCTTTTTTCGTCATGGAACATTTTAATTGTCAATTTTACACAGTACAGGAACATGCGTAATATGTGTACCTGCGCAAAAATGAGTGTAGAGCAAAATATCTGGCTACTTTGAAAATTAAGCAGATAATTTTCTTCAATACCATACGTTGAAACATACGTGTTTGAGTTTGTAGATATTGGACAGATTTTGAAATGAATAAACAGTATGAGGCGCTTTTTTTTCACAATCAGACTAGAGTTTTCTTTTAATGTTATCAAGCCTTTGATACCGTCACTCACTCGGCGAAAACACTGCGGAGGCGCTGTTTCACGACAGTTTTCTGTGAGGCCGTAGAATCAGTCACTCGAGCCGGTCTATTCATGTCGAAGCGTGTCTCTCTCATGGTTAAAAAATTCTAAAATAGTAGTATTTTTGTAATTAGAACACGTGAAGCTATTTGTTCAACTATTAACGCGTAAAAACACGTAATGGTACATTTATTCTTAAGCATGTGGAAAAAAAACGCAATGTTTTGATTTTTTACACGAATTTGTATTTGGAATTCAAATAGTGAAAACAAACACGCCGTACATATTTATTGAGCCATAATTATAGTTCAAACGCATGTATTTGTGTTGCTACATCCGCTATTTCAGGGGAAGATTATGTAAACAGTTGTCTTTTTATCAGCTTAGGATTTCGTAAGCAAAATATACCGAAGCTTTATTGATGGCCTTGTAAAACATCTCCGAGCTGTACTTAATCTTTTACTGTTTGTCAGATGCGTCCGGATAGAAATCTAATTAGCAATATTCGGATTAGGTAGTGTAATTTAGGGTCAATGTCATCAAACATTACAATAGTATGGATACGCTAGCAAAATTGCCAAAATTTCCGACATTTTCTGTATGTTCAACTTTTTTTCTTATAAAAGAGTATTAAAGTAGGTCAGACATTATAATTTGTATGCACAACTTTTATCGAAATTATAATTTATTTATAAGCGGCGTCGGCATGTCTATGATATGATTTCATCAATATTTTACACCTAAATCAGGTCACTACTCATTAAATTTTATAATTATGGTTTTCAACAGATTCTCAAATCGATAGACTGGTATATTTTTTTGCAATTTCGGGAAAAATATGTTGATGTGAAAATAAGATCTTTAGGAAAATTTTCGGGAAAAGGAAAATAAGGGGAAATTTGTGGACGTAATTTTCAAATTTCTATGATCTAACGGCTTGTTTAATTATTGGTTTGTCTTATCAACTGTTTAATTATTCAACTGTGATGGTAACTATAATTATAATAATAAGCTAAGGAAATGTTGTCAACCATTTTGGGGAGAAGAATATTCGAGTGAAAGATTTTTTTTAAACTAGATCTAACAATATTGCGTTCTAAGTCCGTAGCTTTTCATAATTATTGTCTCCACAAATTGTGAGATAAGTTTTGGAAAACTATATAAGTACATGACGTGAAGGGTTTCCCTCATTGTTGAGTTATTGGGAGAAACAGGCAAGTGCGTTTGGCATATGCACTTCATCATTTTAAGCCTGAAAAATTGAAAACACAAATTTTATTGAATGTCTTGTTGTAGATGGATCAGACGCATTTGTTGTTCCTTCTGTCAGACATACATATTTCCAACAAGTTACGGCATTTTGATAGGATTTTCATCGCAAACTAAGTTCATGACATGTGTGTATAACGTTTCATATACATACACCTGTGGATTAAAAATGAGGTACAAATGTTTCTGGTTTTGTGCAAAGAAAACACCAACTAAATGTGCAGTTAAAATTAACTACAACTGAAATGGAGTCTTAAATCTGAGAATTTCACCGAAGAAAGTTGATGACATACTCTCAAAACACGTATTAAAGTAAGCTTCTAAATCAATGTTCAAATACTAACGGTATTTTTAACTAAATAGGGCTCTAGACTAGATCATCTCCAATGGATCAAAGCTTGGATAAACGAGGTTGACTGTGATTTATTACTAAACACATAACGTCTCTATTATATCAATGTTATTTTTAACATAATAGTGACTTTAACAGTTAAATTACATGACATTTTGTAAATCAGAATTATGAAACATGTAAGTACATAGCATTATGATAGACATTTCTATAAATTGTATCCATTTTGCAAAAATAAAAATCTCTATCTAATTTGTTTAGTTAACGACGAGATATAAGCGTGTATATTCCATACATTTCCGATTCACATGTACAAAATAAACAAATGACTGAGTAGCCGCTGAAATCCTGCAAAGATTATCCCAAAACCAACAAGACGCCAGCAAAGGAGTCCCTTTAAATACAAAAGCACCGAATAAGCCAAAAACCACTGGTCAATCCACAGCACCTTAACACTAAACGCTGATATGTAGTTATAGGCGAGATCGCGGCGGCGGCGCGGCGGGCACGTGCGGCGCGGCGCGGCGGCGGCGGGCGACTGCCGTAACGATCACCGGCCGCCCCCCGGGTGTTGCACGAAGGTTACGTACCAATGTTTTGGTGCGCAATGATCGGAGGTGAATGAGTAAGGGTTGTGGGGTAAGATGCCTCGTCGTGGTGGGACTAACGCGTCTTGATAACCGTAGTTGTTAAATGGTGTTTTTGAACTAGGGCGGTATTTGGGTCACGCTGTGTCCTGTTATGCCTAGTGCGAGAACTACCTATACTTTAACTGCTTTATCAGTTTTTACTTAAGTTATTGCCGCCTGTTTTATACCTAACCTTATATCTAAGATTGATTTGTTTAATTTTATATACTCGATCCAGGGATAATTATAATATCTGAACAATAAACCTTCTTAATTGTACTGCGTCTTAATTTACTTAATGTATTTTGTTTAGAGTTAAAAATAATATTTATCTCTCTATGTAACTTTTATATTAATACATCGTGAAGCGCGCTATATCGGCACACCAGAAAATACTGGCATATGTTGACCACAACCACTTTGGCAAGGTACGACTGAGAAAAAGATTTTTTAAATTAGCCTGGTCTGTTAAGGGTGGTACTGATAAAGGGTTGCACAGGTCAGACGGCAATCGCCTTGTTGTATTCCCAGACTTCCCAAATCCTCCAAATAGCTTTGGACACGATGAGAATGACACGCTAAGATGAGAGATAGAGACTTGATTATAAACACGAATTTTACTAGTCATTCAGAACCATTATGGTAAAAATATTTCCAGAATTGGCACAATTTTTTGTATTGATGCTTTCTCCAACACAAAATAACTGGACAGTAGTGCCCGCTTTGTATTAAAGAATTTTCATGTCGTGACCAAAAAGTCGTTTTAAGTAACTGGTAGGTATATAGGTAATTGTCTTCTGATAGACTCTGTATTGCATTTGTTATTCACACCACGTGGACTTTACAGCAGCCTATATAAAAATTACGAGTTAACTTCTATAAAATATATGACCAGTAGTCATACTTAATGGTCGCAAAGAGCCATCGACTAAAATTCCGTTATGGCGCAAGTTGAGTCCTTCTAACACAAAACAAATTTAGTCCATTATTTTAGTTTTTTCCGAAGCTATCGCAGCAAACCCCTGGGTTCCCCCGGGACCCTCCAGGGTAAAGCCTACCTCTAGGGGTCCCTAAAGGTGGTATCTTGGACCCGAAACTTTTTACCAGGCTTTACAAAACACCGCTTATGATTTATGGGGAAACTGACTGGAATGCTCGAAATAATGTTTTTAGCGAGGCGAACCCTTCGTCAAATGGGAGTTTCTACATGATTATATTACAAAATATAGAGAGATAATCACATGTTTCCATAATAATATCCTCCGATTTGGCTACGGCGCGGCCGATCTTAACCATTAGCACGTACGCAGGATTTATTAGTGCTCAAATGTGTGCACAAACACTGTTGTTCTCTCTATTGCCTAGTCGTCATATTTCGATGGGACACCAGTATGACACCGCTAAATTCCGGATTTCGGGTTAGCACTGAGAATTTCTTAACAGATTTTTTTTCAGTTCATAGATTCGGGATCAAACCCGGGACCCTTAAGCGCAGCCGTCACCTTAGAGTGGGCGACCCACTACCCACTGCACCTATCGGGGAGGCAAATATTTCTACGATGAAACACCTATTTAAAATATAATCTTATTCAACGTAAATAGTTTAAATTTGGTAATTAGTACCTATATAACCTACTTATGCACCACAATTTTTAAAATGCATTAGCATTGCTAGTGTGCAATGCACACTACACACATAGCTTTTTAACACTTGCATAAATTTAAGAAATTGCAAAAAATTAACTTCAAACACGTAGAATAAGCACTTGAAGGGCGTACTACATAACGTTTACCGAGAACGTGTGGGGTCTCCACTCCAGAACCCCGTGTGCTCCATCAGTGTATCGTGGAAGTGATAGAATCGGAGCATGATGGCTAGCAGAGAGCTGGATGTGAGTAGGGAAAATTTGATCTTGAGTGGCCAGTATTAGAAGAGCCTATGTCCACAGTGGACTGCAACAGGCTAATGATACTGTTTTATAAGCACCAATTAGTCGGCTATTGAACTAAGAATCTTCAGTTTACAAAACACGACCACATTTATCTATCTTCTATCGAATAAAGACGTATTTCCACCGAAGATCTATTGAACGTCCATTCAAAACGTGATGAAAGCTGGCATCGTAATTACTTGCGGATAGCGAACTATTGACGGAATACAAATGCTTTCTTTTACTACGTAATATTTATTGCAACTACTGAATATTGGAAGTCCTTTTATCATAATTATCTTAAGCCGTTTTCACCAGTTTGGTGTAGGCTACCTTCAATGTTCTCGTCTCTGTACTGTTTTGGGCAGTTGCAGTCCAGTTGTGCGCACCGATCTTAATTGTGTCGTCTCTCCATCTCTCATGTGACCTTCTGATATGTCCTTTCATTTCCTATATCACAAATCTGTCTTCGGGGCTTTACGTACTCTACTTCTAAAAATAAACGTAATACCATTTAGCGGAGTGAAAAAAATATTTTGTTTTATAAAACTTGAAACTAGATATAACAGGAGTAATGTACAACAAAGGCGGCCTTATCACTATAGAGCAATCTCTTCCAGGCAGTCTTTGGGTAATGGAAGTTCGTCCTTATCCACTGAGGCACCATAGTTTCTTCGTTCGCAGTTCCATTGGCATTCAAATAGTTCCCATACCAACATTCAACGACCAACTACCCGTTCGTTTCTCCGCCATCATTCCTTTCATCAAGCAAGACAAACAGTAGTACCAACTTAACAGCAAGCCCTAGTCCTTATTGTGATGGCGATAAGGTTTATAGTGTGGCTAGGAGTAGTGTTGTGTTGGTGCAAACAGTGGGATGTCAGTTTTGACCGTCGCGCGGTCAACGTTAATATTTACATGTCTGCCGGTTGAAAAGGATAAGGATGTCATTAATATCGATAGATACAAAATGTGTAATTAATTTTGTAATTAGCTAATATAGATTTCATATTTTTCTATATTGTGGTGCTATATTAAACGTGGTGATTAAGCCGATTATAATGGCGATTACTTTGCCCTGGAGTGGGACACTACACAGGGTGTATCTGTGAACATTTACATCCCTTTAACCACGTGTTCTATCAATCATTTTGAACAACATTTGTTCAACCACTTTCCGAAATTCATGCGAAATTTTTTTCGAACTCCCAATACAAAATGACCAAGTCACATGACCGACTTTGTATGGAATTATGAAACAATTTTATGCAAATTATCAAAAATCATAGAACAAATGTTGTTCAGAATGGTCGACAGAACACGTGGGTTAAAGGGATGTAAACGTTCACAGATACACCCTATATAGGCTCATACTTTATTATAGAAACTTTTAAACTCAGTTTCCCGATTCCTTAGAGCAGGAGCTGGATTGCGACCCAATGGTCACAATCTAGATTTATCCCAAAGTCGGATTTTTTAAAATTAGTCTCCATTTTGTTCGCACTAATCTCAGAAACCTCTGAACGAATTTGAATAAAACTTGTTGTTTATTGTAAATCCGTGCGGCCTGGGATAATACATAATCTAATTTACTTTGAAAATTCTTTTCCCTAGTACACTAAGTGTATTTGGATGATCGTGGAGATCTGTCACATTAGCTGAATCGATTGGAAGATTTTATTCATATATTCAAAAACTAGTTCATTTATTCCGATATCAATGGACATCTCTACTTCTGCCGATGGAAATAGACAATAACGCGAACTCGCGGAGCGTCCCCGCCGTCGATAATGAGCTGTTCAAATCACAAATTTACATCGTTATAATAAATTTTTGACGACTAATTGCGATATTTCCGTGTTAATTTTGTGGCTTGCCTCAATTAGTCGTTTGTATGAAACTGGAAATAGGTACTTTATTGTATTTACGTCTACACAAAAAATTCATAAAGTGACAGAAATTTGTTAACTTATTAGATAAGAACGCGCCATCCATACAGGGTGTATTGGAATCCGAGCATGCACCTTTGGATATTTCCTATGGGAAAATGGGCTATGTAAGCTTAAGTAATTGAATGGCCTGAGTCACATGTGACGACGTAGGCACTGGACTACGAAAAGCCTAAGTCACATGCTACGACGTAGTCACTGGACTACGAATGGCCTAAGTCACATGGACTACGACGTAGTCACTGGACTACGAATGGCCTAAGTCACATGCTACGACGTAGGCACTGATACGATTGGGCCTGAGTCACATGCTACGACGTAGGCACTGGACTACGAATGACCTGAGTCACATGCTACGACGTAGGCACTGGACTACGAATGACCTGAGTCACATGCTACGACGTAGGCACTGGACTACGAATGACCTGAGTCACATGCTACGACGTAGTCACTGGACTACGAATGACCTGAGTCACATGCTACGACGTAGTCACTGGACTACGAATGGCCTAAGCCACATGCTACGACGTAGTACTCGTATTATATTTTTACTTTTGTGGTAACGATGACATTATCGAGCACAGACAACTACATACTTGTATACTTTTTATTAGGGTTCCGTAGCCAAAAAACGGAACCCTTATAGATTTGCCATGTCCTTCTTTCTGTCCCTCTACATGTCGCACCTATTTTTATTCCGAAATCACATTAAGAATTTCATAAAGAAAAGGAAAAGCAATTGGAATCCCGATAAAATTATATTACGTTTTCAAATATATTTTATAAACTGTAATTTTTTCCCGAGAGACACTTCCAAAGTAGTGAAATAAGAGAATGATAAAACTAATATAAGAACTTGAACGAGATCTAGTAAGTATATTTTTAATACGTCATAAATAAAAAACGGGATTAATTTACAAACCAATTAAATTACATTCAATCAAGTCAAATATAAAACACAATTAACTCTGTACTACGGAACCCTTTGGGCGAGTCCGACTCACACTTAGCCGTTTTATGTAACTGGGACATTATCGAGCAACTGCAAGCCCCTCCCTACAAGACGCGAGGCTGCGTCGTAGCACCTCGTAGTCTCGTAGCGTGCTACGTGCTACGCTCACCGTCTACGCGGCTACGGCGTAGCTGAAATGCTATAACTATAACGCTGATGGGGTGGGGCGATCGCTGATAAGTTAAACGCTTTTGAATGCTAATAGCATTCGACGCTTTAGTTTGGTAATAAATGAGGAAAGTGTGAATGCGTCGGTGGCGTAGTGGTTAGTGACTCGCACCTTAAAGCGACGACTGCGCTTGGGGTCCCGGGTTCGATCCCTGACAAATAATACTTGAATACAACACACCAATGTTTGTCTAGGTCATCCATCGAATCCAACACTTATTCCTAATAAACTCAAACTCACTTTATTTGCATTGGTTTATACACAGTAAGACTTATAAGTGCTTTTTGTAAGTATAAATCGTCATACATTAACAGCGCACTGGTAATCATAGGCAGCAGCAAAGGCTTACCATCAAGTCAAATGTACGTTAGCTAGTCACTTAATGTATCTTGTACTTACATTCGCAATAAAATACAAGTGAATGTTTTTTTTAAACCGAGAACAGAGTAACCTATTAATAAGAAAGAAAAAGTAATCTGATCTGATTTTATACCGACTTTATTTTTTTAACAAAGATTCCATAAATTTGGAATAACAAGCAGCGATTATGTTTAATAAGGACCACTCGAAGCCGAGAATTAGAGGAACGGACAAAGAGGAACAAATGGGAACAAAGAGGAACGAATGAGATCATCGATTGATTTACACAGCTATTTGCCGAGACTAATGATCCGCTCTCGATTTTAATTGGTAAAAGAAAGATCTTTTTGTATTTTAAAGACGCTTTGTTTTATTGCTTCGCTTTTTTTGTGATGCGGAAATTACATCATGTGATCCGTCTGCTCATCTGCCACCTATATTTTTGAATTCATTGATATTTTCTTTAACCAAATGTTGTATCGCTATAAGCGATAATACCGCTGATTTTTTATTTACCCATAACCGTAGCATTACGATCTCTTTTTACATGATAGAAGACAAATGAGCAAACGGATCACCTCATGGTAACTGCACCTGATTGCCGCCGACAAACAGACACCTGCAATACTAGTGAATTCACAAGTGCGCTGCCAACTTTTCCCTCTCCTCCCAATTGGGCCTCCTGTACCCTTGCTCACTCGACGAAGCACAATGCAAGCGGTGCTTCACACCGGTCTTCTGTAAGGCCGTCATATCACTTTGGTCAAGCCGGCCATTCACGCCGAAGCGTGGCTTTACCACGGTTAAAATTAATAGTACAGAATAAAAATTGAATAATATCATCATCATCATATCAGCCCACATCCTCCCACAGCTGAGTATAGGCCTCTTCTCTATCTCGCCACTGTCTACAGTCCCCAGCCAGCCTCATCCATTGTTTCCCCAATACCATTACAATATCGTCAGACCAACTGGCAGGTACTGGTAGTCTACCAACAGGACGTCGTCCCAATCTTGGCTGCCATTCGCATAAATCAAATGTTGCAAATAGAAGATGAAGTTATTCTAACCTGTCTTCACTACGCCTGAATCAAATAGCAAGAGGTGTAAAGTATTCCACATTCTCTCAGTTGAAAAGGCCTAATTTATTTACACCTTAGTGCATAGCCTTCTTTGTGCACAGCAATGTTTTATTTTCCCCTGCGGGAGCGGGTAACCGCGAGTAACTGCGGCAAAGTTGCCAGGTATACGGCAATTACAGTAGAAACACTTTTCATACACACAATTTTCACTAAATAACGTTTTTTTTCATTACCACAAAATACAGACGTGGTGATTAGCCAAATCCCATTACAGTAGCGATGATAAAGTGGGAAAAAACATTATACTTGTTATTTAAACAATTTCTAATTTGAGCTAATAATGGCAAGACAAAGTGTTTCCAAGCAAAACCAGTCTTGCAATCCTAGTCCTGGTTTTTCTCGAGAGATCTTTGCACAGAAAATGGATAGACAAATATTATTTTAAACCAACAGGTAATAGACATGCATGCTATTGAAAATGAAAAACACTCAACCTTAAAAACATAGCAACAAAATTGAATTTGTTTCCTTCGCAAAATTTTATTGCGTTTATAATGAGGAGGGCAGCACTGTACTTTTACAACTATTATGGCAACACTGCACGAGTAACTGCGGGCAAGGAGAGGGCAAACTGCGCTTTGCCCGGCTTTTTGTAACATAATTTTATGGTTGAAGTGGGAACAGGTGTTGGTATGCTGGCTGAAGAGGGGCGAGAAATTGTTTACAGTTTGTGGTGGAATAACCTAGATATCTACCAAGTTGTGTTCATTAAACCATACGGTCTTTTTATTCAGCAAGCAAATAATTTTGCCCCTTTGATAAATAAAGTGGAGATACACGTGAGCGGGGTAAAGAGTCGCCGTCAATTAACGTTCCATTTGAAAAAGAGCGCTATTTGGTTTTCCAGAATTTAAAAAAAGGTCATCGGTTGGATCCTGACCCTGGACAAACATTCGTATGATGAATACTTGTGTTTTCTCTAAGTCTGGGGGTAATAATAGCAATCCTTTATTGCACAAAAGTAGACATTACATAAATAAATAATATATAACTATTGAACACTGTCACTCCTTTCGCTGCACTACTATCTTTTTTGCATGACCTAAAGGTTAACAGGCAAAGAATGAAATACGCCTATAGATAATATAAACATTTGCTTATGGTTTAAGAAAGAGCAGGCTACCGATACTTATTTTTTGTTACTATTTTTGACGAAGGTTTGTTAAAGGTTGTGTTTTCGAGTCTTGCCTGAATCTTTCGTTGATTTGTGTTAAGCTACACAAGAATAAATTGCAAAGAATTGCTGACCAAAAATAAAATAGAATTTAGGCCAGTCACTTAAACTCTCAAGAATGCACTCGAGTATAATTTAAGTAGGTACAACAATAATATTTGTAAAGGTACTTTCTCCAATAAGCACCGCCCTAGAACCCGGACCGCATTTCCACCCTACCCGTCCGTCAATAGGCGCCAAGTGGAGCCAGGAGGCGTGCTGGAGACAGTCGCCGTCGCTAACGACCTTATTACCTAAGGGGACGAAGGTCGGCCGCCAACTCACCGAGAAGAGGGTGAAGTATAAAATAAAATCCAGAAGATTATAATCTCGCTACAACAGTCAATTTTAAAAACGTGTCTCCTTGATCAATTGACATTAACAGTAAAGTGTCAGCCTTTAATCTATCCCAGTACGGGGCAAAGGCCTCTATCATAGAAATCAAGTCAAATACTTCATATAGTGATAAGGCAGCCTTTGTTGTACATTACTCCTGTTATAACTAGTTTTAAAGTTTTGTACCTCTGTTTTGTGTGCAATAAAAAGCATATTCATTCATTCATTCATAACCGGGACTAAACGCGAAAGTTTAAAAACAAATCAAGTCAACGCTGCTATGATGGAATTTAAGCAAAGTATCAGCCTATATACTGCCCCACTGCAGTGGGTGTCTGTAAAGGCCTCTATCATGAAACCAAGTCATCGTTCTATGATAGGATTAGGCTTTATCACCACGCTGGCCCAATGCGGATTGGACATCACAAACTTGAGCTATTAAAAAAATCGAAACATCTCTTCCTCGACCCGGGAATCGAACTCACAAATAAATACCCAAGCCATTACATTAACAAAAACTGTAAGGAATAAATATTCCAACCATTTCATACTAGTAAAGCTAATACATCACGTGAACAGATAACTTGTTATCGCAGTTACAACTAAAAACTGCGAAGCATCCGTACCTCGGCATAAATTGATTCGCTCCCCAGAGGGCGCCACTGGACCGTTAAATTACTCACATTAACCACATTTACAACACATTCTCCACCTTAAACACCAGCGATAAGATTTATTTTACGTCGGGTGGCCGTTGAAACAAAATTTAAGTATGTTATTTCAATGTGAGCTCTATGCAGCTTACAAAAGAGTGGGAATTCGGTTGGGGTTGTGAGGTGCATATGAAAACTTCTTTTGCCCGCCTTAGGGGTGTTGGTAAGTTCGGATATAGAAGTAAGATATTTGCTAACTTGGGTTTAAGTTATTTACAACGTTTTCTTTTGCAGATGAAACTGAAAATTTAAGAGACTGGGGTTTTGTTTTATCATCACTTCTGACTTATTTGTATTGCACTCAATTCTTAGCGTATAATTCCCGCTTGCATCCAATACTGTCGCTCTGGGCCCGTGTGTACTCTTAGACCATGATTCAGTCTGATATTACCTAATAAACAGGATATGGTGAGGCAAACTTTCGAATCGTGCATCTACAAATAGTAGATCAAAAAGCATTCATATCAAAATACTTTTGTAAGGGTACAGGGTCTGTTTTATAATATACGTTACATATTAAGCTACCTAAATGCTACTTATTGCTACCATAAACACTATTGTTGCGTTTCATGACTGTCAAATAGCGTTATATTATGTCACTTTACGTACGTGAATGAGTTTGACAGATAGAAATTGCAACTTTTATCCTCAAATGGGTATTTAATTGGACAAAGTAATAAGGAAGCACGAGAAAACAATAACTATAATCTAAAGCTAAAATAAACTACTTACCTACCAAAAAAAAAATCAAAAATAGTTTATGACTGTATTGCGTAGTTAAGCGACGCTTTATCTTTACATTGTGAAACAAGTTCCTTACAATAACATCATCGACATAAATAAAATAGTCCAATAAATTGTTTTCTATTTGTTCAATGTTTGTCCCGGTAACTTTATCTCTGATCTCCTCCACGAACGAAGGCAATCTCCTCGTCAAAGTCCATTGAAACTGGAGTGCGTCTAGTTTATGCGGCCATCATGAAAAATTCAACACTGCAAGCTTCAGGATGAACCTTCAGCGAAGGAGATAGAGTTCAAAGTCGAAGTTAGGAAGGTTGTTGTTTGTACCACGTCATTTGTTTGGAACAACGCTTTCTCACATTTAATGCAGTTCCTACTGCTTATGTAAAGGATAAGCAATTATTTTTTTCAGTAGAAAAACCGTATTTAAAAATGTCTTTATATTTATTTATTTATATAATAGGTGTAATGTAATAGGTATAGGTATAACAGGTCTTTATATAATAAGTGGCAGACGAGCAGATGGATCACCAGACGGATACCCGCCACTCATAGACACCAGTCAGTCAAGTGAGATGCCAAGCTTTTATTATATTTTTTATATTTATATTTTTGATCCTCTTTCGTACCCTCATTTACTCAGCGCAGACGCTGTTTCACGCCGGTTTTTTGTGAGACCGTGGTATCACTCCGGTTTTGTCGGCCCATTCTGTATAATAAAATCCTTATTTCTTGCCTAAAAATCGCCTTGAAAATCAAATATAGGTTCATTGCGACGCTTTAGTGAATACGAATGTGCGAACAACATATTGTACGGCAAATTAAGTCCAAATTTATATTTAGTCGTTTGGCACCACGAGCGCTCAAGCCACGGTGCGGATCGCCAAGTATTATTTCAATGGGGCTATTAGAACCGCAGGGGTTAGTGCTGGTGGCCCAAGATATTTGTTCATTCACTCCACGGTCGTATCTAATAGGGGCTCGCGTATAAAATATCGGCTGGATAGCGTACTGTGTATGTAACAAAGGTCTATCTACACGGTATTTAATAAATTTTTTGATGTGAGATGTAAAAATGTCACTGAACAACCAATGATGTTGCTCAACTCAGTCTAACGATACATGATCTAGCAGATTACTAGCGGACTAGGTCCGACCTGAATTGATTGGTTAAATAGTAATATATAAATATTTTTTTTATGTGGGGAGAATTCGTAAAAAAAACTTAAGCATCGCTCTTTCGTTTGCACCAGAAATGCTCGAAACTCCCACGGGAACGGGAATTAGCGGGAAAATCCTTTTGTGTAAAAAATCTAAAACACGTTAGATAGATGTTTTCAATCTAGCATGCATACCTTAGTAAATATGAACGAACAGTCAGCTTCTCCTTTTATACTCCACGCGTACGAAGTGGCCGACGGCCGCTAGTAATCTATATTGTCGGACGGAGAAAACACACACATCAGCAATGAGTTCTATTACATTGGAGTAAGTATCCCTAGACTTACCTTTGCCATGCAACTGCTGCCTGTTCTCGGTGCCCTTGAGGCTCTCGGCGGTGTGCAGCAGCTCGTCCAGCTGCGGCTTCTTCTGCTCCAGCTCACGGAGTACACCCTGAGGACAATAGCATATTTGAAGATTAGTGCTTGAGTTACGTAGTATAGAGCTTAAGTCACGTAGTACAATAGTGCTGAAGTTACGTAGTACGATAGTGTTTAAGCTAAATACTACAGTAGTGCTTAAGTTACGTAATACAATAGTACTTAAGTTACGTAGTACAATAATGCATAAGTTACGTAAAACAATAGTGCTTAGGTTCAGTTCAAAGTACAATAGTGCATAAGTTACGTAAATCAATATTATAGTGCTCAAGTCACGTAGTACAAAAGAGCTTAAGTTACGTAGTATAATAGTGCTTAAGTTACGTAAATCAATAGTGCTCAAGTCACGTAGTACAAAATTGCTGATGCTACGTAGTATGATAGTGCTTAAGTCACGCAGTACAGTTGTGCTTAAGTTACAAAGTACGATAGTGCTTATTTTACGTAAAAAAATAGTGCTTAAGTTACTTAAAACAATAGCCCTTAAGTTACGTAGTGCAATAGTGCTTAAGTCACGTAGTAATCAGTATACTGTGGGGAGAGCCCAGGGTGTGGGGAGTGCCCAGGATGTGAGCAAAGCCCGCCACAGAATCCACAAGAGTGGAATGTCAGGCTAACGATCGACTTTTCGACCAATGTAAATGATCAAATAAGCGATAGTTTCGAGTGAGAACTGTATCGGCTTACTGATAAACCCAGTACAAAATAAGCCACAACACCCGTAGCATCCTATTGTCCGGCTGCTAAATTCTGATTGGCATAAGCCAAGTCGCAAACTCCGTCACACGCCCACAACTCACAAACTCGGTTAAGTTCTTAGGGTGAAGTCACCAGTTATCGCCCGCTTAATGTCAGGGCAATGGCCGGTCGTGGAAGTTGCCCGCGCTGGGCGTTACTACCCACTAATCTTTATTCATTTTTTATTTATTTATTATTCACACAAGACAAATTACAACCATTACAGGAAAAGCAAAGATGCTTGGATATTTTCCAGAGCGCTTAATTTTTTTTTATGTGATAGGTAACAGACGAGCAGGCGGATCACCTAATGGTAAGCAATTGCCGCCGCTCATGGACACTTGCAACACCAGTGGAGTTACAAGTGCGCTGCCAACCTTTTATCCGCTTCCCCCCTGGGTGGGCCTTCGGTACCCTCACTCACTCGGCGAAACACAGCACAGGGGCTGCTTCACGCCGGTTTTCTGTGAGGCAGTGGTATCACTCTGGTGGAGCCGGCCCATTCATGCCGAAGCGTGGCTCTCCCACAGATAATTGAAGGAAAGTTGCATTTTAATTTAAATTTACTGACTGCTACACATTAATGTACACAAATCTGTCAAATATCTATCTATTTTCATCTTAATGTCAAACACGTTTAGTTTAATATTAACACTAATTAAGGGTTGATTGAGAGGTCGTTGTAGCCTAAAGTGTAGCTGTCTGCGTAAGCTGAGACAATAACTACAATAGTAAATATTTGCGCCTTTTAAGATCCCCGAGTCTGCCATTCAATTTTTAGGGTAAAGTCGCCAGTTACCGCCCTCGTATTTGCCAGGGCGCCAGCCGGCTATTGGAATCGCCAACAACCATCCGATAATGTTTGCTTTGGCGTTAACCCTAGAGTAGAAGCTTAACGACCAACGATGGATGAATCGACCGATAAAATTACTTTACGATTATATCCCCGGAATATTATTGGTAGGTAGAAGGATATTATTCATTACACGGAAACCAAATACCGTGTACGTACATATGATACAAGAACAACACACAGTACAAGAAGGCGGTAGGGTGTATTTTTTTCCTTTACTCCATTGAGGTATGTCCTGAAAATCTCTATTAGAAAAACGGCCTCAACTTTCATGGTCACTAACATCGATACATAATTTATAGAAACACAATTTAATGCTAAAAGCGTTTGAAAAAGTGACAACCGACGCTGTTGGAATCACTTTACTGTGATAGATAATTAGAATTTCGAATTTGCTGTCGAGATTGAAAACTAAATTTAGTATTTTAGTTTTGATCCTAATCCATAGTTTTCAATTAAGTCACATTAGACTATTTCTCTCTTTCTCTCTCTCTCCTCTATCTCTCTCTCTCTCTCTTCTCTCTCTCTCTCTCTCTCTCCCTCTTCTCTCTCTCCTATCTTTCTCTCTGTATTTCTCTCTCACACACACACACAACTCTCTTCCAACGGAAGTGTGCTGATATATTATAATTTCTTAGGGTTAGGCGGCCAGTTATCGCCTCACATTTGTCAGGCGGCCATTGAAATCGCCGGACGTTATCGACGACAAAGGCCGCTAATGTTTGCCTTGGCGGTTTTTGCCCGGCGTAGGGCTGAGTGCAGGGCAACGTTTGACCTGAAACCCTTCGATGTATTGAGGAATTTGTCACTATTTTCCTATTTGTGAATGATGTCGAATGGAGTTGAAGTGGATGGATGTTACTTAATGGTGATGTCCGTGCAAAATGGATGGCAAATATGAATGTTATAATAACAATATTGAATAGCCTAGACCCAACATTACGCTATAACTCTTAGTCATACTTAAGTATGATAGGCCATTAAAAAACTGTCTAGTCTTTAATAGAGTTCAATAAAAAAAACTTACAACATCTCATACATTGATCCGACTCCGTACTAAGTAGCTTAAGCACTTGTTTTACAGATATCAGACAACAAAGGAAACACAAATATATATAAAATACTTAAATACATACATAGCACCCAGACACTGAAAAAAACACAAGTTTTCATCACATCAAAGGAAGGTTTCTTACCGAAACGTAAGACTGAAATTACTCCTTTTTTACGGAAGTAATAAATAAAACCAAGGCTAATCGGGATATACTCTTCAATGTCCGAAGATAAATGCTATCTGAATTGGAGGCCTAATCTAGACAAACGACCAGAAAGAAAACAATAAAGAGGGGTTTGCTGACTTCTTTCTTAGTTTAAATTAAAGTATAATCGAGACTACAAGCGACAACATACGAATTCATCAAGTTTTGTATGCATTTATCCCAAAAATAATAAGAGCCAAGTGCCGGATAGCGCATTTGGTAGTGACCCTGCTTCATATGTCAAGCCTGCTTCGTATGTCAATATCAAGGACAAACATTCGTGAGAAGAACACTTGTGTTTGTTCAGTGTCAGGGTGAAATTTCGCTTTTTGTCTAATATCTGTAACACAAGTGCTTATGCTACTAAGTATGGAGACAGGTCAATGAGCTGTCAAGAAAAATCATTTTTGGATTTTTTACTTTTAACATCGGGCCAGCGACACCCTTGATCAAACTAGCCAATTCTTTCAGCCGTAAATCAGGTAGATAAAGTTGGTTTACGCGAGTGCAGGGTCCCGGGGGGGGGGGGGGGGGGGGAGCGTGTACACTCGGTTGAGGACAATTGGAAGACGGCCTCATGCGGGTGTTGGGCAACTTTAGAGGGCAGGTTTTAAGAGGGAGGTAACCTCCTAATAATTATCACTATTATGTTTTTTTTATGATATAGGGGGAAGTCGAACAGACGGATCATCTGATGGTAAGCGTGTGGTACAAGAGCACTCTTTATTGCCTTACTCATATTTTGGCAACTTCATTTTTGTGGGAGAGCCACGCTTCGGCATGAATGGGCCGGCTCGACCGGAGTGATACCACTGCCTCACAGAAAACCGGCGTGAAGCAGCCCCTGTGCTGTGTTTCGCTGAGTGAGTGAGGGTACCGGAGGCCCACTCGGGGGGGAAGGGGATAAAGGTTGGCAGCGCACTTGTAACTCCACTGGTATTGCAAGTGTCCATGGGCGGCGGCAATTGCTTACCATCAGGTGATCCGCCTCGCCTGCTATCTATAAAAAAAACTTCAGAGGGCTATGGGTTTAAGAACTTCCACAGTAATGATATCTTGATTTGCATTTATTTATTCATCATCTGAAATCTTTGAAAGAAACTGTATCCCCTCTAAAGATGTAGGTACCCGATAGGAGTGTTTCCCGCGGCTCCGCATTGTGTCTGGGCGTTGAGGTGAGCGGGAGGTCAACTACGATATAATTCACTGAGGGCCGCGCGCTAATGAGTTCTCGCGTTTGTGACCTCTTCACTATCAACCCCGTGCTGGCATAGCCTCTGATAAGATTGCTGACTTACAAAAGACAGAGCCTACAAAAGTGTACTATACTAAAAAGCAACAATAAGGAGCATTACATCACTATAGCACCAAAATAACACCATGTTGCCAAAGATAGAGGACGAATATTGTTGACTAGTGGACGCCTGCAGATCGGCTAGCGTGAAATCCGGTTTGTCACTTTACAGGTTTATTTTTATAGTAAAGTAGTAAGTAGTAGTGTCAGCCTGGTAAATGCGGATTGGTGATCACAAACTTGAGCTATGTTCGACAAATTCGAAACATACTTTTTTGCTCGATTCAGGAATCTAACCAGGAACCCCAAGATGGTACTTAAACCACTAGACCAACGGGGCGTTAGTTTTTTTATTTTCTCCTATTTATAGCTTAAGCCTAACAGCTAATAACAAACCAAATCACTCGAATAAGTATGTTAAATAGTTTCCTTTTTTTGATTACAAATACCTAAAAAGTCGAATTTAATATTGTCTTCATAAACAAACACATCCTAATCCTATACTTAAATAACATACAATACCACCCCCCCCCCCCCCTCTCTCAAGCTAAACGAGGCATAAACCATTTCCTCGTCCGAACGAGGCTCGAGATTAATCAAGGCGCTTCGGAGATAATGTCGCCGAGTCGTTAGACGTCGCGCTGTGAGTGGCGGGCCTTATGCACCGAGCGTACGCCAGATACCTTCCCCTTTGCTTGCGTATATTTATAATGCCTGTTGTCTGATATCCGTAACACAAGTGCTTAAGCTAATTAGTACGGAATCAGGTCAGTGAGTGAGATGCTTTATTCTTTAAAACTGTTATAAAGTTGATCTAGAACTTGATACTGTGATAGTTTTATGCGTCTATAAGGACAAAGCACTTCTTTGTACCTTTTAACTCCCCAATACACTATCGCTTCAGTTATAGAGATACTGAAACAAGTTGTTACACCCTGACACAGAACAAACAGTGCATCACATGTATGTTAGTCACGAGCGGGAATCAATACACGATTCTTAGTGCATAAGACAGAGTCATTGATTAAGCCACCACCGGTCAAAACAAAAATTAATATTTTTAAATGCTTTTCTTGACATAATATGTCGGGTATGATATTAAGCCATTTCTCTTTGACATTATGGTAAGAGTCGATTGACTAATACCTATTTGATATAAATGAGACTAAACGCGAAGATGTTTAAATATACGTAATTAAGACATTGGTTGACCACTAAAACTTAAGATTATATATCATGTATAAGAACTCGCCCCGCGAGTGGCCCGCCTAATGCATCAAGTATGTAATATACGAGACAGCATCTTCTTTACACATTTTAAGACTCAAGCTTGTATGCACTTATGTTCAATGTTGTTAGACGTCGCCCCGTGAGTGGCGGGCTTGATGCGCCGAACGTAGTGAGATATTATCTACGTTATGCATTTTAAACTCAAGTTGCATTGACATTGTGAGAAATACTTGTTTTTTAATAGTGTCCATGAGCGGCGGCCATTGCTTAACATCAGGTGATCCGCCTGCTCGTCTGCTACCTATCACATAAAAAAAAGAAGAAACGTACTTTTGGTCTTCAGTATTTTGTGTTTCGCATACACTTGTGCATTATGTTTCGTATACGTGACCAATCATCGAGAATAATCGCCGCAGTCGAGAAATCGGCAGGACATTATTAAAACCTTCATTGTAATTACTAGACTTCCTAAATCATGGATTATGGTCCAATCGTACCTCAAGCCCGGACGCGATGGCTCCGAGGACGACCAAGAAAGACCCACTGAGAATGATGACGACCAAATTGCACCGCGAATGGCCAGCCTTATTAAAGCCGCTCTGTGAATGGGCGGAATTTAATAACACTCGCTTAAATCACGCAGTTTGTTTTTATGGGACGAGCAGCGGGAGACGGGACACTTCATTGTGTCCCATTGTTCAGGACTAGGAAAGGCCTGGGTATGTAAATGAGTAGAAAATATACAAGTCTACTATTCTTTGTAGTTTTGTTCACACAATATACGTTCTTTTATGATAAACGGGTTTTTTTCTTGACTCCGTTTCTCTCACTAAGGATCATTATTTGTCCCAAGGACACCAGGTGGGCCAACGATCTGGTGAAGGTCGCGGGAGTCCATTGGATGCGGGTGGCACAGGACCGATCTGTGTGGAGAACTTTGGGGGGGCCTATGTCCAGCAGTGGACTTCTCTATTGGCTGAAATGATGATGATGATGATGATGAGCTAAATTTAACCTGTAATAGGTCATCCATATATTTTTTTGTAAATTAAGTAATAGGTGGCAGATAGGAAGCCGGATCAACTAATCGTAAGTGAGTCCCACCGCCGCTCATAGATGGCTCTACACAGCACCAGTGGAGCCAAAATTACGCTTTTAACCTTTAACTTTCTCTTCTCTCGGTTTGGGCCTATGGTACCCTGACTCACTCACCTAACAATGCATAAGCGCTGCTTCATCGCTATTGTGCATGCTGTGAGGCCGTGGTATCACTTCTTTTGAGTCAGACCATTTATACAAATCCTTATACAAATCAAAATCATTATCTGAGTACAAAGTGTCTGCTATTCCGTTTCTCACGTCCCGTTGACTAATTAAACGCTATACCAAATTCACTGTCCAAATTATTAGCAAGGTAATGACGTCATTGTTGCAACCGCACGCGCACCCGCGCTGCAAAATGGCGGCTAATTGCAAACTAAATGCTCCGTCACCCGATGCTTTGAACATTTAATTAGCTGCAAACAATTGTATTCAAGTTGATTTGTTTAGCTGTTACAAGATCTATTTTAAACAGTGAATTATCCGAACTATAATATTATAAATGCGAAAGTAACTCTGTCGGTCTGTCTGTTACTCTTTCACGCCAAAACTACTGAACAGATTTAAATGAAATTTGGTATACAGATGATCTAGACCCTGAGAAAGAACATATGCTACTTTTTAGTGCGAAGAGGGGGTTGTAAGGGGTTAAAAGGGGGGTAAAAAGTTACTATTCCACGCGGACGAAGTCACGGGCGGCCGCTAGTAATATATAATTATAGGCCTTTGCATCTTAACAGATGATTTAAGTAGCATCTCCAGTAAGTACACCACAGTCAGTCAGCGCGGGCCCAACACGACCAAGCCTGGTTTGACCTAATGGCATCAAAGCGTGCTAGATGTCATGCTGGAAACAGTGAATTAGGGTTATTTATTAACTGACGATTCTTCATCTTATATAATCCTGTATCATTACCATCCCGGAGTTAAGTAATGATTTATAAATAAACAATTCGTTGATTAAAGGAAATTGGTAAAAAAAGTCGAACTTTACCAATTTTTCACCGCATAAAAAAAAAAACAAATTAAGACTTCAGTATCCATGTACTGAAACAGAATATCATATAGGATTTAAGTTTGTTATATCATGACACATGTTTTCTGACTCTTTCTCGCTCCACTGGCGTTGCGTTCTCATGTTTATGTGATAGGCGAACGGGTAAACGGGTCACCTAATGGTAAGTGATGGATTGAACAAAACATTTATTACTATGAATAAAAAAAATACTCGGTAGGTGTAAGCTCAAATAAAGAAGAGCAACCTTGATCCATACAAATCCGGAATTGGGCCGACTTTGGACTCAATGCGAATTCTACGCTTTAAAGTACAGTCGAGTTCAAAAATATGTATACACTTTAGGACCTTGTCACAATACATAATTATAAGAAAGTGGAAGCCGTTTTCTTATACATGTACAGTGACAAGGTCCTAAAGTGTATACATATTTTTGAACTCGACTGTACAATCCTGCGTTAAAGCCACTGCGCTACCGAGCAACTTTAGTGGCTCCTACGAATTTGTGATAGCCGGCCTACTGCCACTTCAGCAATTTGTCCCATTGCCCACTTGAAGCTTTCCCACATTCCCGTATAATGATCGCATAAATATAACAGCTAGGAAAAGGTCGCAAATCCATAACAAAAGGTTGTATACTCACCGCCCTGAGAGGGAGCAATCACTACATTATGACGCGGTCCCGAATCCCAATATTATGGCCAAGTTTTATATTGTTATGTGGAAATACCATTGTTTTCTATTGTTGCTACACGGAACGGTAAATCAACTTTCATATTGAACCTTAAGGGTTCGGGTTAGGGCACAATTTGGAGGGCGTTCGTCCGTTTACAATTTATGGGCGAAACCCTAAACTAAGGGATGTACGAACTATCCGTAATGTTAGTTATGGAGTATGGAGGGATAAAGTAATATGTGCGTGATATGGATTAAAAATGAATGGAATTTCTTTTTTCCGTGGGAGAGCCACTCTTCGGCATGAACTGGCTCAACCGGATACCACAACCTCACAGAAGACCGGCGTGAAGCAGCCTATTCGCTGTCTTTCGCCGAGTGAGGGTACCGGAGACCCAACCAGGGGGAAATGGGGTTAAAAGGTTGGCAGCACACTTGCGACTCCACTAGGGTTTGCGGGTGTTTATAGGCGGCAACAATCGCTTACCATCAGGTGATCCATCTGCTCGTCTGCCACATATAACATAATAAGAACCTTCATACTTAATACAATAAAGCTGACAGACATACCTAAAGACCAAATATAACACAATATCACTAAGTAATCGATTTTTTATACGTGACTAATTGGCCGTTGAGCCGGTGGTAATCGATTTTAAAAAAATCGATATAAAATCAAATATAAATGTGATTTGCTACTGGCATTCTCTACTGTATCTTACAAGCTAAACTATCTTCTAGCGTCACAACTACGGAAACGTTTAAACAACTTGTACGAGCAGATGCAAGTTCGCAAGTTCGCAGGAAGTCACGCAGAGAGCATCTTCGCTCGAACCTGTGAGATTGATACAAGTTCGCTCTTATTTAGTGATGTCGCATTTGCTTCGTATCGATAGTTTGGTACCAAGGTATATAATTACAAAATTAGAACACATTATTATTATGATTTATTGTAATGAACACATTTTAATATAGCAAACAAAAAACATAGAAAAGAACATAAAATGTTGCGGCCAACAAAGTTTAGTCTCAGCAAACTCTACAACCGCCGCTGCAGAGATGGATTACAGGCTGCAACTTTTATGACGCCTTAAACTTAGTAATGACAAATATTATCTCCAATTACATTTCCAGTTGCATCTAAAGGCGTCGCTTCGGAGGCCTAGCTATGATTGGAATCAAATGAACTCTTTACACGGTTCAAAACTCAAGCTGAAAACCCATCCGAACCATCAACCGGATTGGTGGTGGTGGGCCTCCGTGCGTTCCCTCCGGAAAATCTGTCACGCATTAATTATGGAATCGAGTTTCTACAGCGGTATTTCCGAACTGGTACGAAATTTAAGACTTTAAGAAACAAGTCTGCACCTTGCTTAAGCAAGATAGGCTTGCTTAGGCAAGCTTGATTCCCTCTGATGTAGACGAGCTCTATGGGCGGGAGTGATCATTTACCATTCATGACAGCCGGCCACCTAAGGTAACTGTTTGAGGAAACAAGCAAGCGCGCTTGGCGCTTGTTTGTTCGCTTTTTCCTAATATATTCATTTATTTTAATACAAATATGTTTATCGATGTTAAAACTTTCGATTCTTTAACATCACTATTCTCGTAATAACTGAGCACTCGAAATTACTCCCAAAAACTTCAACGTGAGAAGATTTGGAGCCCGAAGTTTGAAATTAGAGTGTTGCTAGGAACGGATCAACGAGCCTTATGAATTCTATTAATATTAATGGCCTTTTTATTATTACTTACCTACTTTATGAGTATATTTTGATATCAATCTGTAAGTAGCGGAATATTTTAGACAAAGTTTTATTATTTGAATAGTTTGGAACAATACAATATTCTGCACTAGAATTTGTTATTCTCGTAAAGTACTGATAAAAGGACATCAGATATATTTGATATTTTTATTTATCGGGTCAGGGTCAGTGATGACCTCAGATATATTTTATTAAATATACTTTAAGTAATTTATTAAGAATAGATTTAAGAATAGTAGGTATAAGTAAAAACTGAACTTCTTGAAGACATAAGTGACAGGCATCTTATAATAAATCGCGTAAGATCTTAGACGCATTCTTTGTGGTGTAATCTTCGCTAAGCGTTCATTTATTTATATAAAAAATAATCATTATAACTATTCGAAAAGAAGACAATAACATACGATAAACAACTCTTTTCAGATGCTAACGACATACATCCGTTCTCCACGGCAGCCGGCACGCGAATGCCGGCCGGCGAAGCTCAGCCCGCCCCCCACCACACCCCACCCTTATTGATCCCACCTCCCGCCGGCGTAGCAACCAACCAGCCCAACTAGACCCCACCTGCTCGTCTCACTCCATACAAGCACGGAGTATCCAAGAGAAACTGCGATATATCTTGGAGCTCTAATTAAACTGGCGGTGAAGACCACCCGACCAATTCAATTAGAGCTCCCACCCCCTTTTCTTTTAGTACCCTAAAGGGTAAAATAGGGACAACTAGTTAGACGATTGTAGTTCAAATTAAACTGGTAATCGTCTTCTCTTGGCAGGTGGAAATTCTTGCAATTTTTATAGCGACGGCCCGGGAACCGATTTTGTCTTTATAATTTGAGGCAAATATTTATTGTTACGTTTACAGGATTACCCGGTAGGTAATGAAGCGATGTATTTTTTAAGCTTTTGGCATTGGATCGTTTTGATACGGGTTGTGACATTTTATTTGGCTTCCTATTACGATAATTTGTAAAACGACATTTTGAGCTCCTGTAATTGTTAAGGGTATTTAATATCTCTTTCATCTTATTCGTAATTAATATTGTTTCATTCATTCTGATACGTGGGCAGGACTCGTTAAGTAAGCTTAACGTGGGCAGAAGTTTTAGGATTACTTACTTCTATCGGGGTCAGATCAATGTAATTAAGAACTGTTGTCTAATTTTATTAAATTAGTGTTTCAATAATTTTATAAGTAAATGTTTTTTTTTATTTTATGTGACAGAGAGAAGACGTGTCACCTGTAACACTGGATCATCCACAAGTGATAAGTTGGTACTTTCACTATTTTCTTTGAAGGATTGAAAGTCGCATCCTCCGAGAATACCGAAGGTGATATTATAGGTAGTTAATTTCATAGTTTTCCCGTGGGATGAAGAAAGTTTCTTAAGAAACTATGGTTAAGAACTGCCATGGTGATTTTCATGGTAGGTATAATCATTCATGTCTTTTTATGAAAATGTACCTCGTATCAAGTAACTCGACAAATCAACCCAAATTGTGCTTAATCGAAATCCCATGTTTAAAATGATACACTACAAAGGATTTATATTTAGCTCCAACCGAAAACCGGCCAACAATGCTACATTCACTAACCATTCATTACCCCCCTTTACCCTTCCAAAAATACGAAGATTGATTACATCGAAGGAACGTGGACACCACGTGGCCGACACTCCCTACTGGTCGGCCGAGCTGACAATCAGGCGTACACGGCAAAACTTCTTTTCATTTCTGCCATCCTGGTACTTGAGCTACCAAGACCTGAGACGAAGATTGATGATATTCGAGAAAGAAACGGGTGACCACTCGGTGACATTGTCAATTAAGCTACGCAAAACTTCTACTTATCTCTGTCATCCTGGTACTTTAGTTCTAGGAAATACCTGAATTGTATAGTTAAGTAATTCTCGGAGTAAGCCTGGAGTGCGGAAAATTATGGTTATTGCAGGAAATTATAAAATATCCAACTAAGCTATAATATACTTTTAACCAAGCATAATAAATCAGAAAATGCTAATTTAACACTTTAATAGCGGCCAACACATTTGGTTTGCGCTATAAAATGGCTCGCGTGAAAATGTTAAGATTACATTTTCGTCAGAACGACATTGTGTTAAATTAGGCATCATTAAGTATTTTGGGTTTTGATCCACTATTAAAGAGTGACGTCATGCTAGAAAATGCATTTCTAATTAGGTTACAGTAAACAAATGGAGACTTAAAAGATTTGTAGTATGTACTAAAATTAAATTGATTGATTTCGCAGCGTTTAGAAGCGCAATATCGCGATTAGTATACCTACTTAACTTAGAATAGTGTCAAAAACCATGTGTGGCTAAGCCAGCTAAGCTTAAGTTGATGACAGAAGATGTAGACCCAAAAATTAGTAACTTGACTATTTAAGTCACCACTATGGGATGCCCAAGATCGTGATTATGTAGTAGAGTTCGTTCAAGTAATAGGAGATAGGTTCGCGTTCAGGAATAGGCTCCCGGGCTCCAAAGCGATAGCTTGGGACGCAACCGGGACTAAAAGCTAAGGTGAGGGTCAAAATCCATGTTTGTAATATCGCACTCATAAAAAGAAGCATTAGATCTAAATCCTAGTATTATTTGTGTGTAATTGTTTGATGTCTCAAAAAAAATCCTGCCATCGCACATCGGCCAAAACACACTTGTCATCCTACATCCGGAAAAGAGGCGTGATTATCACGTGGCCACTGGCGCTACTGACAGCGGTGGGGGCACGTGTGGCTTGCCGGCTGGGCTCGTTGCTAGGCAACGGTCGCCCTCGCCCCGGGAGGGTGGGTCGAGGGTGGGCGAGTCGATAAGTTTTGGTTTCGAGCACATCGATAGTTTACCGATATCAGGTACTGGTTTCTATTTTACTTTATTGAACGTAATTGAATTGCAATTCGCAATGATTGACTAGTATTTATGGAAAAGACACTAGTTGTTTTTAAAAATCAACATCACAAACAATAAAATTTATTAATCGCTTTAGGGCAAATTGGTCACCTATTACTATAATACAAAAAGAAATGTAAAATCAATTTTACGTCTTAATATTAAACTTAACCCTAAGTGTAAGCTATCAATCGTCTCTTGCGTCGCATTTTCACGACTCAATGGGTCATAGACTATAAAGTATCACGACAGTTAAACACAAACTGGAAAAATATTTCCAATGATGAGTTTGGTGAAACTGCTACAGAACAAAAGTATTTGTAACGCTGTGTATAGATTGTACCCGCTGTGTTCCCCGCATGTGTTGTGATAGAGTTTATCATTAAATTTTCGATAATTTGTAAAAACTATCCTAACCTACGTATCATTCTGATATGTACGTTATATTGTTATGAAGTTACATCTTATAAACTTAGTCGTTCTCTCTTGGTCCCACACTAGGTACCCATCACCTGTCCCGTTTTATCAATTGGTGGAGTGTTTTGCTAACAAGCAACAAACATACATCCTCACAAAGTTCCGCGTGTATTATATAAGCAAGATTAAACTAGAATCAAATGTAAAAGTAAAGTATCAGCCTATTTACTGTCCCACTGCAGCGCATAAGGCATTTAATCACCACTGCCTCATCAGAGCGATGATCACAAACCTGATTAATGTTCGAAAAATTCGAAACATACTTTTCCTCGACCCGGGAATCGAACTCAGAACCCGGACCACCCCCGGTTCTGAAACCACTAGACCAACGAAGCGTTATTTTTAAATATCAGTTTAAAACCAGAAATCTGGTTTCTAAACTATCGACTATGCCCCAGCACTTACCTACACGCATGCGCAGAAAACACGTCGAGGTAAGATAAAAATATTACGCGAAAGACAACGTGTTCAGTTCTGATCCGAATTTTTGACCAAAAATATATTTCCAAAATATACTCGTAGGTAGTAATTTTTCATTAAGTAGTACGAATAGGCCCTTAGTTTTTTTGTGTAACTTCCATAACAGAGTGAGGCTAAAGATTTACAAAAATCTAACCTGTGTGTCTGTTGCCATCCCCTAACATAATATATTTATAATTTCAGACTAACAACGCCATCTAGCCAGAAACCGGAACATTCCAGCAAAGAGGGGCTCGCCAGAACTTAATTCATTCCTTATAACACAGATGGCGCTGTGCTCCGTTCTACAAGTTAGTTCAGAATGTTGACAGCAGCTTTTCGGGGGAGGAACTTTTCATGAACTCGCTCATCAAGTGTGTCTAATTAAGCGTAAACTTTGTAAACTCGGTTCATTTGCACGCGTAAACAAAAAGGGGCTTATTTTGACTTATATCGATTTTAAACGGCTTTAATTACAAGACCGCCCAAATCCTATATCCAAGGGTATCCCGGGCTTCGAAGCGATGGGTTTTAATTTTAATACACTGAGATGATGACGATCGATTTTAAACAACATTAATGTTTATAATAAAATTCTTGTTTTTTTTTTTATTTTATAGGTGGCATGACGAGCAGACGACGGTGTGTAACCAGACACCAGTCAATTTATGATGACAGCGCAGACTTTGTATTTTTTTGTGATAGGTGGCAAACGCAGCAGACGGATCACCTAATGGTAAGCTTGATTACCGCCGTCCATAGTCACCTGCAACACCAGTAGAGTCACAAGTGCGCTACGAACTTTTAATCCCCCTTTCCCCCGATTGGGCATCCAGACTGAATCAAAGCCTCGTCAGAGCAGAACAAGGGCTATTTTTAGCGGCGTGTTGTATGTGACCGGGCGTGTGGGGGCTTCGTGGGTCGGAAATAGGTCACTGATTTGAACCTTATTACTAAGCCCCGTATTACAAAACTGATACTAAAGTTATGTTTTTAAACTTTTGCGTTGCTTTATAAGTATAAATAAACGGAGTCCGCTTGTGACCACGGCTGTTGTAACGCAGTCGAAACGTCAAGCAGTAAGTGCTGTAAAGTACTTATATTTAAAATCGAGTTTAGTCCCGTTTGTATATGTATAGTATTTGTATAATAAAGTTTATTTATTTATTTAAGTTAGTCACAGTTTCACAAAACTGACAAATATGAGGAGAGTATATGCTTAATATTACACGATTATGTAGAGCAGCGCCTGCGCTGTGTTTCGTCTAGTGAGTGAGGGCACCGGAGGCCCAATTGGGGGGAAAGAGGGTTAAAAGTTGGCAGCGCACTTGTGACTCTACTGATGTTTCAAGTGTATATGGGCGGCGACCATCACTTACCATAAGGTCATCCGTGTGCTCGTCTGCCTCCTATCACATAAAAAAAAGTTTATAGTCATAAGGGGGTCCTACCGCTTTAAGGGGCTATACGAATGAAACTAGCGCCGCCAACCTATTTACACTGATTGTGGCGAAAATATAATATTTTTGAAGAAATAAAACATTACAGACTTTAATTAATGCTTCGCATAAATACACTAGTCCGATTAGTCATCAAGATTTTTTTCTTTGAACTTTGGCTTGATACCCTTCCGCGCGTCTAGATTTTTACCTCTCAAAATGTCCTCCCGAAACAATTAGGCGTATTGATAACTACCATCCCTCACGGCCAGTGTTGCCCACAATTAATATTCCCCTCGCGTGGCCCGGGACCGCACATGAAACTTTTCTCGGAATGTTTATAAAATTCTTCAAGGAGTAGGGAAGGGACAAGAAAGAAATAAATGTCATTAAAAGAGATCTCCCACCAAGCAGGTTAGTGTAAGTTTGGGGACCATGGACTAGTAGCAACTTGGTATGTTGTAAACTTTGCTTTTGTGATGCGGGATACTATAGAAATATTGATCTTATATGTAACAGTGAAATTAGTTATTTGTTGTTTGTTTATTTGATGCCTGGAAGCGAATTCTTTTAGGTAATATTAAATTTCTTACAAGACGCTATTAGGTACCTTAAAATTTCTAAAGCCACCTCAATTCGTTTCAGTACCCACTTTTGGGTAAATAGTAATTTATTGGACCAACTCAATGATTGGCACTGGGTGTCAATCAAGTACCTACATCACGCAAGTGTTTTAATTATAAGATTTGCGTATATTTTTTGTCGTAGTCTATTTTAATAACCTCTATTTGAATAAAGTTTTGTTTATGCTAGAAGCGGAAAATAACAAAATCACCTAATGGTAAATAAACATCTTGCGAGATTAGAGGATTCTACTGATGTTTTTAATGTAGAATGTCCCATCCCTATGAGGGGCTTGATTATTAATTAAACGGACCAACCGCCAAGTCCCACACAAATGGAATACCAATCGCAACGGTAAGAGAAAAAAAAACGAACGAGGATTAAAATGCTTTTAGCACGTTTCAAAAGGCTCCCGAGTTTTTGTTTAACTCCCGAGTTAGAAATAAAATATTTTTAATTTCTTTTTTTTTGGAATAATTTATCATTTCTGGAAATTATCATTTAAAACACGTATTTTACTCACCAAAAATTACTTATCATACGGATTATTTCTTCTTTTTGATTTTGTAGTCAGTTATTAATTAATAGCTAAAATAGTATTTTGTTTATTACCAAATTAATTAATGTACGAGAATGATAATGTAAAAGTTACCCACGTTATTGTACTAAATACCTTATAATGTAAACTCCACTGTACTAACTTTTTGCATGCCAGTTACTGGTGAATTGTGCGGATAAATGTATTTTATACCACCACTATGTACCACCTTTCGAGCAAAAAAAATAAATTGATTTGATTTGATTTGAAAAATGTGGCCGTGGTGCCACTCCGGTCAAGCCGGCCTATTCATGCCGAAGCGGAGCTCTCCCATGGTTCTAACTAACAACTTCACGCTCCAAACCCTATACGTACACTCAACGGCTACCATCTATAGAGCCAGCTACACCCTCTTATAAATATATGAACAGCCCACCAACTTCAAGATTAAGCCTTCTCAATGCAGACCTGTGACAAAGTGTAATATGAAAATTTCCATGTTACTCGCAAGAAATTTAAAAGTGGTCTCGTATTTTATAAGAGAGTCGGCGCAGATGCAATTTGCATTAATGCATGAAGCTGCAGTTCGGCTGCAACGGCTTTGACAGAATGCATATTAGAAACGTTTTAAAAAGGCTTGCGAACAAAAAAAAGAGCAGCTTTTTATGTTGAAAATAATAATATATTGGAGGGGCTAGTTCACTTTTTAGTTTGAAGAGCGGTTGAACTACTGAGTGAATTGCTGACGATAATGATAATACGATATGATCATATGACGAATATGGAATTATGGTGGATATAGGCATGTAGCTCGGGTTTATGAACACTAATTCGCATTAGGCAAGCGCGATAATTAAGCCTAATCCCATCATAGTAGCGTTGACTTTATTTCTATGATGGAGGCCTATGCTCTGCAGTGGGACAGTATATAGGCTGATAGTTTACTTTAGGTGTTTTCATACAATTTCAAAAATGTTCAAATCGACACATTTTATTTTTGTATCTTTATAAAAGAAAAAGAAATCATTGCAAAACTTTATCTCAAAGCTATAACCGCATCTTAAAGTTCCATCCACGTATCGGCCATAAATCGTGAACATAAGTGTCGCAACACTAGTGTCGCAACACTAGTGTCCCTCGGCGCGGGACAGCTCTGCCTATTGTTTTCTCACACCCTCTTAATTCAATATCTTTGGCACAATTGTCTTTGCAACTATCGATTGCGGATGAACAAAGAATATACAAGTTGTTAATAACATTGTTGTTACCGATTTTTATAGATATCTGTTGAATGGTTTTTATAGATATTTTTAGATATCTGTTATCTGTATGTTCGTATCCCCCTGTTAGTCTAGTGTTTTAAGTACTAGCCCGTGAAATAGTACTTATGTTCCGATTTTTTCGAACATAGCTTGGGTTTGATCACCTAATAGTGATAGGCAAGCGAGGCGATTCATCCTAATCCCAGCATAGCAGCTGATTTCTATGGATGGATGGTGGATGGATACTGTTGTCCCACTGCAATGTAAGGACATTGAAGTGGGACAACAGTATATAGGCTGATACTATACAGTTGTTCTTGTTTCAAGTCTATATTATGTTCTGATGTCAACTTAGAAATCCAGTGCTGCAGCGACTGCTTACGGCGGTTAACCTTGTTGGCCGCTTCTCTGTAGCTGTTCTATGTTTTTCTGTCCGCTTCTCTGTTATCTGTTCTATGTTTTTCTCTATGCGATCATGAGTTGTTGTCAATAATTTTTTCGTACTCTTGTAAAAGTTAACATCATTTACCTACATTTTATTTACTGTTTTAGGTACTTCAGCAAAATAAGATAAATGACCACAAAACTTGAATGCCAGACTAACCAAATCAATGAATCCATTAAGTCGGGTAATAACAATGAAGCGACTCTCGTCTGACCTTCGCAACCTCTAGATAAAGGATCCAGACCAAATGGACGATGGTTACACGTTCAGGATCGTTATTTAAAACAAAATGGTTGAAATAATGGTATCTGAAGTGAATCAATAGTTTACCGAGACGCGGTCTCCGGAGACCGCAGTAAACGTAGTGTAGGACGACCTCAGGCCAGATGGAGTGATGATCTACGCTCTTGCGTAGATCATCACTAGGGCTGGATGCGAGTAGCCGAAGATCGATCAAAGTGGCGAGCATTTAGAGAGGCCTATGTCCAGCGGTGGACTGCAACAGGCTGATGATGATGAGGGATAAATAGTTTTCAAATTCAATCAAACAGATTTCTCAAATCCTGAGGAGCTGCTATGATTTGAAAGGTGTAAGTTCTTATCTACTGAGCCACATCGCTCAAAACATTCAGATTAGTTAAAAACCTACTCAAAATTCTATTCAAAGTTACTTGAAGCAGAAACCCGGCTAATCTCCTCAGAAACAATAGTATTGTGAAACTCGCGCCTACAAACACGGGCCCAAAAATCGCCTCATGTAAATCCCGAATCCAAACCAGGGAACGCCGGGACAAAAGGATTAAGAGATCACACCCCGAAATGGACTTAAAGCTCTAATCGTTAGAGTGGGTATTAGGATGGCAGGGTTGTTTCAAAGGAGGGTTTAGCCTTTGTGGGAATTCCTGTTACGTGGGTAGAGATGCGACTTGAGTCAGGTTTTGCCACTCGAGTCGTTTTTTGGAAGTCGTCATCTCGTGTCATTTCCGATTTCATACAATGTCTAAGTAGGCTTTGGAGGTCTTCAGTTTCTTAATGGTTTGTTTCGGTGGTCTAGATGAAAATAGCTGGTGTCAATTTTTATCGTCTGCCAGTATATTTTTAATTTTATTCTAACATAGATACATATGAATACAATATAATCTAAATTTTTCACGTCTTTTATGTAATGTAACTGATTGATACTTAAAAATTTAATAAGAATAATTTTGTGCTTGAATTATTCCCAAAAATAATAATATTTCTAGATAATTTCCTACCATTCATGTGAATTCAGGAAGAATAGAATAATCTTTATTGCTAAAACCTTATCTTTATTGTTAGTTTACCGTTTAAACAATATAAAACACAATACACCTCAGACATCTTCCTAATCCCGCCAAAGGCTCTAGTGCCTCGATATCACTTGTACTAGAGTCGTCATTTTTTACTCAAGTCACTCAAATGCAAGTCACATCACTAGTCGCGGGTAATCAGCGGGTGTTGTTGATATCTGCGAGATGTTGTTTTGATTTTAAATGGATACCTGGTAGCTTATGTTGATGGAATCATAATCTAGTACCGGCGTTAACGTTTGCTTACCCACATGTTTAATTACCAATTTGGCAAAAGTACCCCAATATAAGTACAGCCACACATCAAAGTATACAAAACTGTCAAATTTCTTCAACCAACTCTCATCTTACTGTCATACACATTAGGTTGAATATCAAGTGAAGAAATTTGACAGGTTTTGGTAACTGACTGTACTGTACCTATAATCATTTCAGTACATAGATTTGTTATTCTTTCTGTGTGCCTCGGGCATAGATTATCACTTGACATTGGCAGAATTAATAGTGCCCAAGAGCACGGTCCAAGTTGTAAAAAAAACCTTACCTTTTGCTTGTCAAGCTGCTGCAGGATGTCGTCGACGTCGCCGACGGCGACCGGCTGCGCGCGCAGCATGTCCGCCTCTACGGACACCCAGTCGCGAATCTGCAACAAAAAAACATGTTATTTCATTTTTTGTCGGGCGGGCGAGCCACGCTAAGGCAAGAATGGTTCATCACCATCATTTCAGCCAATAGACGTCCACTGCTGGACACAGGCCTCCCCCAAAGTTCTCCACACAGATCGGTCCTGTGCCACCCGCATCCAATGGACTCCCGCGACCTTCACCAGATCGTCGGTCCACCTGGTGGGAGGCCTGACACGGCTGCGGCCTCCAGCGCGTGGCCTCCACTCAAGAATGGCTCGACCAGATTGATATCGCGGCCTCACAGAAGACCGGCATGAAGCAGCGCCTGCGCTGTTTTGTCGAGTGAGTGAGGGTACCGGAGGCCCAATTGGAGGGATAAATGTTGTCAGCGTACTTCTGATCCGATTGCTCGTCTGCAAGCAAAAATTTGTGCCGAAACTACCTAATAAAGCATGTCCTATGTCAATCCACTGCCTATGCCTCATTAAACCTCACTAAATCAGTGGGAATTGGCCGTTGGCGTGGAAAGGTCCTTGAGTGGAGGTCCGCAGCCGTGGCAGGCCTCCCATCAGGTGGACCGACGATCTAGTGAAGGTCGCGGGAGTCCCTTGGATGCGGGTGGCACAGGACCGATCTGTGTGGAGAACTTTGGGGGAGGCATATGTCCAGCAGTGGACGTCTATTTGCTAAAATTATGATGATGATGATGAAATCACTGGGAGGGTAAAGTAAGGCAGCCTCTAAACGGCGTTTAGGCGACGGCTGAGCTAAACACTTACACTATTTTCAAGCGTTACTAAATCTACATTTAGACTCCACAAAACCTAAATACTTAAACATATCCCATTTCTAAACCACAGCCGTACCATACATAATCTCTGCCGCCATTACAAGCAGACGGTGTAATAGGTTTCTGATGGCGAGTGCTATCGCTTTGTATGCAGCAGAGCTCAAAATATAGGCCTCGCAGAACTACAGCTAGAAAACTGGCCGTTTTGAATTGTTGAAGTATTGTAAGGCAACACAAGTTTCTGAACAAAACTTTATTGTTAACGGAAAACCATTGTAATTTTAAAAGTAAACGCTGAGCTGGTTGGATAGCGTGTGCTATAAAATGGGGCAGAGCAAACTCTAGATTGACTGATTCACGTCATTTAAAAACGGACTTCGATAATGGATGTCTTCGATCTAATTTTGAATAGCAGATAATTGCGTGCTCCAGTGACCTTATAAACGAAATTTTAGGGCTGCCAAAACCATTAAACTATTGTTACGATATAGGGGCAGACAAAAAAATGGATCATCTGATGATAAGTGATTGCCGCCGCCAATAGTCCATCTAACTTGGGTCATAAGACGCAAAAGCCTTTGTAAAGCTGAAAGCATATCTAGTACATAAATGCTTAATTAGTACGAAATCAGGTCTACATATAAGAGGTATGAATTAAAAAATAATTATAAAAAGTAAAATCGAAAGTGTTTTCTATTATGGCTGCTGTCGGGGCCTTAAGACGTTAGAGCTAAAGTGGATAGTTATATCCTGAACAACGCGACCTCGTCTCCACTTAGCAGGGGCTCGAGATCTTTCTTGTTCAATCACCCTTTCCTCCTCCAATAGGCCTCGTGTATGAATCAGTATTCGGTCCAGGCGTCCAACTGGACGTGCCACCCCTCGCCGCAGGGCTGCGAACTGCGCTACGATTCAATTTGCCAAAAAGGTTAACAAACAACGATGTTCGAGTACAAACCAATGCGTTTTGTTTCGAACAAAGGATTTTTTAACTGATACATGTTACTGGGCGGGGGGAGGAGGGGGGCGATGCTGTATAAAATAATTGGTGGAAACTTGTACTTTCCATCGAATGAATGCGCAAAAATAAAATAGTTTAAAATAATATTCTACCCGGTTTTGGAATTCCAAAATAATGACCACGATAGCTTTGTTTTTAAATAAAAATTGGTGAGATAGGAATCTGTTTTGATAATATAGTTCATGCTTGGTATTAGGTCAACTATCTAAATGAATTCCAAATTTTAAGTATACAGCTACTACGAGCAGGTAAGTAATTATTTTTCTACGAGTACTAGTAAAACCGGCAACCCTAAGACTGCGGTGGTCGTCATATAAAAATGTTGTTGGTATCGGAAACCGATACAGTAAAAAGATTTTTGCTAAGGTCGACATTCTGTGGTAGAATTTTAAAATATCTACCAACACGCTGCTGAGATTTCAAGTCAAAATGACGTCAGAATGTTGAAAAGAAGAGCAATTGGTTACTAATTTCTGCATATCCCTAACATTTTTTTTATGTGATAGGTAGCAGACGATCAGGCGGATCACCTGATGGTAAGCAATTGCCGCCGCCCATAGACCTGCAACACCAATGGAGTCACAAGTGCGCTGCCTACCTTTTATCCCTTACCCCCTGGGTTATTAACCACTAACAATGCCCGTGTCATAGCAAGCCATGTTCAACTACATATAGTCTATTTATACTGTGGTGATATCAAAATAGCACAGTGCATTAGCACAGTGCAGATTGCACATCAAACCGCGTTAAACACCGCTCATGGCTGCGGCATCACAAAGCATTCTGGCCGCTTTGTGCACACCAAAAGGGTCATAATAACATTTAAGAACCATGGGATGTCCAGTTAATAGTGCACCTAAAAGTGGCTAAATAGGAATCGGAGTAGGTATACGAACTTTCACTGACCACAGGTCCAGCCTGATGCAAACAAACTACCGTACAGACATCATCATCATCATCGATCATCCGTTAAGATGCAAAGGCCTATACCATTTTTATAAACTTAGAACTAGCCGCTTCTTTGCGTCTATATATTTATGTCGCTATTTCCTTTGCGTAGATATTTTGTAGGCTTTTACCCAGCATCGGGACAAATTGAGGCTAACAAAAAACTTATAAGTCAGACTAAATTGAGAAAGGATACCCAAGTAACCCAATATTCGTGTAACGTATTGTACAAGCAGTGCAGTGAGGAAGTGTCCGCCAAATGTCGATAGGACTCTAGTGATTTCTCCTGGGAGCTCCGTGGAAGGATACTTTGTGTAATAGCTTTCTTGTAGGAAGTATACTAGACTTTATGTAGCAAAAGAAATAAAACAGAAAAATGCAATTACTATTACGTCGGTATGGGATATGAACGTTTCTCATTTTACGATAGTTGGCCTCAAATTCAATCGAAATTAAAAACTCATTGTGATTTTTGTAGTCGGTTAAAAATAACAAATAGAATAGAAAACTACGCGTATTCGCGGTTTGTTATTAACATAAAAAATAAGAGCGATGGTAACTTAGTTCATAAGAACATGCCGCTTATATCAGGGAGGTAGTAAGATTCAATCCGAGCCTATACCTCAAGTTTAATCAAATCTTTCTACCATGAGCTAGGCGGTGATTGGAAAACATCGTACGGTAAACCTTCACGTTTAGGATAGATTCTGTAATGATTCAGTTAATCTGGTTCTCCTCCTGAAAGGTTGCGAAGGCTTCTGATGATTCAAGCCTAAAATACCTCAAGCCAACTGGAAACAAAAACATACGAATTCAGATTCGCCCGTTTTCCGAGCAGACAAGATAGATAACACAGGACAAAATGAAATAAAATATTGCAAAAACAATGCCACAAAGGTAGGATACCTTCAAAGAAACGGCAAGTAGCAAAGACATTTGTACCAAAGTCTCCCCTCGAACCTTCATAAAGGAATTCTTAGATTCCTAGCATAGTGATGCGAAACGAGTAGGATTTCAAAAAGATCGGAAGAAAAATATTCGAGTGAAAATTTTCTAATTTTATTTTATCGATGTGAGGTCACTCGGACACGGTTATCTGGGGTAGGGTCCATGGACAAAAATCAGAAATGCTTGAAGTTTAGTCAAGCTGTCGACTTAAATACACATGTATTTAATTTAATGGGGGCAAAAAACGATTGAGTTTTAATTCCTTTTTACGGTCGGTTACATTAAATAATTTCATATTCTTTTTTTAAATGGCCAAAATTACTCTATATTTCTCGAAGTTATAGGTGCACTTAAATATTTCAGACTGTCTCGGCCAGTGGAGTCCTATTCTGAAATTAGTAAAACCACTTATCAGGGACTTTTCACTAACTGACAAACTGACCATATACATATGGTCGTCCATATATAATATGGACGGCTTATAGCTAATGGCTAGACTGACTGACAGACGATTATAAGACTTGATATTGACACAAAAATGGTGAGTGGTCCATAAATTGCACGAGTGTTTCAGAGTCCGCTAACAGGGGATAGATGGCGGGACATCGTGAGGCGCACTACATTGGCCTCACCAGAAAATACTGGCACATGTTGACCACGACTACTCTGGCAAAAGTGATACTACTGAGAAGAAAACGAAGAATTAAAGATACGTTTCTGTCTCCGCCGCTCGAGTACTTACTGAATATTCGAGAAGTTTGTAAACAATTGAAATCGTGTCCCATCCCTACCGGTCGCGTCTATCTCTTCCGCGCGATTTGCGGATTACCACGACGTCTCGTTTTATTGCAAACGGTAACAGCAAAAATTGGTAAAATAGTTGGCGTTGTTGCTGCGGAATGTCGAGGGTTAAGTTCTTTCAAATTTGAATACGGTCGCTTGCGAAGGAGACAAAAGAACCAAAGGTACCGGTGCATCTTTTCACGTGGAAATAGTAAAGAAACGAACAGGTATTAGATACTTTTTTATAGAACAGGGGGCAGGCGAGTAGACGAATCACTTGATGGTGTAGCGGTTAGTCACGCACATTGAATTTCTATCTCCACAAGCTTATATACTGCCAATTCTGACGTCATATCGTCTATCACATACGTGGTCAGATTTGCTGACACAGCGTACGTGATAGAGATAACGGTCGCCTGTGGAGACAGAAATTCAATGTGCGTGAGTAATGGCCAATGGTAAATCATTACCGCTACCTAAGGACATCAGCAAAATCAGCAGAAAAACAAGCGCGCCGCCAGACTATTAAAAAGTAACAAGTTCTTTTTTGAAGGGTTTGCAGGTCGTTTCGATCCTGAAATACCGCAGGTCATAATTCAATTCATAGTTTCGACTTGGATACTTAATTTGATAATGTTTTGGAGCGTACAACGTTCTGGTCCCTATGTTTAAGGGTTGCGAAGGCAGACAGCAATTTTATTTGATTATCAGATTAACCAAATGGATTACGAATCAAGCGTACCGCGTCCTCTGATGAGATGAGGCTTTGATAGTAACTGAGATGAACGGTGACGATTCTGAATGAGTAAACCTTCGTCTTCTTCTCTATGTCGATACCCCAATTACTGGATGATCTGTCTTATATGCAGAACCTAGAACTTAATTATTGTCCGTCAATGGTGTTGATCTGCGGCGGTGGATCGCGCCGTAGACTGTGGATCCGAGAGTGGTGCGGATCTGGTCCGACCAATGTAGCGGACTTTTTTTATAATATGAAAAGGCAGACGAGCAAGCAGGTCACCTAATGGTAAGTGAACACGAACAGCCGTTCCATATCATCTAAACAGCGAAGCGCTGCGACAAGCTAGTGTCCCGTCGCATGGGACACAGGAGTCGGATGCCACTGGACGCCCATCGTGCAGCCGCCTAACGCAGCGCACGGCCTGAGATGATGACGCTAGGATCAGATGATGTTTACCTGTTGGGCCGCAGTGTCGAAGTTGGCGAGCAGCGTCGCCGACGACTGCTGCGTCTGCGACGAGCGGCGGCGCGACCCGCTGCGCGCGCTCCAGTCTGCAACAATCAAAGAATAAGAATTATTGATTTATTTAAGTATCAAAAAACAACTAAGTATGAAATCAACAATTTAGATCGTGCAAATTAACAAGGTTTTAAAACGTAACATAAAAAGGCCACTGAGCATATGCCACAGACACGCAAAGTACCCGTGATGCTGGAATTCTGCCGAAACTTTTTATTAACAAGACTTTAATTAACATCAAATTCGGACACACGGAAGGGTTAACCAATAGTGGTCAACAAGGTCCAAACTTCAGCATGTGCTGCAACGACTGGTGAGGTTGCAGTGCGCTGATGTTCTGGTTGGACCTTCAGAGACGTCAGGACGTAAAATGACAGACGGAAATTCTTCTATGTGTTAAGAAGAATGTAACGAATTACGCAACGCTGTATATTGGAACACCACAAGAATAAGAACACAAATAGGACCACTAGAATACTTCAGATGTTGCTTGTGCATCGGAAGTGTAAGTTTCAAACTTCATAAAAGGTGTGACATCACATCCGCGACGCCGGCGACCGGAAATGGACCCGCGATCGAAACGTTCCAATTTCAAAAACGAAAACGAAATTCGGACCGTCAAGCGTGAGTTGTTTAAAGACGATCGGTTCGTACAAGGTTTTGAGTATCTACTATATCAACAACTAGCTTTTGCCCGCGACTTCGTTCGCGTGGACTTCAGGTTCGTTGAAACCTGAAAAATTGTAGCCTATATGTTATTCTGATGTATAAGCTACATTGTGGTAAAGTTTCATTCAAATCCATTCAGTAGTTTTTACGTGAAAGAGTAACAAACATCTATACATCCATACAAACTTTCGCCTTTATAATAGTACTAGCGGCCGCCCGCGACTTCGTACGCGTGGAATTAATTATTGACACTTACCGTCATATTTTGGACAATCCACACAATATATTTTTATAAATTGTAGCCTATGTGTTATTCTGATGTATAAGCTATATTGTGGTAAAGTTTCATTCAAATCGATTCAGTAGTTTTTACGTGAAAGAGTTACAAACATCCATACATCCATACAAACTTTCGCCTTTATAATAGTAGTAGGATTTGTGAAGGAAATAGGATACAATTAACGAAATGAGTACATTTCGTAACACTTCCGTCATGGTCGTAGTTTAAAATGCAATCGTCCATCAACGGATTTAATAAGCTAAGGTACACAGGGTTGTTAGATTGTTTTAATTGAATACAAAATACGATGTAAAAATATACGGTACCCCCTCGTAGATGGTATGAGAAACCTGCTCCCCCTAGAGACGGGTCAGAGTTTCAGTTTTCAAGATTCAACAAAATAAATGTTTAAGCTAGTAGTGGAAATTAAATAGCCTAGCAAATTTTTTTTTTATCATAGGTACTCGAAATGTATTATCATAATTATAATTACAATTACAAGTTTAGCTGCGATCAATTTGCTGGCAGCGCTGCAAATACATATGTGGCTGGAAGTGACGTCAATAGTTCAAAGCGAAGTCTTTGTGCCTATGTTCAGCAGCTGTAGTTGGGTATGACGTTAGATGAGGTGCCAATGACCGCGGATCCCTAACGCTCGGACGCGAGAGGTAAGGGCGCGACTTCGCGTAATTTCCCGAGGGCCGGCGACGCGCGTCATATCCGGCAGCGACACCCCTAGCTGATTGCATGCACAACGATTTTTACCTATGCTTTTTATGTGATAGGTAGCAGACGAGCAGACGATTGCCGCCACCTATACACACGTGCAACACCACTGAAGTCAAGTGCGCTGCCAAATTTTTAAGCTGGCTCCATGATTGGCTCTCCGGTAACTTCACTCACTCGGCGAAACACAGCGCAGACGCTGCTTCACTCCGATCTTCTGTACTCTAAAATGTTGAGAAGACACGATCACGATTGCTAGTAGGTAGGTACCTTACACACGCCATAAAATAAGAATAACTCAAAAGTCGCCTAACTTCTAAAGACGATCCCAAACTAGAAGTAGCGATAGTTTGACAAATTGAGCTATAACTCGATTTAAGCTAGAAAGAGCCGTAAAAAGACGCAACTTTCTCGCCGCGGCTCACGCGGATGTTATTAGCGAAGTTTTTATGCGTCTGCGCCGCGACGTGTCAACGGCTCGCGGTGTGATCGAAGAAGTTGGTGTCGCCATCTGGGTAAAGTGGTTGTCTATTCAATTTTCACGCAGCTAGTCATCTATACTGAATTTCCGCGAACAAACAGACAGATTAAAGTCACTGATTCACGTTTTGTTGCTCTTTTTTGGTCGCCTCTAGTTATTTTGAGATAAATATATTCAACAGACACAGATATTTCATATGTTTATTATATTTTATAGAAGCAAAAGATCTAAGCAGGTTGGGTAATTGGCGCTGCATCATGCCAGTATTCTGTGAGGCCTTTGTTTGTATCACTTTGGTGATTCTGAAGCTCTCTGTCTTTTAATAAATAAATTCTTACAACATCTCTTACATTGATCTGAGTCCGTACTAAGTAGCACTTGTGTTACAGATAAATCCATATATAACACCCAGACACTGAACAAACACACTTCATCACATGAATGTTTGTCCGGGGTGGGGACCATTGAACCCATCTTTGGCGTATGGCTCATACCGTGCAGTAAATGCGCCATCCGGCCAGTCAAATAAACAATTTAATTATTTTTTTTTTTGTTTTAATAAACGCAAACAAAATTCCAAGTCCTGCCCTGCCTAGTGTAAGCGTTTTAATTTCTAATCGCGTCTAATCTTCCCGCCGCAACGCGTCAAAGCCCGCCAGCTAACGCGTCACGAGGCGAGGCGAGGGTGCGAAGTAGGCAGCTGATCGCGGACCCGGGATGACCGCCCACGACGCGGGGATTACGCCGGTGGCGGGCGGGAAACAAAACATTCATGTGTCGATGTTAGATTATGTATATTGGAGTTGCTCAAACATTTCGAAGTAAGCAATAAAACTTGATACGAGTAATTAACAAGTAAATTGATACTAAGTAACTAGACGACCTCGATAGCAGTAGCAGTTGTTCGCCCGAAGCGCGGAAGGTCCCAGGTTCGATTCCCGGTCAAGTCAATTTAGGAACTGGGTGTTCTGGGTTGACCCCCCCAGTTAATTATCGTCATCTGGTTTACATAGTTTGAGACCAGGTTGACTGGAGTGACTGTCTGGCGCATTTATTTATTTAGTGACCCGCCCTCACTTTGCTTCGGGACAGTAGTACCAAACTGAACAATAGATGGCGCTGGGTATAGATTACATCGCGCAAGTGTTTCCTTTTGCTGATTTGCCAATAGGTACAGGCGGATTTTTTAAATGTGATACAGTGGTAGACGAGTAAAAGGATCACCTGATGGTAAGCGATTAGTGCTGCCCATAGACAACACCAGTAGAGTCACAAGTGCGCTACTATCCTATAACCCCCGATAAAACACAGCCTGCGCTGTGTTTCAGGCTGCTACATACCGATTTTCTGTGAGGTCGTGGTATCACTCCGGTCGAACTGGCCCATTCTTGTGGAAACGTGGCTCTCCCACGGTTACTCATACTTTTTGTACTTTAGTTTTTTGTTTTACTGATTCTTTTTACATTTGTTACGTTATTCATTATATCGATCAAAGATCTCCCCCGTCCCTACAGTGCAGCGCCGCGTAATCTTCGCAGCCGCTTAAACAGCCGTAATGGATCGCCATCTGATTAGCCTGAATGGCCGCGTTTTAATCGCCGGTTAAAATTTTGCTTAAACAATGGCCCTGAGGTTTTTGGCTCTCGCAGCTAAATGGTCAAAGGGTTCGTTTTTTCTTTATTAGAGATAATGTCCGCCCTAATTTGGTTTTGGGGACTTAATTTTGCTATTTGTTTCTTAAATTTACCAATAGATAGCGCTGAGTGACGATTACATCGCGAAAGTGTCATACAGGGTATATCTTCGAACATTTACAACCCTTTTAATCACGTCTTCTACCAACCATTCTGAATAACATTTGTTCTCCCAATACAAAATGAAAGTCACGTGACTGACTTCAAATATATTTTTTTTTGTTGAGAAATTTTCTACAAGTTATAGAACAAGTGTTGTTTAGACTGCTTGGTAAACGACGTGTTTAAAGGGATGTAAATGTTCACAGCTACACCCTGTACTTATGTATATTCTTTTCGTTATCTATAGAATTTACCACGAGTTTACATTTCTAAAAAGTAAGGCCAGAAATAGGGCCGAGTTACCGAATGGTTGATTGAACTGAATTTGAACGTCATTTGTTCATCTTCGTTATTCACAAAGCAAGTACGCGCTTATAAAGAAACACATAGGTCACGTCAAGTTTAATAAGCCCAGCAGCTCTAAGTGAAAACGCGCCACTATTTAGAGATTTCTTTTTTGTATTTATTACAGTCAAAAACATATTTCGTTAAAATATAACACGTAATACCGCGGAGTGTTGTCTCAATTCCATCAGACCAGACAAGCTACTCGAAGTAACACGACACTGCAGTTCTTGCATCCAGTCTGCAATAATATCTTTATCCGATTAGGCGCGGCCGTTGCACCGCCCACTACACACTCGAACTAATGCCTTGTCTAACATTTACTGATGCGAAATAACCCCACTTATTATATAAAAGAGACGTAAAATCAATACGTAGAAATTACTATCCGACAGTGGCATTGTTATATTATAAATAACACAGACATTTTTATAGGACGCAAAACAGAAGTATAAAACTTAGAACTAGTTATTACTGGAATTATGTACAACAAAGGCGGCCTACCAGGCGATTTCTTCCAGGCAACTTTGGGTAAAAGACACTTAAGCAAGGTGTAAGACATTAGTTCTAGAAATAAGTTTAGTTTGCTGGCAGTTGGCGGTCTTGCAGCCCCGTGCCTAGGAAAGCATGTTAAGCCTTCAAAAAGCGAGCGTATTCCTTCTTAAAAGGCCGGCAGCGCATTTGCGACTCCTCTGGTGTTGCGGGTGCCCATGGGCGGCGGTAATCACTTACCATCAGGTGAACCGTCTGTTCGTCTGCCCCCTATCTCATAAAAGAAAAAAAAAGCCGTTGGGCCTGCGCCCGATCTCTCTTCGGTCGTGTCACACGGGTAACCCAGCAAATTGAGAGAGTGCATCTGTTTTATAATATAGTCCGCCTTAATGTACTGTCTACAGCTGTTGTTTCACTCATGTATTCTATTTCTGTGCAATAAAGAATATCACTCTAGGATAGATATCCTGCGTACATACTCATGCCTAATCGGTAACATTGGATTTTTACAAGCTCTAAATCGCGAGTGACCTGCATTAGTACCTTCGCCCTATTTCCCATCCGCGCCGTTATCAACCGGTCGGATTCCCATCCGCCCCCTTATCAAACCCATCGAGTTCACACGTGGAACTTTCTTTGCGTAACCATTATTCTTCAACACGTCACCCCATTTGCACATAGTAAACGTAGGAAGTAGGTCAAGTAATTACTTGGCCCTAGCTAATTGCCTGTGAGCAAGTTTGCAATTCAATTTTGTAAATTATGCTTATAGCACTAGGCCTAAGCACAAGCAAGTCGTGGGGCGTTCAAATGTGGGATAAATGTTGAGTGAAAAATTCGCTAGAAGGAATATTATTGGGCTAAGGTCCAAATTCGTATAGACAGCTAGGTCACTCTCACAGCGATGATTGCATCGCGGAAACGTTTCGTATTTTTCGGTTGCATAAAAGCCTTGTGGCGTATAGAAATAACTTTATTAATGGTATAGGTTTGTGGATTTCAAAGAATTTAAAGCTTTATAGATAGCTGGACCAGCCTCGTTTGGTTATATTGTTTTTACTATTTTCGATATTATTATTTTTTGATTGGGTGCTTTTTGCTCTATGTTTTGGTGTTAAAGAGTCTTTAAGAACAATACAATATTTTTTGCCAATACTCGTATCAGCCTTTTAATGGCATCAGCTACCAGTAAACCTACAGTCCTCGCTCCTACGGTCCACAAACTATTGCTTTGTCTCTTTTATTGTGATGCATTTGAAAGAGACAGAGCAGTAGTTTACGTTATGTCAGTTTTAGATGTCAACTCATGGTAGCGCTACAGATGTCGTCCTTCCACGTTTATTCCAACATACTTTCAACGTTGACTATGCCACACCTGAGTCGAGGAGTGTTATTCCGCAGGCCGGGTACTCCGCCCGGGTAAGCCGGGTCTGGCGGCTTATTTCGGCGCTTATCTGACGCGCGCGCACGCATCGCGTGTCGGAGTTAGGGGTCCGCGGGCTGATGGCTTAAGAGATTATTTATTGTCTTGAAGGATGTGAGTAGGACAACAGATAAATGTGTCAAGAGTTTAGGGACAGGTGTTACTTACCTACGTGATTATAAAATACTAGATTTTGCTCGCGCCCCCCACTTCCCTTAAATGGGGGGTTCGAAAGGGACAAAAAGTAGCCTATGTTAGTCTCTATCCCTTCAACTATCTCCACTTAAAAATCACGTCAATTTATCGCTCCGTTTGGCCGTGAAAGAAAGACAAACGTACAGATAGACAGACAGACGGACGGTATGGATGATAGTCAGTGTCTCTTCTATAGGTACTAATTTTAAGATATAACTTCTATAGACAACGATAAGGCTCATAGGTGAACCGAAAACGCGAAACTCTGGCGCGTTCTAATCGATTCCCAGCGCCACCTATTGGTTTAGATTGCAACTACAATGCCGAAACAAAGTTATGGCGGGCTACTAGTATTTTTATATGAGACAATGAGGAGTTTCTAATGTATACCTATTAGTCAATTGGATTCTATTCTATTCTTCTATTCTGTATACGCATCAAATTGGGCACCTTGTGTGACCCTGTTACTTTTCTGTCAATCAATAAATTCTGCTGCTTTAGAATCAAATTTAACCTTTTTGCTTATCTAAATAATCTCAATATGAAAAATACCTACGGGACCATGCCCGATTCCACCCCTCACCCGTGCCTCCTTTTTATGATGACTATTACGCTATTCCCGGGAATGGCAGTGCGCAGGGAACTTATAAACAACTATTTGTAAGCGGGGCGCGGTAAATCCTTCCGCACCGCATACCGGGACCCACCTACCGCCACCGCCTTAAAGGGATGCGGGTTCGAGTCACATTTATTGGAATGACTCGAATTTTTATTAAAAGAAAACTGTGTCCGAACAAAATATTTCCAAACCGCAAACCGCAGTCCACCTGCGGCCTTCTTCTGAGTTATTTTTTATGAGTTACTCAATTAGGTATACCTAATAGTGTAAAGTTAAGTACTGATAACTAGTGAAGCAGCAGACTCTATAATAGTGTAGCGCCTCCAATCCTACACGTCTATACGTGTAATTGGAGGCGAGATACGACGAAAAAACTTGGTTGTATTGAAATTATTATAATTGAAACGGCAATTGTAACGAATTAAAAACAGACTGAACTGACCAGCGAGATAGGAAAATTATCAAAAAAGTAAAAAATAAACAGAAATCTAAAACTATTAAAAAATAAATGGTTATAATGTGCCTGGCCGCAACTGGCCGGCAAAGCCAGTCGCTAACAACTACCTACACATCTCCGTCTACCTACTTACTTAGATACTAAACAAAAAGCCTAGCGTAGCTGCCTTAGCTGGCGCAATAGCTAAGGAGTAGATCTTAAGCTCGGAAGGTCCCCCGGTTTGATTCTAAGGTGGGGTCCTGGCCATATTTGTTTCGAGCGTAGGTGTGCAGGGGATTAATATTAATATCTAGTAACAATAAAGTGAATGCCATAGTATTAGACTTAATATCACTAGAAAATACTTAGTGCCGTCATTTCACTCGAATGGTACCGCACAATTTTCCCTGTCTACGCATTGCCTCAGTTTATGAGATTTTTTTTACAAGAATACTTTAGCAACACACGAAGACAATAAGAACATTTCTCTGAGAAAAACATTTTCTTAGCTCTTTTTTTTGGAGTTAATATTAGGAGTAAATACTTGCTTTATTTTAGCCAACAAGTCGCGTGAATTTTTGGGAAAGGTCAAGTTATTTTTATGACACAAATTAGCAGTAAAATTATAGACCTGTAGAACTTTTTATTAAGAAGTTATTACCTACTTAATTCTAGAATAATGTATACAATAAGTCTTTTTTATGTGGTAGGTGGCAGACGAGCAGACGGATCGCCTGATGGTAAGCGATTGCCGCCGCCCATAGACAGCCTGCAACACCAGTGGAGTCACAAAGTACGCTGCCAACCTTTAATCCCCTTTCCCCCACTTGGGCCTCCGATGGTACCCCAAAAAAAAACTTTGACATATCCACACGAATTAATTTACTTTCAATGATCATTAGAGAAGTTTTGATGTGCGAGCGAGAGAGATAACTCGGTGACGTGTCGCTGTGGGCACTAGCTCGTATCTATAGTCCGGACCAGTGAGCACGCATCGGCGCCCGGGCCGGACATACGTCATAGTCCAGGGCTGGCACTTCCGATCGTTATCCAATCTAACACGTATATTATAAGTGTTTAAAGAGGCAGTATAGATCATTAAGTTGTCTATAAAATAAGAGAAATGACGCCAACACTTTTGTCTTTGGTTAAGTCAAGTAGCTAAATCCCGGGATGTTACCCGCAGACATCAGTTTTTGCCTAATATGTTGACAAATCGGCTTTTTGCATACTCAATTCAATCAAAATCGATCCAGCTAGTCTTTTTTTATAACAATCTAAAAGCGTTTGATATCAGTAGGATTTTTCTCCGTGCTTGAATCTTTTAAAGCGGACCCAATCTTGGGGTAAAGTTGGTAAATAAATATTCATGATTTATATGTACATAATTAAGGTTTCGTGGCAACCCTATTACAGCCCCCTGGGCTTTTTGTAACTCGTCCAAAAGGCCGGGTGTACACGGTCGGTTAGCCGGCCGAAGCGGCGCTTTTGGGCCCATTTCGCATTTGGCACATTCAAGCCCAAAACCGTTACTGTTAAAAAACCGTTGTTAAGCTAGCTTACAATTTTAGAAATAAGTAAATTCTTTGGGCAATGACGACGCTTATAGGTAAACCGAAAAAGCGCGCGAAGTAATTAACTCCCAGCGCCATCTATTGCTTCTGTTTAAAACTAATGTGAGCCTCTAGTTTTAATATAAATGCTGTTTCGTGTCTTTAATCAATTGACATTGGCAGAATTAATCGTATACTTATAAAAATCTCTTGCGCTACCTAGCCGTAATAAAAAAGACCTCTAAAATCTATTAAATTAATAGTAAGAGTTTAGTCCCAATTGGATCAAAAGCAGGGAACTTTTTGTTAGTTAAAAGTTGTGCTTTGTGGAATGAAGTGGATTTTAACTGAATGTTAAACCGACCGACGTTTCCATCAACCAGTTGCTCGAACTGACGGGGAAATGTATTCCAACATAGTAAATGATTTAAAAAGTAGGCGATGTTTCCTTAGCTACATATTTTAGATTTACCTACAATATGTCATAAAAAAGCAAATCAATATAAAGTATTTAAGTAACGCGTGAAGTGATAGGATCGCACAATAAAATGATGCACATCGCAAACTCGCGATTGAACAACGAAGGCTTAAATTAAATGCATTGGCGTCGCCAGTGTGCACGATGCACATCCTAAATGATTCTGTTCTGACAATTCCAAGAAACAATATCTATCATGAGATTGACATTCATATAGTGATGTACACTTGTGTAAGTGTTATATTATGTTATTTAAAAGTATGACTGCTAAGTGCATGCTAAGCTACTTATTGCAAAATCAGGTCAATGTAGATGTTGTATGACTTAAAAAATAAAACAATTTTTTATTGAAATAGACTACAGTAATGAAAGAAAGCCAGTTGCCCAAAGCAGTCCAAGGTACCGCTGGAGGGATGAAGTTGACAAAGATTTGCGTGGACTCCAGGCAGAAGGTGGCGCAGGGTCGACGAAGCAAGATAGAGGCTCTTAACTATAAATTATTAAAACGGGAATTAACGCGACGTTTATTTTTAAGTACATTATATGTCCTTACTGCTTGACGTTTCTATTGGAAATGGGAGTTAATCACTGAATGGAACTGCATGACCCGAAAATCCTCTCCACCGATCGTCATTATCATACCAGGATGGTGCGTGAAGCGATTGAAATTAAGAAGTATAATACTTTCAATCGGGAGGACGGATTGAAAATATCATCTACATGGAATCCAGTTATTAACAAGTGCAAACCCCGTGCTAGGCCGTTCGCAACGCAAACAAACACCGATACGGTTAGTGTAGTGTGTCGGAGTAGCTTTACTGACATTACAACTAGTGGCGATTATATTAATATAAAAAAATGTGGGGGTGTCCGAAGATTCGCTGCCGGGCCCTAGCAGACGACGCCGTGCACCGCCAGTTCGCTTGTGACCACGGCTGCTGCAACGTAGCCGAAACGTCAAGCAGTAAGTACATACAATGTACTTAAAAGTAAACGTTGCGTTAATTCCCGTTTTAATACTTTATAGTTTATAGTTATAATGCAACGCGAAAATCTAAAAAACTATAGAGGCTCTTATTATCGGAGGCCGAAGGCTCACTTTGGGTCGCTGCGCCAGCCTAGTTAGTAACTAAGTAGTTAAAGAAAGAGCACAATGATCATTATCACTTTATTCATATTTTAAGGTATCGCCGTTCTGTAACAGATGCAACGTTATGTACGCTACTTCTCTACATTTTACTACGGCAGAGCCAGCTCAGTGCGGCTCTTGACCGAGTTCACAAGTCGGAGTGGCTCTACAATTCCAATCGGAAAACATTCCGGTCTGGAGTCTGGAATTCGTAATTTATTACCTGGATTTTTAGCAACTTTTCCAAAACTTTATAACGCGATTCCGTTTACGTCAAAGGATTTATTTTACCTCTATATTACTTGGCTGCGGATTTTGATTCTCAAGAGGATTTTTGTAACTTTTATTTTAAACTACAAAAGCGTACTTGTGAAATTAACTTTTGCTTTAGATGAATTACTAATTTATGCGATATTTTTACTAATGTAGCCACTAGCCAAGAAAATAATAATAAGGTAATGAGTGGTTGCCTAACTAATGTTCACATATAACTTTTGCGTTTAGCCGTATGCACAAATCAACATTTTAAGGGCCTACTTTTTATCGAATAATTCGTAGTAAATAACTCTCTAAAAATGCGTTTTCAGATGGGATCAGTGATCTAAAAAAACCTTAGTAAGGCGACATTTCTTTTGAAAGCACATACATCGCAGTAAGTCGACGATAGTTTCTCAAAATGTACTGATCAATAAATTAATGTTGATAAGCCACACGATGATTTCAAAACATGATAGATTAACCTTATAAATACAACTGTGATTATGATTGGTGGAAGCTATAAAAACTTTTACTGATGAATGGCAACATTGAGGTGAAGCGCAATAACAGTTGCTTTATGTCCGTCGGTAGACGTTAAATCCATAATTTACTATCTCAGCGAAACCGAGTCCCCAACGTAAACCTTAATCAAGTCGGTAAACGCGCGCAGTTCAATTTGCACTTTATGCATAAGCGATGAGGGTTGAAAGTGCAGCGGGCGTGGGGGCATTACAGACTCATTATGATTGGCTGTAAACATTTCAGTTGACGGTCGGCGGTCGACGGTCGGTTGTCGACGGTCGACGGGCGCCGTCGAGCCGTGTCCGCGGATCTGAGCTGTGTTTGACATTGTGCTCATTTAGCGGTGATTTTATGCAGTTACAACCTGTATACTAAAGCCTATGACGGAAAATGCGTTTTATGACTGAGATGGATTTTTGAAATTATCATTATCTTGTAATTATCAAATAGTGTAAATATAAAATATAAATTGACATAGGTACACACTTATTTTCTATAATAAGTACTATTTCATTTAGTGGGAAATTATACAGGAAAGTCCCTATTCTAATGGTTTAAGAAGCCGACCATGATTTCGGCTCCTGGGTTTGATTCCCGGATCAAGTAAAAATTATGTTCCTAGTTTTAGGAACATACATAGCTTGGTTATATCTAACTTTTCTTAACTTGCTTCTAAAACAGTTAGTCCAACCAAACCTCAGAACAGACCTCCCCGCAAATGATGTACTTTTAATCTGATCCCCTTTATAGGTATTTCATAATATCTGGAGCGGAATCCGCCGGCGGATTTAGCGGAGGTTGGAATGTGGGATGGATTGGAAAATTCCGCTTTATGGAGGTCGCCGTGTCCTCTCTGCGGGCTACTGATACTAAATAGTGATGGGCTAGAAATAGAGAGTAATTCGTATATATAAGGTGCGATTCAAGTCAGATTTTGGTACTCAATTCTCTTAATTGTACAATTTTGATTGGAGTTTAATACTCACTCAAAATTGTGTAATAAACAAAACCCTTACATTGCACATTTATCTATCTATTCAATTTTGTAAAGGTTAATCTCACTATACAGATCTTCTTTATTCTCACACTGAAGACTTAAAAGGTACGTATAGAGGTTCGCAATAGAATAGAATGTAATATTTATATTTACGAGAAACACGGTTAATTAATAAGATGGTCATGAATTTGTCAGATCAACATGTTTCGCCATACATGGCATTTAAAAATAAGTCTTAATCTTAAAGTAAAATCAATATAAATCCATGCGTCAAATGGTTACGATTCGATAATGTATAGTACTTACTCTCTCGATGTCACTTGAGTCGCATCTCTACAAGTTACATTTTACTGCTCTTTGTACGTGAATATGAATTCAAGTCGTTACTATTTTCTACTAGAGGTTACTGTTGGGTTTATGATTTAAACTGAGGTGGCTAGACTTCCAATTGGACCTGTCTACTGTCTAGGCGCCGTAAAAATGAGGGAAAGTTTGTTAAGTGCATGTTTAGGAAAGTACGAATGACAGCCATTAATATTTGGACTAGCAGAAAAAATATCGAACTCTGTAACTACTAAATTTGAAGAAGAAAATGACAGAAAAGTTTTGTAGCGAGTAATTTCGGGAGATATTATTGTGCTACTATCACTGTTTGGTTGTATCCAATATTTACATAGTAGCAAAAGATAAACATAGTCTTGTAGACAAAATGAAACATTCCAATTTAGTATACTTAACAGCCAGTTTAAAGCAGGTTTTACCTACAAATAGCCTAGCTAAATGAATGAATCAACCGATCCAATCGCCCCCAGCTGATAATCCATTTTAATGCAAACCAAAATTGAATGGAGCCAACCGGTCTGATCCAATAAGAGAGGAATTTAACTCTTTCCCCATTGAAGGGCAAAAAGCCCCGAAAATCAGATTCGGGGACAAAGGGCACGGACCCAATCGTATGGGCAATTTATCGGGCCGTAAGCCGATGTATTGCCCAGACCCGCTTATGGAGACCCCCACAAGCTATTTATGTGCGGAAGCGGATGAAGGTCGTGTTGAGGGAACTTTCTATTTAAATACACCTTGAGTTCACCTCTTGTCTGAGATGAATGTATAATTTAATTTCGAATTTCGCTAGAAAACGAAAGGTTCGCGTTCTACTTTTGATGAAAAAAGGGCCCCATTATAAGGTACGATACGTTACGGCGAAGACGTCCTATGAATAGACTACCTGCCTGCCTTGGTCCGACAGTATTGTAATGGAAGCAAGGAAACAATGGATAAGACTGGCAGGGGACCGTAGGGAGTCCGAGTGACGTGATAAAGAAGAGGCCTATTTATTAATCAGCAGTAGGCAGATGTGGGCTAATAGATGATGATGATGACATCGTTATGGGCGCATCGCCGTCTGTGGGCGGCGGCCATCGCTTACCATCAGGTCATCCATTTGTTCATCTGTCCCCTATATCATAAAAAAGAAACGCATAAAAATCACTTTAAACTGAATTTCCAATCAATGATTTCAGCTGCGGTTTTAATAATTCCCCGCGCATCTCCAGCCCGCGGCCATTTAGGGTTCGACTTTAATGGGCTCGGTAAATCCTATAAAAGCCCGATTGTTAAAAAGCGCTTCAAATTGTAAAACGATAAAAAACCTTTTAGAGGCTCGTCACTTCGCCTGGCGTTTAATCAAGTGATGATTTCTGAAAGGGTTTTTAACCAGATCCTGTATTCACTGGGACGATATTCAATTTTCAGCTCGTATATTTATGAAGCAAGTAAAAGGTATTAAACCAACGATTATAATACTATACAGGGTGCATCTGTGAACATTTACATCCCTTTAACAACGTCTTGTACTAATCATTCTGAATAACATAATGTTCTATGACTTTAGGAAATTAGCCAAAAAAAAATCTTACTTTTCATACAAAATCGGTCACGTGGCGTAGTCATTTTGTAGTCGAAAAAATATTCAACAAATTTTTAAAAGTAGTACAGCAAATTATGTTGATCCGAATGGTTGGTAGAAGACGTGGTCAACGGAATGTAAATGATGTAACAAAAATATTGTGTGTACTCAAAAAATGCCAGGTTGACAAGCACAAAAGAACAAACAAAGTGTCTATTGAGTCAGTCATCCTCACCCTGAAGGCCTGCTGAGATGCCGTTTCACTTTCATTTCTAATACGTAGTACCGTATACGTAGTATACGTAGTAACCTTCTTAGTTCATACATACCTGTCGTTACAAACACTTAGTTCCTAATTGAAACCACTTCTCGAACATAACTCACTCGAGTGTTTTACAAACTGTTAGCTAATGTTTCTTGTCGCAGTCAAACGATAAAAAAGTCGCCGCTTATTTATTGCGACGCGGGCTGGATTTATTCCCCTTTTCAACCCCTTGTTAGAAGAGGAATGGGCAAAAATTGTGAGGAAATGCATAGAAAACAAAGTGTGTTTGTTCGCCCTAAACACTTTTACGTAATGAAAAAATACATACAAATAGCCTAAGATAGCCTGCTTTCTGCCAGAGCTATCTGCCAGTTTTTATTGATAATATTAACGATAAATTAATATTTAGGAAGTATTTAATGGACTAGCGTAAGGACGTTTATAAAAAAGGGCTGCAATGGCCTGTAATTAATTTTTGAATATTTAATTTGCTAATGTGAATTTACCTGCGAACTATTTCGGAAGTTTATAGTGTGATCAAGCGTTTTAATTGTGTTTCGTCGAATAAATTAATTGTCTTTTTATGACTTTGGCGTTTTCTTGAATTTTACGTACCCCGTACCCGCAACAATATTGTGCCATTTTTTAAGTTCATGGCAGAAAGAATAGAAAAAAGGTTTGCCAGTTTTCAGTCTGCGGAAACTATAGGGTTTCCATGTGTAAAAAAAAACCTTGATCCAAAAATGATATACCTAACAATTTTATTCTTATTTTATCCTAGGTCCCCAAAATAATAATTTTTAAAATCGTTACTTAAAGTTGAAGGAAAATTAATGATCGAAAGTATGGCAACCTCTAATTGCAGTTCTGAAGAGAGGTTCATCACCTCCCTGCCCGCTCCCAGGCTATGAACTAATTTATTTACTTTGGTACAAACTATGCAGGCAACTTGATTAACCAAAATTTAATCCCGAAGGTTGATCAAACTAAACAATCAGTGCCCTTCGACGTAATAATTGGGGAGATAGATAGTCTAGACCAAATAAAGGCTGAAGCACGTGGCTACAGCATGAGTGCATCGTCCTATGTTAGTCACATAGTAAAAATATAGAAATAGAAACAATCTTTATTCAAGTTAGGTCCATACAAAACACTTATGAATGTCAAAACATAGTACAATCTACCACTGGTTCGGAACGTCGATTTCTACTGAGAAGACACCAGCAAGCATATAACTATGTACCTACTTGTAATAAATTTCATTTGATGTAAGTTTTATTTAAAATAATAGATGGTAGACAAGTTGAAGGATGAGCTGACGGTAAGCGATGGTCGCCGCCTAGCGGCACGCGCAACGCTGTGGAGTCACAAGAGCGTTGCCAACCTTTAACCCCATGTCCTCCCCATTGGGGCTCCGGTATCCACACTCACTCGAAGAAACCAGCGCATGTACTGCTTCACGCCGGTCTTTTGCGAGTTAACTAGTTCAGGGTAATTACCAAGCCTACTTATCACATACCTAAATTAAAATAAGTTCCCTACAAAACCTATGTAAATCAAACAAGACTGAACTACTTTATCTCACTTTTACTATGTGTTCTAAGCATTTATGCTTTAGATACGATTAAGGAGCAAGGCGGGGAGCGGATTGGCGGCTCGGACGGAAGCCCGCGGCGGGCCGGGCTTCAGCGCCGTTCACTCTCACTTACATGATGCGACGAATTAACTGCCCTTAGGGTGCTTGTGAGTCTATTGAGCTTAGACTGTATGGTATCTTGATGCCAATAAAACTGATATCGGCTAATGAGGGTTTTCGCAAATCCAATAGATGGCGTTACGTTGACGTCAGGTCCGACTTTGATGACATTGGTTGTTTCATAACGTAACTTCATATATTGACATGATACGTCAAAATTACCAATCCACTCGTTGTTGGACCTGACGCCATCTATCGGATTTTGCATTGGCAAAAACCGTCATTAAAGTATGTTTTTCTAGGACACGTTCACAAGGCTATAAACAGTAATTTCTAAAAAACAGTAAAAACATATTAAACATAAACAATACACAATAAAGCTGGTCCAGATGTTGATCCTCAACCAGGTCTACTAGCGCCACCATTTGATTTCGATGGAAATCTCTCGGGATAAAGTTCGTTGGTGAATTTTTTTATTTTTTAAAGGTACCAGACGAGTAGACAGATCATGGGATGGTAAGCCACCCACGGGGTGTGCAAAGTTAGTGAAGTCACTAGTGCGCTGCCAAACTTAAGCTCCCCTTTCGCCCGGATTGGGCCTCCAATATCCACATTCAGTGCAACACAGCACAGATACTGCTTCACGCCGATTATTAATTAGGTTATTCGTGTCACGTGTTACGGTACCAAAATACAAAATGCGAAAAAAAAAACACAAAAATAAAACAAAACACTACACTCTGCCTCCGTCAGCATACGTTATGATATGAATAACACTCGTCACGTACCCCGGGTTCCCCTGATCGACTCCATCTGTATGCGAGTGCATTTTACCCTCTACCCCTCCCCCCTGCCCCCGCGCCCGCGCATTTTGTACTACAACAATAGTTATTGAGGACAATTACGGTACTTTCTCCCCTCGTCAAGGGCGGACGCGAAAGGAGTTCTGTCTGCATGAGATTTGAAGGGTTTTTGTCCTAACCTGTCTAGAACTACGAGCGATATTGAATTCTATGAGTTAGGATTTAAAGTTGGGAAGCCAATAAACTAAGCTTGATAAGGTGCCTGGTTTAGTAAAATCAGTTAATTTCTGAGGTTTTGAAAATCATTGAACACTAATTAACTTAGTATTTGCGTAGAGGAAAGGGTTCTTGTGTGTTAATCATTGACTTTTCAAGTGTAATTGAACTAATCAGGATGTACAGAAGGTAATGTGACTGTCACATAATAACAGTTATTAAGACTCGAGCGAGATTAAGCCCCAGGTTCAGTTTTAAGAACGAGGAATCTCAAAGAAAATGTTTTTTCTATATCCTATGAAAATCTTAATGCGGTTCAAAATCTTAATGCTCTTACAGTTTCAGAAAAAAATGTCTGTGACATACGAGTACAAACGGACAGACATGACGAATCTATAAGGATTCCGTTTATTGCCATTTGGCTGAGGAACCCAAAAAACGAGAATTAAACGAAACCTGCAGTTTGTTTTACAAAGTAACTCTTGACCGCCAAGTTAATGATAAAAATAGGTTCTCTTATATTTCTGAGGTTATGATCGAATAAGAATCTACGACCTAACGTATATAAACTACATTCTTACCCACTGAACTGATACTATAACCTTCGCAACCCTGAAAACCAACTTTCGTACTAAAATAAGAATCAATCGATTCGGAAGCCCTCATCGAACTCAACAGTATTAATACACGTCAGCTTTATTTTATTTGCTCGGCACATGGCAGGAGCCCGCCCAGCCTGACGCGTTGTAGGCAGCGCTCGGCCTCCCGCAGGGAAGCACTCCGGCCCCAGGGGCTGATTTGAAAGTTATTACGGGAATCGTATCTGCGTGATTTGATAAGCAAACGATAGAGTTGTGTTGGTTTACTAAAATATAATTATCTATAAGAATGATATACATACACAAGGTACAAACATCTTGCACAGAGTACAGATAAATACATCTTCTTGGGTTGCAGATCGAAGATTGGTCTGCCGCGGCCAAAAATGGAGAGAAATGGCGAGTAGTTAAATCCTCGGGTCTGCGAGGTCACTCCGCGAAGCCTGTGAAGATCCCAGAAAGCTTCTGCGCTTCTGGGCGGAGTTATTCTGGCTAGAATAGCCAGGACCTTACTCGTAGAATGGACCAAGTAGGAGTCGAAGTGCTTTAAAAGGAAGTCCACTTTAAATCTCACCAAGTCGAGCAAAAAAGCGGCATTACATTTTACCAAGATAAACTTTTTTTTTTAAATTTTCAATGCCCAGAAAAAGGATAATTCTCTTTTAGCGAATGTAAAGCTAAGTAGTTAACTTGTAGAGCTACGCAAAGTCGCGTAAAGTTGTGTAGAGTAGCGTAGATTAGTAGATAGGTATATGTAGAGTGGAGAGTACAGCCAATTACCCCGGATGAGGGCTCCCCTTTGTTTTTGCCGGATTCAAACTTCAGAGGTTCGCACCTAATGTTCAGAAGTTGGTTTGTTACAATGTGTTTATGGTTTGTATAATTTATATTTAAGAGAGCCAATTTCATACATTAAAAAGCGGACTTTTACCACAAAATAACTTAAACCAAAACGAACTGGGGGGAAAGGGAACTGATATCGTACATCGCGACTCAGAGAGCAGTTGGTGCGGGAATCGAATCCGCGACTCTAGCGCCTCAACTGGTGGTCAAACCGTCTAAGCCAGTCGTCTTGAGTCTAGACGACTGGCTTAGGACATGCAAGAATAAAATAGATACACAAGAAGAGACGCTCTTCTATCTGACCTGATGAGTATGACCTACGCATCTCTACGTATATTTTAGGTCACCCTGTTGATTTTGAATTATTTATATAAATTAGTTATTATTAGATTAATTACATTAGTGGCCCTAGCATTTTATTATTAATAAAACCTAATAGATACTGCAGTGACTCCATAAAGCTCACCATTCCCTTCACGGAACACTGGCTCTAAATCAGACCGCCATTATGTGACGTCACGTAATGGCGCCCGCGGGAGCACGCCCGACAACATGGCGGCGTCAGCTGACATTAGCCCAAAGGTTGGCGGGAAATGCCAAACTTTCCCTCCGACAAAACTTCGGCCTACTTTCACCGACTTTCAAGGCGATATGAAAGATTAGGGGGTAAATGAAAGAAAATAATGAATTAACTGGCATTTGTCACGATTAGGGGGTTGCCTTCAACTTTGGCTGTTTTATAACTTGCTAAAAGGTTAGTTTTATATAGTTCCTCTACCATGGAAGAGCCACGTTTCCAGTGATACCACTTCCTTAAGGAAGACCAGCATGAAATAGCGCTTGCGCTGTGTCTCGCCAAATGACAGAGAAAAAAGAGAGACCCCGGAGTGAAAAGGTACTTAAAAGTTGGGAGCGCTCCACTGGTGTTTGGGCTGTCTATGGCCGGCGGCAATTGCTTACTGTAAGGTGATCCGTCTACTCATCGGCCACCTATCACATGAAAAAGTTTTTTCTATTGCACTACCAAAGCGGGACCAACAATTTTGCTTGTCCACCGCCAAACCGACAGAATGCCAATCGCGAGATTAACTGCCAGAGCGAACTGTCTGCAGCACTCGGGCCCGCGGTGACTGACGGCTTAATGAGTGCACCGTGGAGCGACAGGCTCAGGCTTGTTTTACAAATTCAAAGCTAGAAAGATTTTTTTTATTTTGCCATAGAGCAGCTGGTTTTAATCCACGCTACGGTAGTAACGATAAAGTTACACGCACGTATACATACAGTTAGCGTTGATAGCTTCGATCATAGAAGACCTTGATTTAGCGTACACGCGTTAAAACTGTCGCTGCCAGTGAAAGCTACAATGGTACAAGAACGCTATTTAGCATTTTCGCAATTTAAACCCAATCACTTCTTCATTAGGGTCGAAAATAAAATACTTTCTTCTTCGACTTTGACGTTAGAAATTCTAGGCATAATATCTATGAATAGCTGTAAAAATACTAATGACAGCGCGGTTGGGATAACTTTTCCAATCACTTCTAGTCTTTGATTATATAATGTCATTACATTACATTATATAATCAAAGCTTCTAGTATAGGGTTGGGTATCTAGAGATTTTATGATGGATTGTTTATAGCCATCTGGGAGGTGTTTTCGTACAAGTAGCGGAATATTAGGTATGTTTTAACCATCATAGAAAGTTTTCCTAGTCAATACACATCTAATAACAAGCACGTTCCTCTTAGGATCTTATGATCCTAAGCTCTTGGCTATGCCTAAGCATCATCCGATGCTGATTAGGATCAAATAACTTCAATATTCTATCATACAGCGTTTAGCTTAAATATAGCCTGTGGAAAAAAAACTAAATATCAAACTCATCAGGTACAAATTAATTCAAACTGAGGCAATTTCCTCTACCTCAATCGATTATCAAACCGCGTTAATTCGAATACCATATCGCGTAATACAATATAATGGGGTTGATACAATCGCAACTCGATAAGCGGCGGGATTGCGTGAGGCTAGGGTTGCCATTTAAGTCACAGTACAGTTTAATAGCTTTTTAATTAAGTGGCGATTTAATAAATGTAAAGATTCACAGCCAGGCCCTAATGAGAAACGATGAGTCAGCTTGGGGGGCTATTGTAACGCAGCCAAAAGATCAAGTAACAAGTACAAAACAATATCCATCGTAGGCTTCTGTTCAACTCTAGGATTTAGTATGAAGAAAAGAGCAATCCTATTTGCAATAAAAAAATACTAATTAATAATAAACATCGCAGTAATCTATTATCTAATTAATAAATTATTTATCCAAACGCCTGGCTAAACTGGTTGGTTTGTCCAGCTATTTGGTTTTAAAAGCAGGCAACCCTATGTGGGGCTAATACGCGATAATGGAGGGGACACACTGGAGCATTCCACATGTGTTATGTGGTTAACAATTACATTTTAGTGTAATAATTCCGTTCACGGTTCTTTTAAAAATATTAATAGCTTTAAAAAAAATAGAAGCGCGTCATAAGTGGGACCTAATACTTTACAGAATAGAAAGGAGCTAAGTGTCTCCTACTAAATTACTTTTGACTTTTGATACTAGTGCCTGCAAAAAAGTGCGTTAGCTCAAGAACAGAACTAACCATTTCCCTCACCTTCTCTCATTAGTTAGCGCGTCATCATCGTTACGAGTTCACGCGCTATCGCGTTACACACACGAGTGGTTCGGAGTTGCTTTACTGGTTGTAGAGAGGTGAGGAATTTTGGAATCGCAAAATAAAATAACCGTAAAACGATCATTTGATCAGATTTGACGTTCTTCGGAAATTTCGGAGCGCGAGAATTGAAATAAATTTCTTTGTGTTACTAAGCCAAAAAAGGCGGCTAAGTGCGAATAAGACTCACGCACTAAGAGTTCCGTACCATTGATATTTAACCATTAGGCTTTTTTTAAAGAATTCGTTTTCTTTTTTTTAGTTGATTGAATGTAAGTTATATAGCGAAAACTGAAACTCAAACAGTTTCAGTTCAAAAATTGGGAACCCCAAATTTTTTTTTTTTTACAATTTAGGTAAATTAAAAATCTTAACGCGTCCAAAGAATTCATCTACTTACCAACTTTCAATAGCTTAGTTTTTAACTTAAGAAAAAAGTGGCTGTGACATACGGACGGACAGACAATAGATAGACATGACGAATCTTTAAGGGTCTTTTGCCATTTGGATACTGAACCCTAAAAGGCGTTAGGTTCCAGCCAGCCTAAGAATATTCCTAAAATAGATGTTATTTCGAACAAGTTTCTAGCTAGTTTTTGCTCAATAATGCTTTTAGCTAGCATTAGACTTTGTAAGTAAGTACTAAGAACACGAACAAACGAAATTACTATTGACGCGATATAATCCGATTATCCCAAAAAAGAAATGACTTCGTGTTAGGTTAGTTTTAGCTTTCTACTTCATTAAATGTTTGCCGTAATCACATTTCAAGTCGAATGGCGAAAGGACGTAGCACTGACTGGTAAAAGATTGCCGCCACGCATGAACAATTAAATAAGTGAATTCACTCAACACCTAATATTATATTGACCTGACCTCGTTCTTAGTACTAACTAGAGGGTGTCAAAACCTAAGCTTGTTATGGTTGTTATTGAAAATCATTAAAAAATTGTTTTTGAAGTATTTTAAATACATATAGGAGCAATTGCATGCTCGGGATTCAAACCACGACCCTCCGTACAGAAGGACGCAGTCTTATCCACTGAGTAACCATTGCTCTAGTATCTCCCTAATAACCATCAAAAGCGACCCACTAAGCTGACTATACCAGTATTAATATCCATACAACAGTGTACTTATAGAATTAGTTCCTAATTACGCAGCTAATATAGGATATAATCCTTTATGTACCCGATCGGGGCTCTATTAGCTATGTAATTAACAATTAATTTCAATCCACTATGTACGTTATAGAATTACAGGATTTGAAGCTCTGTAAGGGATATTATTCCGCCTGTTGCTGCCTATCATCCGAGAGCATAGTATTACAGTGCACAAGTGTACGCAAGTAGATTCGTTATTCTATAATTTCGATGAGATAAGACTAATATGACTGGAATGGGATCCAAAGTACAGCGGTACAAGATCGCCATTTTTCAAAGATTATGTTGCCAAACGAAAAAAATATGATTCAAAAGGTATAAATTAGCGTCAGACAAGGCTTTTTTAGACACCCAGGTGAAATGCCACCGACCCGAAGTGCAATGGGCCGACGTCACAGTCTTTTGACGGCGCCTAATGCACACCCGCCGGCTGGGAGACCGACGAGTAGTGTTGGGCTCTCCCATGACTGGGGCCTCAGCTATTCTGAGGCCGGTCAATGGGCATACCAACTAAAACACCTGAGGCTGTTTCCGGCTTATCCAGGGCTACGTGGCGGGACACGGGCTTATCGCACCCTTGGGTCAGAAAAGCCTTAGAAATCGTTGCAAGTCTCCGTAACATAAAACTTGTGATCCCCAGAATATACCCACCTACAAAAGTGTACAGAAGTACACACATCAACAAATATTATGCGAACACGGACATGTCACACACACAGCGCTATTTTATTGACATAATAATCCTCTTCAATGTCAATAAACTCGAGGACATCGTACAAACAAATTTCTAAGAACCAATACGACTAAGCCCACTAAATTAAAATTCACATCCATCTTACAGACGTGAGCGGAGTGAGCTAAGCAAGTTGAGGTGGTCTGAGCGGGGCGCTCCAAATAAGGCGCACCAACAAGACTTAAGCGCAGCAATAATCAAAAAATCTGCACAGATACATTCTCTTACAAACAGCGGGATTACAATAAAACGAATTTTAAGACCGTGTCTTTATCAAAAGAGTGTGCGTTTCTTTTATTTAGATGCGACATGTGTATTCATTGCGAGACGACTTCATTGTAGACCCTCGGAACTATAATGTACTCGTACCTACCTGCCATTGAATTTTGATGTACCATACTTAATTTTAATGGGACTTCATATCGTATTCGAAATCACTCTGATTACCCCTAACCCTTTTTATGTTATTTTGTATAAGTTGATGCATTATTACGTCAAATATTAGCATATTTTACTTGGTGCGGTCGAAAGTTGGTGCGCTCAAAAAATACCTCCCTGAACGGCTGATCCCTAAGTAAGGGCGATATTAAAATTCTACGAGGAGGCGAGATGAAAGGGCGGCTCTCAATTTTATCGCCTTTTTAGTGCGTCCGCGAGGGCGAGAGGTAGCGGGTTCGATGCCGGGCAATACAGGTAGTGCTCGATTTCTTTCAGGTAAGAAATAAAACATACGACGTACTCTCGTGTAGGATATGATGAAATTATTTTATACCTTTCGCGGTGTTTATTGTTTTTGAAACTGTATTACTTCGATATTTCAAAAGGAAAAAAGGTATATGTTTTTTAAGGTGGCAGTTAAACAAACGGGTACACTTTAGCCCCTATTCCCTGTATCGGGCCTTCGGTTACCCCCTAGTTAGCCTTACTAACTCTGCGAAACTCAAAGAAGGTTACTCTAACAAACGGTCCCGTGACGATTGAGTATAGACCTCTCACATTCAAACAAAATATAATGTAACCATATTTTACGCAAATAAAATATATTCTATTCTATTCTATACGCACAGCGCGTGGGAAAGGGGTATTCCGATTCGGTATCGTCCGTTTCGTTAAAGGCTCTCAGGTTCTGCTTAACCCCGGTTGCCTATGAGGCCGCGGTATTATTCCGATCAATTGGCCCATTCATACAAAGTGTCACTGTCCCATGGTTATACAGTTACAAAGCTACTGCAGCGAACGTTCCATGTCAATAGACATCAAATCATCTGCTTTTTAATTTACAACACGCCATGTCATTTAAATCACGCCAATAAATCTAATCGATATTAAATTTATCGAATTGACATCATAAGCGGTAATGTTCAATTTGTTCGCAATAATCATACCCCGGCAGATGGCGCCGCGGGCATTAATCAGTATCGGGCGCAGGTGGCTTCCATTGATGCGTCGCGCGCGCAGGGCGACACGCGAAGACAATCAAGGTTGCCAGGAAACTTTAAGTTTGGAGAAACATGGTTCAGCGTAAATAGGATGGCTAACCGGAGTGATTCCATGGCCTAACAGAAAACCAGGGTGAGGTATACTTAGGTAAATCATTTACGTTTCACATTGCAGAGTATTAAATTAAATACAGTAGCCTTACCATGAGTTTGAAATACTATCCTCGCTATCGAAAACTATCGCTTTGTCTCTTTCATTGTGATGTATTTGAAAGAGACAGAGCAATAGTTCACGTTATGTCAGTTACAGATGTCAACTCATGGTAGCGCTACAGGTATGCATGTGACGCCCTGCAAGGGTATAGCAACGTTAGTGACACTGGTAAAAAAAATATACATACGTTTGCTCAACCCGGGAATAAAACTCCAAGATTATGGCCCGATACTTAAACCACTAGACCAACGAGGCGTTGCAGCGTTGCTATAAGTATATCTAAGCTAAACATGTAATGAAGGTGTTTTGCACAAAGGCCGTGGGGTCTTTTACCTTCATCCCACTTCCACCTGATTCACATCACGATAAGGCCAAAGGTACCTCGATCTTATTCAAATATCGATACGCAGCAACCCTGTATACAATACAATGCCATTTATTATGAGTAAGCCCGGGAATAAAGACGTAGCTCATTCAATTCGGGGACGCAAACGAAAAATGGACAGGGCCAAGTTGAGATTGCAAAACCAGTGTTCCGTAGAACCAGTGAAGCAATACTGGTTTGCGCACTTGTAAAAAAGAAGACTTTCTACTAAATTTTGTTTCTGCGCACTCAAGGTCATCGCTACACTTACATGCCGCGGACTATACTACAAGGTCTTTCATGAGTTCCTTTTTATTCCTTTTGAGTTTGGAATCCACACAGTTAGAAGAAAAAAACAATCTATAAATCTAAAACAAATATAAAACCGCCACAAAACACAAGACAGGTTGATGTTGTCTTATGTCATTCTAGGTAAAATTTACAATTTAAGCAACAAAATCAGTTAACTTTTCCAATGTATCCGTTAAAAATGTCAACAAATAAACTGATATCCATCAAATTCCCAAGATACATTCCAATCTTTAATCTTGACACCAAAAGTTCAAAATCAATTGGGAAAACTTAACGGATTTCGATGAGTTTATCCAATAGCGTATATACGGCTGTCTCGACGTCTGAATCGGTTTCCGTGGCGGGAAGCTATTTAACTGTTCCCTACGATACGTTAAAGTTAACGTTAACGGCTTGTACTATACAAACACCAATTGATCCGCCACGTGAGCAATCTTACTCACTTATTGCGGAGTTAATAATACGGAATCCCGGGATAGAGATGCTCAATTAACCAAACATCGACAGAAATATCGATATCGAGGAATATATTAATTAAGCATACAGTAATTTTGTTTAGTTATTAAATTTACGAAGTTTTATAATATTGCGTTTTCCTGTTGTCTGACATACCTAACTAATATTATTTTGTTTTTCATTTGTTCCGGAATCAAAAGCAAATTACGCCCCGTGTGTGGGACCGAAGCCTATTGTAAATGTGATGTTTAAACAACACATATTTATAACTAACACAAATACAAAAAAAGTACACGAATGTGAAACAGTGTCTGCGCTGTATTTGCCGGATGAGTAAGGGTACCAGGGACCCAATTGGGGGAGATAGGGGTTTAAAGAATGGCAACGCACTTGTGATTTTGCTGGTGGTTGCGGGTTTCTATGGGCGACGTCAATCGCTTACCATCAAGTGATCCGCCTGCTCGTTTGTAACTTATCACATAGACTCGTCATTCGTGCGAATATTAATGCCTAGTAAAAATTACGTAACTACTATAACTGTTCGTAAACCTACCATATCATAGTCATACCTATCATATCGATAAATATTTTTACTATCAACATTTTCTTCGATATCAGCTACTATCGATGTTACCCGGCGCACCCCTATTCCGGAAGAGTGATGTTAAATAATCGCCGAGCTTCGATATTAAACCGCAGGCGACATAGATACCCCCGGCGACACAGCGCAGCACTAATCTACAATACGCCATCAACAAACAATTATTAACAAGGGGTAGTAGGTAGTAACTATAGGCTTGTTGTTAACGATCTTTAAGTTCATACGACAAAATGTGAACATGTTTCTTAAGATACCTGATAGGTGTAAAAACTTAATTGGACCAAATCAGACGAATGAAAGGAAACCAAAAAGAAAAATTTAAAAAGAGTAATTCCCTGTGGAAATGTCCCCAAAATGCTAGCGGTGGGCCTTTGGGTGTCCCGCGACTAGTAGATAAGTAATACTAATATTTTAGTAGTTTTAGGAGATCTTCATAATGTCTTCAAACACCACCCAATCTACGAACCCTATAGAGTAGAATAGAATAAAAATAATTTATTTGCTTTTGAGTAGGGTATACAGTAGATGACAATGATACATAAATGACCGCCTATTCAGCCGTCAACAACAGCATGCAAACTACAATCATAATTTAAAACTAATTACAATGAACAAGGTAACAGCAGGTTAGACATCGTTTGTTACTACATACAGTTGAAAAATTCTTGTAGTCTTGTTGTTGTCTTGTCCTCTATTCCAATTGATCATACAAATGAACTCAAAAGACTTAAACGCATATGACGCCACCTAAGAAAACTAAAACAAATAACCCCCCTGCATTTGACAGCCATGTCCAAGGCTCGATAGACCCCGCGCTCACAGAGTAACTCGTGTCCCTGGAGATGAGTAGGGGCACGATATAGAGTTTATGTTATCGATGCTCGGTCGATAGCCAATATCAGTATTCATAAAAGATAGTCCGCACAAACGACGAAGACAGAATGTCGGAACTAGGCCTAGCTGACATTGAAAACGAACGCACGTTTGTCTCTGTCATTTGTGTCGAACCCAACTTAGACCATTGTTTTTTTTTATGTGATAGGTAGCAGGCGAGCAGGCGGATCACCTGATGGTAAGCAATTGCCGCCGCCCATGGACACTTGCAACACCAGTGGAGTTACAAGTGCGCTGCCAACCTTTTATCCCCTTCCCCCCCGAGTGGGCCTCCGGTACCCTCACTCACTAAGCGAAACACAGCACAGGGGCTGCTTCACGCCGGCTTTCTGTGAGGCAGTGGTATCACATTCATGCCGAAGCGTGGCTCTCCCACAGTTGTAAGCGGACATGTATTTTTTATTGTATTAAAATACTACTCAATATCAGAATAATATCGATTATCTTTATTCTTTAAATAATGCTCTATAAATAATCCACAGTATAATTCGCTCTTAAGAGTCATCCCTAACCACTCGATATAAAAAACTATCGATTACTTTTCCTGTAGCCACCACGTGATGCTGCATTCGTATCCGCACTTAATCCGATAAAGACATAAATCCGGGTAAATGTTTGCTCATAGAAGCTTTACAAGCGAGTATCCGTTACAGAAAGTATCGACTACTTTCCTCCCTAGTCCCACGTGACTCTGCGTTTGTCTTGGATATGATACAACAAACCGCGCGACAATCTATCCGCAAAGATGATCCGTCGGCTCGTCTGCCACCTAAATCATAAAAAAATTGCGCTGCGTACGCGCGGCCCGTGTGTGCCGATGCATAGATAAAGGGAGTTGCAAGTTATCTCAAAGTTAGTTTTGTGGTATCACATGTGTAGAGAAGTAAAAATATAGTAAAGTTGGTAAAGTATATCAGCCTATGCACCGCCCCACTGCAAGGCAAAGGTCTTCATCATAGAAATAAAGTTATCGCTACTATGATGGGATTGGGCTTATTCACCACGCTTGTTTAATGCAGATTGGTGATCACAAACCGGAGCTATGTTCAAAATATTCAAGCCAAACTTTTGTTCGAACCCAAGATCACGAGTCCACGGCCAGAATCGCGAAGATTATAACAAACTAGTTTATTCAACTTTCGAAGATCTAGAACAGGTAACTGAGCCAGCAGAGTAACAAAGTTAAAACATTTTTTTTTTGTGATCATGTTTCTACAAACAGAACTCCCTAATTTCAAAATTTCTGCAGCAATTGAAGTTCAAGTTATCTCAAAGCTAAGCAAACTTTTCAAATAAGTTACACAAAAGTTTTATGCGAAGTTCCCACAAAGAATGCAATTCGGTCGAGAAGCGGACCAATCAACAACGCGGGACGGAGCTTATGATAACCTCCAACTTCTCAGAGTTAAAAGCTTCCGAGCTTTTGTGGAACAACAATTTGAGGGATTCCGCCGAATCAATTTTCTTGTCTTTAGTAATATTTTAGATGACGTCATACTTCCGGAGGTGAAACAGGAAATGTTTACTGAGGCAAATGAATCAATGCCAACTTAGGTAAGGTAAGTTATGGCCCCTTTGCTGCATTTTAGCTACGGCAGCCGATCTTCAAACCAAATGAGACCAAAAATATAGGATTGTAAGCACTTAAGCATCGTCAAGTTTTAGGCTTTGTGTCTCGCGTTTTTCCCTTTGTTTCTCTTTTGTACGTGGACAATTCCTTATTATCACGCAATATGTTTGATAATTGTAACCATCATCATCATCAACATCAGTAGGCCTAACATGCGTACCGCGACAAAATTTTGTCGACTCTCGTTCGCGAGAGCGCAACCTTCTATCCCACTCATCGCTCAGTCAGGTGAGCGAGTAGCAACTTGCGCCGACACAATACGAGTGTCGACAAATTATCTCACGGCGCGCATGTTAGCCCGGCTGGGCGTATGTTAGTCAAATGCGTAACATCCGAGGCCGTATCGTCGCCTTCCATTTGGTGCAAGTGCGATCAAGCGTTGGCCTATCTAACTAGAGGCCCACCCTGATCTCTATCGGGATATTAGTTTCAAACTGCACCAATAGATGGCGCTTGGAGTCGTTTGCATCGTGCTAGTTTTTCCCCCTATGTTTGTGTAATATGATTTTTTTTATGTAAATAGAATTCCATCTCTTTATGAAATAGTATAGATAAAAACGACCGCGCTAATGCGTCCGTGAGTCCAACATATTTTACAACCTGTAGCGCTACCATGAGTTGACATCTAAAACTGACATAACGTAAACTATTGCTCTGTCTCTTTCAAATGCATCACAATGAAAGAGACAAAGCGATAGTTTTCGATAGCGAGGATAATATTTCAAACTCATGATAGCGCTACAGATCTCATTCTCACTTTATACCGAGAAGATTTGACTAGAAAATCAGTTATAGTTTTGACAATGCAAAGTGAATCATCGTGGGTCCGCTGGTTGGGGCGTACAATTCAATGAATTGACATACTGACAATACCATAAAATTACTGATTGAATTACATTGAAACGTAATAAAACGCAAATTTGAGGACCCTTTCCAGTAATTCACTTACGCATTACCCCGTAACAATGGTTACTCCTCGTTACAAAGCCGAGTGTTATTCAAATTCTTTCGTCAGAGTCGTAATTTCCTTTGAATCATATCTATTAGGTTCCCTTCTCGGAGGCATTTGCATTGCAAGTTGCTCTCGCCCTCTAACACCTTTATCGCGGGGTGCAGGGCTACCCATTACACGGGTAGTGATGGGAACGTGACCACAACGAGATACACGACGTTGGCTGAACGACTGACATACGAAAGTACCACGTTATATCGCACATCTAGTTCTTAAAAGACGTAAAAGTCAAATAATACTCAAGGCATCGTTGACTCAATAGTTGAGATAATGCCACAAATGCTTAAAGACTTATTTTACATTTACATATTTTTAGAACTAGATGTGCGATATGCACAATTTAGGTACTCTAAACTTGCGATATCGATAGGTATCATTATTGTCATTCAAATGTTAAGTTTATCATGATACAGTCTTATCTCATCTTAGCGTATAATTCCCGGTTAGGATCCACATCTGTCGCTTTAGAGCTCGGGGTACGCTTAGACCACGATGTAGAATTTGGGGAGTCTGTTAATTACAATGAAGCTACTGCCGTCTAACCTTCGCAACACAAGGTTCTCCTATTAAAGATGATAATAAAATGGTTATTACAAATACGAATTGATTTATTTTCCAACACATGTGTTATGGTGGGTCGCACACTAGAAAGTCTGTATTGTGGACACCCGGTATAAGGAAGAAAAGACAGGAGAGTTCAAGACAGGACGAGGACGAGATCAGGAGAACTTGCTGCTAGTTATCCCGTCCCGAAATGTTAAAATAATCTTTCATTAGGGATTTGAATTTACTTTTGTTACATGTAATGTCCATTAAAATATCATACAGAGTTTTAAATTCTTACAATTAGTTCAAGATAGTATATCGATAAGTTAGCGGTAAAGAGAAATCGTACATCCCTAGCGGTAGCGGGATCAGACCGCGGCGCAAATAAAGTGTTTAACTTTAAGGCTCTCGAGTTTCCGATTCGTTTCCCGTGACAAATACGCTCATATTTACATTACATTACCACTCATTTTGTTCACAAAGAGATTGAGACGCAGGTCACGACTCATTTTGCGGGTATTTAAGGAACAATTTCAACAGTAAGTTGATGACTTTAAATGCTTCTTTACTTTATGAACTAACTCAAACATGCCGTTGTCTCTTCTCTGTCTAAAGTTTTGATGGTAACTAAATATGTATTTTTTATCACTGCCAATCATAAATATATTATTATTATGCGAGATCACTGAATTATTAAAAGATTATATTCAGCGCGCATGTTCGTGTGCCTTTCTTAATCACTACTGGTACTTTTGTCAATATTACATGCCGTTATCCATATCCGTACTAATATTATAAATGGGAAAGTGTGTCTGTCTGTCTGTATGTTTGTCTTTCTTTTACGGCAAAACGGAGCCACGAATTGACGTGATTTTTTATGAAGAGATAGTTGAAAAGATGGGGAGTAAGTAACATAGGCTACGTTTTGCCCCTCCGTGCTACCCCGAATTGACGCGAGTGAAGCCGCGGGCAATATCTAGTCACCTATAAGTAAGATTCCGTTTAGAATTGTAGTGTCAAGTATAAACTGTATCTTGTATTGATATAAATCTTGATGGAGATCTAATAAACAAATAGCCTCTGCGTCTGATTGCGGCTTGTGTATCAAAATTTTTGCAGCTCCATTCCCAACACAATTAACACATTAAATTTGACCCCAACAAAAACCTTCTCAAGCCCGTCCCGTCCGGGACGCTTCCGGGACAGCGGTTAATTACTCGTCCCATCGATTGTCCCTAATTCAATTACGAGAACATTCGCAGCCAGCGCCTGCCCGATTAATAATTCATAAAACTCCCTTAGGATCCCACACGTACTCCTTCAATCCTTCCCCGGGCCGACGCAAACAAATGCCAACTCAAACACCAAGATACACAGGCCAAATCACTTTGGCGCCTGATCTACGCATCAAACTTTGGTAGCAATAAAAAATGTGCCATTCTGAACTTTATGTAGTCGTAATAAAACCCTTTACTGTTGACCACTTTTGTTAATTACACTTTATGGGATGGATTGGTTTAAACTGATTACGGATCTAACTCAATATTACGTTTTGTGGGGTTTGGGGATGATGGAATGTGAGAATAATTCGGTTTGCCCCTAGACAATTTTCCTGGATATCAAATATAATAAGCCCAATAGATAACTGAAGTAGAAATGGCAGGTTGAATGGTATCAGACACTCGAAGGACGCCCAACTCAATACTCATAGTGCCTAACGACAAAGGTCTACAAACAGTGCGTCCTTCCCATCATGACATTTAGAGCTGAAACGTGAATACTAACGCCACGGCTTAGAAGAATAATTCTATAGAAACTGAGTGCGTGCACCCATTAAAATTATTATTTTAAGCGCCACGGCTAGTTCACAAGTTTGAAGTCGGTCAACGAGCTATAGGAAGAGGTATACACATTTCTCTGCGAGATCGTATCCGGAATGAGGTGAGCCTACATAGAACCAATGTCATCGACATATCTCACAGGATTAGCACGCCAAAGTAGCAGTGGACTGGTCATATCGTCCGCCGAACTGACAACCGCTGGGGCACAAGAGTTCTGAAGTGGAGATCACGTCTTGCTAGTGTGGATTGACGATCTACACAAGGTGACTTAGATAAGCTGGATGCGATCGGAGTGGCGAACAGGGGCGCGAGCGTAGCCGTGGGCAATAGCTAGTATCATATAAATCAAATACCAGTTAGGAGGACATTATGATGCCTGCATTGCGGGCCTAGCCGCGTGTCAGGCATTAATTAAATCAACACGCCGCAATCGAGGATTTTAAGGGACAAATGTGGTCAGAGGCGCGGTCGCGACAAATGTGGGCAGCGGCGGGTCGAGGGCCACGGATTGACGGATAGGTGAATGGAACATGTTATTTACATTTAAGTTTTAGTTCGTAGATTTTAAATGTTTGGCATGTGATTTTTCGTCTGCCCCCTATAGAAGATAAAAGGTTTTTAAAGCTACATAATTATACACTGGTGATTAACCCAATCCAGGGGAAATGGGAGTCTAAAGATTGACAACGCAATTGTGACTCCAGTATTGCAGGTGTATAGGGCCGACAGCAATCACTTTCAGGTGGATTATTGTCACCATAACCCTAAGATTATTAGCTTAGACTCTATGCTCTATGGCCAAGTCGCAAAACAAAACACTCGCATTTGCATACAAAATGATCAGCTTAAAAATTCAATTTGTATGGAAGACAAACTTTCTTTTGAGATTAGACTATGTTCTTCAGGGAAAACTATTTGTTTTCATCAATATAGCCCTTCAGAAGTGAGTGAGTTGAGATGAGACGATCAAAAAGCACGGTGTATTTTAAAAATCAACTAGGTATTACAAAGAAGTTATTTGCTAACCAATAACCGAATCTTTCCAACAGATTTCCTGTCCTTACCTGTAACCTGCCTGCGACTGACTTAGGGAAAATTATTTTATCGCTTTCCGGGAATCGAAAAATCCCGCAGGAGTGACCGCCATCTATTACTGGGAGGGACCGGCGGCGCCTGCTGCTAGTTCATATAGTGACTTATTTGCTACGAGATTATTGTGTAACATCCCATTCAGAGGGTCCACCACGAAACTGAACGAAATGAACGAGAATAGTACCTGCCGCGTCCAATAAAAGAGCACAGTGCGTTTGAAAGGGATGGGGATAAAGATTCAGTCTTGCAGGCTTTCTGAGAGTCTAGCACGAACATTTTAAACAATTTGTATCGTTAACGTACCTATTGTTACGCACAAAGTATCTCACCTGATGGAGAGTGACAATGAGGTCTAAGATGTAGCGTGTTTTTCTTAAAAATGTATTACAAACGCGTTTAATGGACGGGCGCTAACGGTACGATACTTACTATCTTTTCTAACGTTTGTGCTGTCAATTTTAGTTACGCTTACGTGCGAGAGAGGGCGCTCTTCCATTTTTCATACATCGTACCTACTTTAGAACTCTCGTTTCTACACATTCACAAGAAATTGTCTCGAAATAACCTTCGGAAAATATCACTGAAGTTTTCGCGAAACTTATGAAAGTCAAGTGTTCTAGTCCGCGTGAATAAGCGCTTTCGAAGTTAGAATAGATAAAACATGACGTAGACAAATCTCGGAAGTTTTGCGACGTCACCAGTTGACTAGCAGTGTTGACTGGCACTGGAGGCTCAGTGGCTAGTGGGTCGCATTTAAAGCGATGGCTGGGCTTTGGGTCCTGGGTAATATTTCCTGATCGGACCCAAGATTTGTACCTAAGATTAATTAACTGTGGTAGAGCCACGCTTCGGCATGAATGGGCCGGCTCGACCGGAGTGATACCACTGCCTCACAGAAAACCGGCGTGAAGCAGCCCCTGTGCTGTGTTTTGCCGAGTGAGTGAGGGTACCGGAGGCCCACTCGGGGGGGAAGGGGATAAAAGGTTGGCAGCGCACTGTACTGGTGTTGCAAGTGTCCATGGGCGGCGGCAATTGCTTATCATCAGGCGATCCGCCTGCTCGCCTGCTTCCTATAACATAAAAAAAAAGGATTTTCTGTTCTGTTCCAAAAATATTTTAGTGACAGTCCGAAGTATGATCAGGCGGTACCCCCGTGCTATTCATGCTGAAGCATGACTCTCCCACAGTCAAAGTTTCTTTTATTCACAAGGCATCGACGCTTGACTATCTATTATCTGCCTTACCCCTTGTTAATTCGCTGCATTATTCCTCTACCCAAAGGTTGTCTGGAAGAGATCGCTATTAGCGATAAGGCCGCCGATATTGTATTTGTAAATTACTATTAGCATTAAGTTCTGTAATGTGTTGTGCAATAAAGAGTATCTATCTATCTATCTATTGTACTGTTGTGGCAATATTTAAGTACTAAGTAGCTATTAAAGAAAGTACAGATTTTCAGGAACTTGTTTTATGCTTTTCAGCCTTTACTGAAATTGCTGAAAAGAGTAAACCTAATTCCCTCGAACCTGAAACTAGTGAAAGGTTCAAAGGTCCTATTCGTCACGCGATCGCAAGCCAAAGAAGCCCGCTTTGTCAAGTTAGTGAGCTTGGCAACTTGGACAAGCGACTTGGCAAGTTGGCCTTGTGACTTGGCGATTTGCCAAGTTCGGCCAAGTCTGCAAACGTGGAGCAGGTTTAGCAATTAGTTGGGTTTTTTTACAAATTAAATTGGAATTTGATGAAACCCTTATGAATTCGACTATTCCAATATACAATACTTTGCTACGGATAGACAGAAACTCGTGGCTTGGCTCTCTTTTTCCCTCTCACAATATTTTTATTATAACCCCGTTTTTGTTGGCTGGACCCCAATGCGACAGGTTCGAACAAAACCGTTACGCTTAGAATATAATTCACGATTTGGGAAGTCTGATAATTACAATGAAGCGACTGCCGTCTGACCTGTGCTACCCTTTAACAGGGGAACCAGACCAACTGAATCGTGGTTGCACGTGTCGGTAACTATCGTGCAGGTACAAACAGCCACACATCAGGTTACTACAATCTGTCAAATTTCTTCAATCGAACCTCACCTTTATGTCAAACACGTTTGGTTCAATATCAACTGAGGAAATATGACGGATTGTAGTAACCTGATATGTGGCTGTCCGTACATAGATTTCAGAGAAAATCTAGAGGTATGCTGAGGTGAGGGCCGATTGGATTCAAACGATCTCCCGCTTAGAAGTAACTATCGCTCTAATCCAAAGCTTTTATAAACCATACACATAATTGATATAAACGGAACGAAACGCAACCATGTTTCAATGTAATTCATCATAGTATGTACAAGCGGACAAACCACAGCCTTTGTAACGCAGTCGAAACATCAAGTATTGAGTACTACAATGTAATGCAATGCGAAACTTGAAAATCAAACCAACCTTAGCTACTGAATACAGAGCTAAATGCCTATCGATTCCCATCAGTATCACGAGTCACCCGTCGCGAGCTTTCCGCCAGTTGGCATTCATTAGTGATCGCACGAGCTTCCGCAAGCTCCGTGTAATCCGACCTGAAAGCTCCGGACTCTGTGCTTGATGGAGCTTTTTTGAGAATTCAATTTGTGTGTGTAATTTAATGACTATGCGTTTAGCAGCGTGGAAAGGGAATAAGATTTGAGCTTTTTACGCGTCATTTCTTCACGCATACGATGTATGCATTACCATTTACATTACTTTTAGTACCATTTACAGTACATGTACATTACTTTTTATATTATATGTTTAATAAATAATCTGTGCAAAGACAGATAGTTTTTCAAACTACAAGTAACTTTTTTTGTCAACGTATGAATGTATATTTCTTATTGAGGTTTATAGATTAAGCATCTGTTACAAAATTATCTGAAAAATGGCATAAATATATTGATACATCACACTTTGATTATCCATTATATTATCAAAGACATCACACTAAGATGATTTAAGGAAAAAAATACCATGTAGCTTAAGTAAGTAAGTATAGCAGAAAAATACGTCCTATATAAAATGTACCAACAATAACCTTAGATCTCAAACCTAACAACTTAGTCGTTTAACTCACTTAAGAGTAGGCATATGATGCAGCCTCTTCTCAAGGGGAGCGTGAAGGCCGTCCCTCCGGGAGGGCTCACCTCGCGCCCTCTACCGGGATAGGTAGGTACTTGCTCCGAAACATAGCTTTAACCTGATATAAATTTAATAACAAAAACATAGGTCCAGCGTCTTATACATAGACCTGTTCTAGCTTAAGCGTTATGGATATCAGACAACAGATGAATTTTATTACATGTAATTACCTTAAAATACATATACTTACCTACACACCCAGACACTGAACAAACACTTACACTAGTTTTTTTTTATTATTCGCTCTTAAAAACGCGTAAAGTGACACTTTTTGATAAGATGGGAATTGCTCCATAGCAATTTTCGAAACTCAAAATATCTATAGCTATACTACTAATGACAGCGCAATGGGATCAGTTTTTAAAACACTTTCATTATGGAACTGTGTACATATAGAAATTATACCTACAGGATGCATTTGTGAACATTTACATCCCTTTAACCACGTGTTCTACCAAACATTCTAACCAACATTTGATCGAAGTATTTATCATACAAATGCTTTTCCATAGTAAGAATCGAACGTGTCGTATGAAGCAGGGTCACAAGCGCCATCGACTTAGTCAATAATCCAATGTTCCAATGTGTAATATAAAATAAGGAAACAAAGCAATAAGAACATACGTATGCAGCTTCAGGCTGGAGCGCGCGCATGGGAGGTCAAGGTCGCCGCGCGCGCCCTCTGCCGGGTAATTATATAGGGCACGTCGTAACGCGAACGTATACAAGCCAATATGTTACTAGCTTTTGCTCGCGACTTGCAAAAGTCGAAACGGTTCGACGCCCAACGGTTATCAATTACACTGGTCGTCAAAGATGTGTGTAGCCAATTCTTTCTACTGAATTGTAGCCTAGAATCTGTTATCAGATGTTCCATATCACGTCTTGTTTTTAAGTTGAAAGAGGTCAATTATGTAAAAAAAATTTAACGTATTTTATTAATTTAAATAATAACCAATTTGTGTATCGCTTTAAAATGCACACTCTAAATAACACAACCATATGTCATGTTAAAATGGGCGGCGTAGATTGCATTCAGATGAACTGCTTGCTCGTTTGTCGTCTCTAGAATAACCCTTATGCTCATTTTCGCATCCTGCCGAAGACGAGCAAACGGTGATCCGTTCCTGAGGTGATCCTGATGGCAAGCAAGCGCCGCCACACAACCTTTGAAACCCATCTTCCTTCAGGATAGGCCTCCGGGACCCTCACTAATTTCTGAGTTACCTTATAGACGGTAATGAAAAGTCGCATAATGGCAGGTAGAGTAAAAAACCAAGTCTTCCTTTCCACAAAACAAATATTTCCCTTCACATAAAGAAACAGGAGGGGCCCAGAATACTAAACACCCCAGTAGTATGCAGGGGCGCGGGCAATAAACGTCGGCGCCGGTCACACATCACGCCGTACCAAACGGAATACGACCGAATCTTTGGTGCGGTCCTTTCGTTTGCATGCGATACCTATATTTTCTTTGATATGATTTTAAATGTACCTCGACTGTGGGAGAGCCACACTACGACATGAATAGATCGGCTAGAGTGTTCCACGGCCTTACGGTAGAACAGCGTAAAACAGCGCCTGGGTTGTTTCTCCGAGTGAGTATGGGGTACTGGAGTCCATCGGGGAGAGAGGGGGTTGCAAAGTTAGATAATAAAACTCAGTTATATCTTCATCGACTTTTTCATACGAAATATGAGATTCTTTGAATGAAGTGAATTTTAAAAAGTAGGTCAAAAATAACGAGTACGAACGCAACGTCGTTTTTTTAAGTAAAAGTAAGTATGATTCCCATTATAGTTTGTTAATCTGTAGTTATACGCAATTTAAAAACTATAAACTGATATTCAGTACTTCACCAAGGCTCCTACCCCATGTAATGAACAAGGGTATCGTCTTCCGGACACGTCACATGGCGGTTAATCTGTCTTGCTCGGATTTGTCGGAATCAAATGAAATATGATACCAATGGAGCGTACCCGGATATGAGCGCACATTTGTGCGACGGCTTATTGGCAGTCAATGCGAATCGATTTCCCTTAACAAGGGGAATGTCGGAGAGCCAGGTTTTAGCATGTATGGGCTGGCTCGACAGAGTGACACCTCAAAGAAAACCGGCGTGAAGCAGCACCTGTGTTTTATCGAGTGAGTGAGAGTACCGAAGGACAAATAATCAGCGGTTAAAAGGTTGGCATCACACTTGTGCAGTCTATGGGCATAAACAGAATATCGACGTCGACAAATAGTCGTAATGTAGCTCATACACGTGTCTCCTACATCAAGCATAGCGTTTACAGTTTAAATCAATTTCATTGTAATGTTACTACAAACATCAAAAGCTTTCAATTTTATTTGGTTGTGAAACCTGTAAGTAATATAATATACCTACCTAATAAGTTGAAAGGAGATGAAAGGCCTTGTACGTAAAATTAAGTTTTCAACTATACAGGTTGTATAGACATAATGTGACTGTGTTAACTGACACATTCTGTATAAATAATAGGTAATCCTATAAATTATTATATAATTTTAATTTCGTGATAAGTGACAGATTAGTGCACGGATCACCTGTTGGTAAGTAACACCCATAGACGTATAAATCAAATACAAATATTGTTTAATATATTTTAGCATCAATTTCATAAATGACTAAGAACGACAAAAACCATATCTCGAATATTTGACTGCTTCGTCGGATGACCGATTTCCCATATTTCCGATCCTTTTTTGCTACTAAACCCGTGATGCACGCACCCTTACGGCCACAGGAAAATCGCTTCATCCGCGACCCGGATGGCCTGCCATTAGTCACAATCTCGCGTGACAACTCAGTTACGCTCGCTCCTGCGCTCAGCGTATTTTTGTATTCATTAACATAATGTGTTCACCGCACGCGGAATATTTCAGAAAATTATAAAAATTTCGGGAGCAAACCTGTGAAAGTATTAAGAACATAAATTGTTAATGTTTATTATTACTGTAATATCTGACCGACACTGTATTAATTAGGCTGTGAACGTGTAGCAGATGCAACACGTGTTTTTTAACAAAAACACATGAAGATTTGATATAGGTGTGTCTGTGCGTCGGCGTCATCTTCTTCTTCTCTTGTTTGTATTTTGTTTTTTTTTTAATCTAAATTTTACGGAAGTATTTTTAGCTATGGCAGCTCCGCAAAATAGCAAATTGCACATATTTTGTAAAGTGACGTGAACTTTCCTGAATCTAAGTAGGTATTATAAAACGCCAACATCTGCTGCGCTGCTACGTCATACAGCTTAGGCAAAAAGCCCAACACATTGAAGGTAGTGAGTGATTCTACGTGACACGACGACAAACCCGCGCCAGTAGGTATCTATTTTGTGCGGGCCTACCGCGCGGCATCGATTCACACAGGGTTACCAACTCCTTGAAACATTTTCTCCCAACCCTAAGTGAAAAACATCTAAAAAATAATAACAATAAATGATTCGCTAATCCTTTAAAAAAAATTAACGATGTTTCCCAGATAATTAACACACAGAATAATAGTTATTTAACTCAAGATCTGATCTACAGACAGGCACACGTAGGGTTTCTTACTTACACCTTACTCTATCACACACCATTAACGTGAAAGAAAATTCTTCTTTTTTACGTACGGTGTTTAGATGTTTCACGACGGGTTAACTTTATTTTGCTTATGATTTACGTGTGAGTACTTATGTATTATATTAGGTACGAAAAATTGCGTTTGTTCGAAATAAATGACTCTAAAATAGAGGAATTTTTAAAAGATAGGTATATAAAGCCCCCAAAAAACCTCAACCTGTTTATTTTACCCCTAAAATTGGGGGAAATAGTCCCTAAGCAGGGAACCCAGGACTCACTCGCGTGAGCTATTAGTTCCAATCTTGCGTGACAACCTGATCGCTTAATGCGTATCGCGAACACAAATACTATTTTCATAGATTGATTGTTCTCCGGAGCATTGTACAAGTTGACAATGACGTGATAGTTGCGATCATTGGGTGGCTATTTATTTGCAATTAGGATGGTATGTCAGGTTTGGTAAACGTTTTTAGATGATAGATATACTATTTAGACGATTTTCAACTTTCGCGTTGCATTGTAGAAATAATTGGCCCGATGACTAGATCGATAGTGCATTTGGTGCTTCATACGCAATGGCATATGCATAGAAGGCAACATTTAACAATTGTCTATTACCATGTACCTAACCGCTTCAAGGCAGAAGACGTTGACGTGACTCAGACGTTGCTCAGACCAAATCAGCACTACACTATCTACCTCAGTCAGACGCTGCTGAAGAAAGGATAACCTGGCGAAAGATAGTCCAGGAGAATATGCTTCGTCGGGGTCACGACCCTCAGCATTCAATTAAAAACAAACTTCACAAGAAGGAGGTGGAGGAACCATTTCAAATTGGTAATATGTACCTACATAAGGAATTCCCAAGAATGTAGGTAGGTACGCATACCCATTGGTTAACTCTGTGGTTAACTCCGTGAACTCGAAAGTCCCGACAAGAAGAAACTTTTTAACAACACAGACAAAGTTAGTGGCGACGAGCGGCGGTAACAAGTCTTTATCGTGTCCCCGAACTCGTAAATACCTACTAAGTCTATTATCTATACTAATATCAAGTTTTTTCCTGAAAATATAAGGTTTTGTTGTTTTATAACATAGATCAGTTCGCTGCTTTTTATGTTAAAAATATTTCTATCAAGCGAAGCGTGCACACTAGTTTGTGAGAAATAAAAGTGTTGGATTTTTATTTGTTTATTTATTTTTAAAGGAAAAATACGATCAAATATGATAGTTATTTTCAGTAATTCCTGGAAAGAACCCAAACCGCAGACTACCTTGGACGCTTTTTGCGCGTTGGAACCAAGCTGACCCCCATAACAAAAAGGAGAATTGCAATTATAAATCATGGCGACATGGACAAAAACTAGCAAGTTAACCCGTAAGACACAAGTCGCCTAATGTTCTGTTCCCACCCGTTTAGTGAAAGTTCTGACTCCACAGCGAGGTCCGTTATCGCTCCCCCTACAACTTTAAATTTATGTCCCAAACTTTATTCTTAGCGAGGAAGAGCATTATTTTAATTATTTACGGTCACGTCTTGTTGGCTTTTATCTTTTACTTTGTTTTTGTTATTTGTATTTATGAATTGGAACTTGAAAGTGAATTTCATGCAACAAAACATAAAACATTTATTTATTTGCTAAAATACACATTGATACATGGTGCAAATTACATAAGTCGAGTCTTAAACTTTAAATAAGCCCTCCGAAAGAGGTTCTAGGTTCGAATACAAATGTGCACCTCTAGATTTTAAAACTATGTGCGTATTTCTAACACTCCCACGCTGGGCTATAAAAAGGCTTTCATATACATGTGGATCCAAGTTGTAGAGTACCGGATTTTCTGCTGACTATTTTCGCGTTCTAACATGTACAAAAATTGATATAAAATATCGTGAAGTAACCTGCGTATTTCTCAATTGTTGAGACAACTGAACATGTAATCCAATTAGTCTGGTCCTCCTGTTTAAGTGTTGAAAAGGACAACGAGTAGCTTAATTGTAATTACCAGACTTTCCCTATCCTGGATGCCTAAGCGTATCTCGAGATCAGAAGTAACGCTTTTCACGTAGAATTATCGCATTAGGTGCTTACTGCAACTAGAAAAAGAGGGTGAAAGCTAGTCGCGCAAACATCGTTTTAATTACGGAGAAAAAATACCGTCACGGACTCTTTTTAAAAGAAACTGGACAGTTACTCTAAATAAATAACACAAGTGCAGTAATTTACACGCATCAGCATTTTTGTTGCTAGTGTATCAACAATAATAATAATAAAGACTGGCAGCTCATATCTTGGAACTCCTTGCCGTCGCAAGTGTTCCCTCCGCCAGACAATATGGGTACTTTCAAACGAAGCGGGAAGAAGTATCTCGCGGGCCAGTATGGCATGGTAGGATGTGATATCGTGCCATATCGCGTCTATTGTAAATGCAACGAGCTACTTTTGCTCACCATCTAGCTAAGGTGAGCCAATATACTGTGTCACTATAAATAAAAGTTTACTAATCAGTTAAGGGTCGCGGGTATCAAGGAGGCAGGGGAGGTTTCGAGACCACGGGCCCGTTATTATCTTATTATTTATCGTCGCCCTCAGGCCTTGAAACTCCCTTTGAAATACGGACTTATTGGATTGTCCCGCGCGTTGTCCCGTGTCCCGCACCGGGACAGACCTGGATATATTGCTAGTTTGCTTTTTATTGCGCTGTTATATATTATTTCGGAGGAATGATAGCGCCATTTAACTTTTTTATGGGTTATTTCTCATCCGGAATGGGCTCTGCTTTTGTCTCGATCTCTTATTAGTTTCATAAAATAAATAACTTGACACAATATCACATACACCGGTACAGTAATATCGAAACCCTGTACCTTACTCGTATGTGCAAGTTAAAATAACACGCTAAGATCGAAGAAAGAGACAGAGTTCATAGTTACTGATAGCTCAGTACCATAGCTGAATGAAAGAAAATTCAATTCAAAATGCTTTCAAAGATTCATCACGCTAAGTCATTTTCACACGCAGGTATACTTTTTATTTCCTAGATTGTTCAAAAATTCAGCTACATTTAGCTCAGAACTTTATTATTCAGAGAAGGTCAACACTAAAAACGAAAGCATCGTCATCAAAAGCACTCGAAAATAAGACGTATGCCCTAAGTAATAAGCAACTTATTTAGATTGGAAAACGTACCTAATATTTTCTCCTTCGAAACGTTCATCAAGAAAACTTGTAATTTGACGGCCGGAGGCGCCTCGGAGTGGGGCAACTTCGGATGCCGCCAATAAAGTCTAAATTAAATAACCCGATTCTTGAGTAGTCGGGGAACATTACAATGCGGGAGGGTTAACGACCCAGGTCGTAATTAGGCAATAATTATTCAACTCGAGTCAAATTTAGGCAAAATAAATCGACACAACGCCGGCCCACAATGTGAGCTAAACCGACTACGCACACATACGCATGTATCTGTGCTATATACGCGCTATGTACGCGCGCACAGTGATCTCATTACCATCATCATCATCCTGCCGTCTACATGTTTTCTTCGTCCATTCGTCCCAGTCATTCGTCATCGTATCATCCACCCCCTTTTCAGTCATGTCATTCTTCAAACAATCCATCACTTTTCGGCCGTCCTCTATTCCTCCCCTATTTACATTCATACCAATAACTCTTTTGGTTGCATGTTTTTCTTCTTTTCTTATTACATTGCTATACTAGGAGAGACGATTAATCTCAATACTGTACAAATGGCAGAAACAGACAAGACTGAACGTTTGCGGAGGAGACTGACACGTAGGTTTATAAACTCTTTCATATCAATATCAGCTAAATCCGACTATTTGTGTCTATTTAGTTTGAGGTCGGGTCCTTCCAATTACTTTCAATACTGACAATCTTACATGACGACATAATTCAGTGAGAGCAGCTCAGTGGATAAGGTGCGGCTTTTCAACGGAAGGTCTTAGGTTCAAACCCAAAGACAGTGAAGGGCGTTGTTTATGATTGAAGCATGCAGACAGTTAGACGATTAAACTACATAGTTAATTAAAAAATCTTGTGTCCAAACGACACAGCAAAGTCGACACGTGTCAACATCACTACGTGTAACAGGGCAGTGACGTCACAAGCAAGGCAATGAGGTGAGGAGCGGTTTACGGCGCAGTCTCGCGAGGACTCCGCGAGGGAACATTCACGGTCACCTCCCCTCGCCTCGTCATGCGGGGGGAGGTGCATCTTTAATACAGAGGGGAAGGTAAAGTTTAATTGCCGTTCTGAAGAATAAAAAACTTGTTACGATGATTTACGAGTTTAGATCACGGAGTTTATTTTGGCATACAATTGGCCACTTCGATTGGTGGCAGGCGAGAAAACGGATCACCTGGACGGATGACGATTATGATAATTTATTAACATAAAGAGTACATAAGATGGATGACGGATTAACGGATGGTTAGAAATTTTCGCCGCCCATTTGTACCCACAACTCCAGTAACCCTTCCACCCTAATTAGGCCTTGCGGTGCCCTCACTCACTTGGCAAAACACAACGCAGACCCTACTTAAAGCTGGTGTCGTGTGAGGGAGTAGGTATCAATTCGGTCGAACCGGTCCTTTCATGTTGATGTTTTTTATTTTTTTATTTACGCTATACTGTCCCATAGCTGGGCAAAGGCCGCCCCCAAATACCTCCTCCACCTATCTCTATCCAATGCCATATGTTGCCTTTCGCGGGCAAAGCTGTTGATCATCAGCCCATCGTTTTTTGAAGTCAATTTGTAATATTCTTAATAGTTTCTCCACAGCGAAATATGGTGCTTGGGTGTTACTTACACACCCAAAACATCCTATAACATGTTTGTAGAGTGGGTTTTTATCACTACGTCCATATAATTTTTTCCAAATATTCACAACAGGGCTCATACAGCCTTGAAACAAATAAAGCTATTTTATTTATTTTATTAAGGCAGATGAGTCATAATTCCGTAAACAGACGGAGGTGGGCATAAAAAGGTCATCAAAACTCCAAGATCCGTTTATAAGCTGAGCATAAACTTTTATTAAACATCATAGCTTCGTATAAACTTCGCCGGGAGGTACCGACAGTATCAATATAGCCAATAGCTCGATATAATTATATACTTTGACGGCAGAAGAAGGGTTCATATAAAAGTAATTTTCGGCCCTAAAGGGCCAAAGTGAGGTATATTACACTAACCTGCGCGCTAATCTGCAAATCGCTATTAGAGATGATCAAAACGGCTATAAAGTAATAGAGTGCTATAGATTATATACTTCATATAACTGTTGCACAAATACAATTTTTTATTTATATAGAAATTAATTCTATTAATTCTAATAATCTAATTCTAGACATTGACAAATCTTTAATTTTAATTGTGGGAGAGCCATGCTTCGGCATGAATGGGCCGGCTCGACCGGAGTGATACCACTGCCTCACAGAAAACCGGCGTGAAGCAGCTCCTGTGCCGTGTTTCGCCGAGTGAGTGAGGGTACCGGAGGCCCACGGGGGGGAAGGGGATAAAAGGATAGCAGAGCACTAATTGTGACTCCATTGGTGTTGCAGGTGTCCATAGGCGGCGGCAGTTGCTTACCATCAGGTGATCCGCCTGCTCGACTGCTACCTATCACATACAAAAAAAAACGTATATACAACCTGGCGGAACGCTTCCCGATGCAATGGACTCTCAGCGCTATCTATTGATACAGAGTTAATCAATGTCCTGTGTAGAAGTAAGGGAAGTTTTTGTATTTGTTGGCATCTCTATTGATCATGGCTGTATACAAATTTGGTCTTCATTTCAAACTTATGCTCGCGAGTGTATCAAATAAGATAAGGCTTGTCTTCTGAGATCTTTGATAAACATCCAAAAAAAATATCACAGCCAATCGGTTTCACAAAACTGAGATATTATTTTGGCAACCTTAAGTTTCCGTTTACAAAAGCAAGTCTTGACACCCCTTGCTACTTGTTTATCTTTCCACTGTTATGTACTAACTTACATTACTTAACTGATGTCTAAGATACACAACGACTTTAAGTTGAAATTACTCTTACAACGCCGGTTCTGATAATGCTTTATCTTGTGATCATTGCTAATTAGTTTTGAAGTCATAGCAGCAGCGTCATAACTATTGTAACTAAGACTTCAAGATCGTCGTAATACGTATCCGTTTTTTTTTGTACACCCGACATTGGCCGAATTAAAGTGCCCAAGAGCACGATCTAAGTCTAAACGAAAAAAAAACACGTGGCCAAATGTGTAAAGTAGGTAGGTATACCTATACTTAAGTTCAAAAAGGTTAACCTTTATTTTACGCAACTTATAAAGTCAAAGGAATATAACTCAGCAGGGGTCTGTAACTAGCTGACGGGTAATTCTATTATGCTATCACGAGGAAGGCACGAAAAGAAAAAGGTTTGTAGGTAAATTTGAACTTTAAGGATACAAAAAAAACCCTAACATAATTAAAAGGTAACTGATTGGGGAAACCTAGCGCAAGTTAAACGTTGAACGCATAAACACGACCTTATTAGTCGCCAAGGCAATAAGGTCGTAACCTTAAGGCGTAGTGGCTAAGATGACGAGTCTAGCTTGGAGTTATTCGGGTTCGAATTCCGATCGGAATCTACTGACACGATTTTCTCATAAATTGACTCGGGTCTGGGTGTTATCAAACGCGCCTGGCCATCGTCATTTGGCAATAACCATAGAGGGAATACTCTAGCATGAGATTAGTCCAGCATCGTTGTAATTGTCCAACGCATGTATCAATTATGTATACCACTAGCGCCGTGTAATCAATGCCCAGCGCCATCTATGAGTGCAGCTTTGAACTAATGTTCAGAAATAAAGTGAGGGCGGATAAATAGTTTATTTATGATCTTCAGTTACAGTATCTGTGTACCTGACGTGCTGATGGCTTTGGTAAACAATGACAATCACGTGCAAAGTTATTTCCAGCAAGAGAATTGGGTATGTGAATTTGTATTAGTTGGTATAGAGTAAGAAAAACATTTATTGACCCCAACACATTTACACGTAGACAAAAAGACAAAATAAAGAAAACATAGAAGTTGCGGCCATAGGTACCTACTTATGGCCTACACCTATAGGTTGACTATAGGTGGCGCTTCACGATAACATCCCACGAACGAGTGTGTGTACGAGTGTATCCGGGTGCTTGGCTCTCGGCGCGCGATGGGGCACGAATTACGGTTTAATATCGCTAGCTTTTGGAGATCGGAGGTACTTTGCAGGGGGAGAACGGAGATTTGCGTTATGCGTAGCAAATGGTAGCAGTCAAATTATATGCCAAATTGCTAAGTTTATAATAAAATACTGAATTGTATGATACTTATAAGAATATGCAATTGAAATGCACAGTTTTTAAAGTCTTTAAAACACACACCAAGTGCCAAAGTTAAAAATCTGGTTCTGCAATCTATGCAACATTGTGTACACCAAAACTCTTTTCATTTTATTGTTTTTTTGCTTTCGCCGCATCACTCTTTATGCATGACGCAAAGTTTAATAGTAGAGACTTTCTTAGAATTAAGTTTGATAATTTTCAAAGTTAAGGAGGCAAACAAGCAAAACGGGTCACCTTAGGTTAAGTGCCCACGACCGCCCATGGAATATACCTCGAATTTTAGAGGATCTAAGTAACTAACTAACGACCTAGGCTGACCCAGCGAGCCAAAGTGATCCCTGGCCTCCTATCTAGGTCGGTCCGGTGCCACCTTCTGCCAGTCATCAGCCCGGACTCCATGTAAATCTTTCCCCCTGGTACCCTGGACGGCCAACTGGCCTTCGACCGAAATAGAGGGTCTAACTTATCATTAATTAGGGTCTTTAAGGATAAGCCCGTCTTATAGAATAAAGACGCTCCTTCCTTAGCGTTAGTTTACAATATATCGTTTTATAATCCGGCCGCAGGTGAGCGAGGCAATGTCGGCGAGCACCCGGTATTTACGGCGCCATAACCCACACCGACGACCATGGTCCATGGACGCCTGGACGATACATAGTAGCTACTTTCATAACAAGTAATAAAGATGCGAGTTTATGCGCAGAACAATGATGGATTGAGACTTTATATCATAGTCATAAACCTTTATTTACGGTAAACAGCGGTTTTGCTATACTGTTACGGTTGTAGCATGTGGTTTATTTTTTCACACCTAAAATAGTATACCTACACACATATCTAATAGTTCTTAAAATGATTAATATCTAAAATTGTTTGATAGTAAATCCTGAACGTGTGACCATAATTTAGTAGATCTGGTTCCCTTATAAGTATATTGGAAGGTGAGACGGCATCGCTTATAATTGACATACTCGGTGTCAAATCCAAGTATAGCCAACATACCCCAATTTCGCTGAGCCATCGTGCGGACTTTATACACAAGGTGCCGCAGCGGCAAGCACTCTCTAACTCGACCTCATATTTCTGGAAATTATGCATAACCAAGGGAGCTCAGGCTGGACCAACAGCTTTACGAGCTTTCTCTCGGGGGTAGAAGACCGCCGTCTGAACGCAGACTTCGGGCTGGCACCGACAGAAAAACTCAGTTTTTTTATATTATACGCGGACAAACAAGCAGACGGCTCATCTGATGGTAAGTGATCAACACTGCCCATGGACATGCAACACCTGAGGTATCACAAAATCATCAGGTACAAATTGGCCCAACTCGGGAACCGAACCAGGGATACAAAACGCGGCCGTCACTTTAAAGTGCCACCCACTAGTCAGATATATTGAATACTCATTACTGCAACGTGCAATCACAAAGGCTGATTTGTGTGCCCAGTACTCCAAGATTGCAAGAAATATTCTAAACAATAGGGAGCCAAAAAAGAACTTTAAAATATTCGAAGAATTCTCTCAATTGTTTTTAACTCGTTCAAGCTTTGTTCATCCTAATCCTCTTAACTCTTTATTTTCATTTGGGAAATCGGAATACCGTGAAGCGAAATGTTTCGGCGTAAAAGTACTTTCAAAGTTTCAAACTGTTATTCAGTCAGTTAAAGAATTTGATAAGAAAATTTGAAAACTTACGGAATGCAGTTGTAACAATTTAAATCTTAAAGCTTAAGACATAATTTTGCTTGATATTCATTGAATAATAACTTGCATTTAAAGACAATTTTCATTTTTTAAATAAAAAGAGAAGAAATGAAATGAAAAACCGCCCATAAGGTTTCTTACACGTCTATGCCACGTGGGGAGAAGTTCCAATAGCACAGGAGCGTTATCTCGTCTGCGGGAAAAGTTTCTTGATTAAAACATTATCCGTTTCGTGTAGTTTTCGTCTGTTGCAAGTTTTTCTCACTCCTTTCTTTATTTCATTAGAGAGAACTTTATCCTTTTAACTTTAGATGATTCCGCCGTAAGAAATACTGTTTTAGTCGTTTATTTATTTGAGAATAACTTCTAGAAAGATATTCAGAAAGTGTTCGTAATATAAAGTAGGCGAACTACCTACGTAACTAAATTTAATATTAGCGTCTTTAGTGTTTATCTACGAAACATAGACAGAAAGCTGGTACATAAAGAAAAGTTGTATTTCATTTCCATTTATAACTAGGAAAGATGTATACTTACAACAAACAAACAGTCAATGTATTTTGAAATTAATCTTACCAGTTTACTCGTTGAGTTTTCTTTCTTTTTTTTACTAAGAATGTTTATATTTTATAACGTAAAAATGGATAGGAAATACAACTTCTTTATCTACTTCGTAACTTGTTTATTGTTAGTAAATAAACAACGCTGTAAAAACATTGATGGCGATGTTAAAGATTTATTCAATTTAATCGTGCGTCAAGGCCACAACACGTATTGATGTATTAAGGTAGGTCAGAATTACAAAACTATGCATTACCTACATATTTATGTCAATAATCGCTTCTTCAATATTAATACCGTCTCTTAAAATGAAAAACCATGAGATCAAATTTACGAAGACCTTTTATTCAATTTGGAATTCTTTTCATAACACAATTACCTTTCAAGCCTATCGATAGTCGACCTCTGTCGTCTCTCGTGTCACGACAACGACAGCTACAACTACACAGTGACAACTACACTACACTGCACTACACCTCACTGAACGCACGTGGATCGCGTGGTATGTTCGCTAGAGGGCGGCACAGCGCGCCTCCGACTCCCGCGGCCGCCCGAGCCACACTGCCGCCCGCCCTACGCCAAACGAAAGGAAAATCAACCCCTACCTCACCTGTCCCTTTTATTCGTGTTTTTGGTGTGTATTTTTGTCTCGCGGCGACTTTTCCCAACAGTTTTCAATGTCCCCGCCGTCTCATTGACGCCTCCGTAATATCGCGGGCTAAACGGATGTTGCTCCGCGGCTGCAGCTTAAGAGTTAGGGGAACCTTGGCTTGTTACGAGAAATGGGTGCAGTCCAATTTGGGAAATGTGAGACTGGAGTGACGTCATCGTTAACCGATGAGATTTATTGACAGAGTGTTGGTTACATTCAATAGGATATCAGTTTTACTGCGCTTTTGTGACAACCCTTGAGACATACTCGTAGTAAAGTTAGTAGTGTACCTACCGATAGATTTAATAATCCTCTTTCGCGCAAGTTGATATCTCGTAATAAATTCCTGTCATACGTGTCTTGAACACTTGTATGTATGTGTCTGGGGATAATATTATGTAATAAAGTAGTATATGTGTGATTTCTCTCTTGTCCGACATATGTAACACAGATGCTCAAGCTACTTAGAATGAAATCAGATAAATGTATGAGATATATAATATACCTATAAAAAATTCGAGAAGGCATCTATAAGATCAAAAATTAAAAGATTTTGTCTTGTTATTGATCGTACGGAACGGAGTAATATAATTAAAATGTTCAATCGTTAGCGTATCATAATTTCTTATGGGTTACTTACATACCTCAGTCTTAAAAAACTCGACTCTTAATATTTTGACTGTACGCGATGATATTTGTTAATAATGAGTGCTTGCAATAAGCCGACGATTTAATCGTCGCAAAGCTAATCTCACTCTATTGCGCGGAATTGGATTCAAATTACCCGGTATAGCTTTGTTCGCTCGTAAATACACGCTAACGGCATCAAACGTGGCAGCTAGTGATGTCCCGGATGTCGGTATTCGTATTTTTATCCGCGGATACCCGAGGGAAAAGATTAACCCAAACCCGTACTTTTTACGTACCTATCTGTTGGTCGAGTTACCACTGCCTCGGCTTCTGCAGAAAACGGACAGTAAGCTGTGCTACACCGAGTGAGAGAGTCTGAGGCCCAATTTGGGGGAAGGGGATAAGGTAGGCATCGCACTTGTTATCCATGGGCGGCGACATATAAAAACCTTGCATGAACATCATTTGCTCGGCGCAGTGTCACACTAAACGATAATCAAAGCCATACTCATGCAATGCAAGTCACTTAACGTCTCGTGCCACTGAATGAGTATATTCACAAAACGCATTTTAAATTAATTAATTGACTACGTACTTAGCTTGTAAGATTTGTGTCACGTTATTATCAGAACCTGTGTTATCTATCTAATTAAATAATGAGCACTATATCCGTGAATCTTAATCTGAATGGCAGCCAAGATTGGGACGACGTCCTGTGGGTAGACCACCTGCCCGTTGGTCTGACGATATATAATGGTAGTGGGGAAATAAATGGAATAGGCTGGCTAGGGGACCGTAGACAGTGGCGTGATAGAGAAGAGGCCTATACTCAGCAGTGGCTGGATGTGGGGAGATATGATGATATCCGAGAATCTTTATACTAATGCATATCCGCGGATGTAATTGTTTAACGATCTGGCGCATCACTAATGGCAATGCAAACTGGGCAACTTTCTCTGTTCGCACAATAGCTAGGGAAATACCGCGGCATTCTCTGGCTGAGAGGCAGACGAAGGCTCCTGAGGGGTCTCAAACTGCAAGCAACTCAACTCTCAGAGGTAATCTAGGGTCTGCTTCCTAAACTGAAACTACTTTAAATTTATTAAAGTCTATAAAAAAATAACAAGTTATGGAATTCAAAAAGTTTCTATTTACGAGCATGGGGATGTGAAGGCGAACATGAACCGCTAGGGTAACGCCTTTCATCTCACTATATCGTTAACTTTTTATACTAGAGGCGGCAAACGAGCAAGCTGGTCACCTGTTGTTAAGAATTCACCGCCGCCCATGAATATCTGCGAGATCAGAGAGGTCACGGGTGTATTTGTCGGCCATATAAATTTATAGTAAGTACAGATTTAGTGGCTACAACCACTTTACTAAATAAATATGTATAACCTAGCTTTTTGCAAATAACTAGGTACATTACAAGTTAACCGTAAAAAGCAGGAACCCTTAAATTAGCATTTTTTGTTTGTTTGTTACAAAGCAGTTCTTAATGGATTTTTTTCCTTAAACATTTTATACAATCTGAAACGTCAGACACCAAATTAATCGTCTTTACATACAATACCAACGCAATATTTATTTTCAAACTTCATTCTCTCTTACAAAGCAATCCCATTACAATTTTAAAATGCATTATTTTCCAATGTAATCAAATTCTTTTATACCATAAATCGTGTAACCACATCCGTCTATTTGTGTAGCAAATACAGTAAGCCCCTCAGAATCTAACCTCCGAATTGTTATAAGAAGGAAATCCGCTAAAGAAAATAACAGATGTTTTCGTCTCTCTCTTATTTCCTCGTAGGCCGCGCGCCCCCTGCCGGATAATCCACGCTATTTCTTATTTCGTGCTTAATACCAAAATTACCGGAGAAATAATTACAACGCATTATTTATATTTTGGACGTTTATAAGTGGGCGCCGCTCCGTCATACTGAGGCGATGCATAGAGTAGGTTAGGTATGTTCATGAAATGTTTCGTTCATCATTTGTCTTAAGCTTTGATCATGGAAACCCTAGATACTGCGTGAACGCGTTAAAAGTTTCGCCGCCAATTGAGGGTCCATTTGCAAAAGAGCGAATTTTCCAACAGCCTTGTAAGACTAAATAAGAAAAGATACCTCAGCTAAACCTTATTCTAAGCCTAACTAGCGGTCTAAACCATTTAAGTATGAGTAAATAGACGAAAGAATGTTTTATAAATTGGTTATAAAATCTTCATAGTGAAGGATCTTCATTGTCTTTCCCCATTTCTCTATATCTGTAGAGATATCTATTAGAAGAACAATGAAAATTATATAAATCATCATCTAAATAGATTATTAAGCCAGGTTGGAAGTATGGCGGGACACCTATATTATACCAAGCGAGACAGGTCCCTACTTTTGTGTTATTCTCTTTTGCAAATGCCAACCCATAAATTCCCCCTTGACTTATGGCACGCCAAAGGCCATCCAGCACTTATCCTATTGGCGATTCGCCTGAAGCCGGCTAATCGCCCAGACCCGCATTCCCAGATATCAATCACGGCTAGCGATGCCGGGTGTTCCAATTTGCGTGGGACGTCCCAATCATTCTGGTGACTTGTCCCGATTGCTCAAACAGGGTTGTCCATCTATATCTAAAATAAAAATTTGTCGTGGCTGTTGGGTGCCGGGTGCCCACGATACGGGCCATGATATAACTATACAAACCTAAGGAATTTATCAAAAAGCTATTGCTATATAAGTAATTGGTGGCTGACAAGTATACGGGTCACCTGATAGTAAGCGATTGCCACCGCCCAATGAAGAGTCACACGATGCCTACCTTTAAGTCTCTGTTCCGCCAGATTGGATTTTATTAATTTTAATATTTCATGCCGCCTTGTTTTCTGGGCTCTTGCCGTCCCACTTTCACCTTCAAAACGTTGGTGATACTCTTATGTCCCGCGGTCCACAGCGCACGGTGCATCACTAATCATTAGCTATCGCAGCGCCATCTAGTGATGGACGTCCCGCTGCGCATGCAAGGGCGATCGCTCGTGATGTATGGCGTGTTGTATTGATTGTATTGTATTGAATCCGTTGCGTCTAATATACGGCAGACTCATAATAAATACGGCCAGAAAAATAAAGTAACTTTACAAATGATTAATCAAATCAACAACTGACCCACAAGGTCACTGATCAACAACACACCCACCACCTATACATTTGAATAGCACACTCGAACACACATACACACAAAAAAAACTAACTTTATATAATATTATTCTTGTAACATGTTATACAACTTTTTACTATTGTACTCGTGGCCTGTCCTCACTTCGTTTCGGGAGAAACGTTTTCAGCCATGCCAGTAGATGGCGCTGGCGTCGATAACATCGCGCAAGTATTTCTATGTGTTACCTATAAGCCTTGTCGTTATTCAGGAAACTGCCTCTTAATAAATTTTATAGACAGCAACAGGGTTAATCCAAGACCTGGAATACTGATTCCAGGTCTTGGATAAACCCTGTTCGCGCTGGTTCGCGTTTTCAAAACAATAAAGATAATTAAATTCCCGCTAAATCATCTATGAAGCAACGGCTAGTGTTAACAGTGGCGGGGTCTACCCCCAACAGGCGAGCACTCGGCGCCGGGCGACGAGGGCCCTTCAGGGCAGCCCCCTCGCGCCGCACTAGCGCCACGCGACACCCAGACACATTGTTATGCTTCGCGCATTGACGTCCTAATAGATAGGTGTACGTTTATTGGTCAAAAAAGTGAAACTTAGCAAATATTTAGAGCACACAATCGGCAGTCACTCAAAGGATCTCGTTGAGTGGTCCGCCTTAATTTCGATTCGGGACTTAATTTTTCTATTAGTTCCTGTCATTGTCAATAGATGACGCTGGGTGTAGATTACAGCGCGCAAGTGTTTCGTCTTTTCGGATCACATATGAGCCTTGTTCTAGTCAATAGAAAAAATACTCTTTAATAAACAAATAGTATAGAAGATAAGCTAACGGTTGAACACAATCGCACCAATAGGAAAGCGACGATATGGCCGAAGACGTATTTGCCTATAAGAGTTCATTCTTGCTTTTAAAAGTCCAAATTATAATGAGCACTGAACACAGACTTCAGCAAGAAATTCCATACCTTAGCATTAAAAACGAAAGAGCGAATTACTGCAGATACAATATCAACACCGAAATTAAAAATGCCTTTTTTAAAATTGAAAATCCCCTGTAATGAAAGTGTAAGCTATCATCCCCTAAAGTAAACGGCCGCAGCAGGTTAGCAACCGTTCGCGAGACGCAGTAAGTCACGCGGCGTCGCTCGCTGCGTTTAATTACTGGAGAATGCGCGCGCGCGGGGCGCGGGGTGGCAACAATGCGCCGCCGAAATGAGGGTACATCTCGACATTTCCCTACCGTTTGCATTCCTTTGGCCCGCATAAGCCATTGCAAATGTGTCATCATGATAAAAACAGAGCACAATCTACTATATGTATGTAAATCGTCTGCCAAAGAATAATCGTCCCTATTCTAGTAATGAAGTGTTTGATTTCACCGTTGCTACATATTTTGGAAAAAAATGGTGACTGTCTATTTCTACATTGTATTTTATCAACAAACAGTTGTGTTTCGTCTCAGCCGCGCGCTCAAACTACTGGGCTAAACGGGTCGTCAAAAGAAACAGTCCCAAAAAAGTGCCTATTAAGGAACTTGGCAAAGGTAATAAAACCTTAATATTGGAACCAAACCTACGAGTAAATACAATAAAAGTAAAATTAAAATATAAGAAGGGCGCTCCGACAATAGATTATAATAAATACTGTTTGCCCTCCCGTAATCTCAGGGCGCGAATAGAGTGCCCGACGCTACCTTTGGCCGCGTGGGGCCAAACTCGCGGGGCAACTGATATACCTAAGCTTTACAATGGGAGCACATGATAATAGCCAGGACGCAAGTGCGCACTGTGAGGGTGGAATAACTGAATTAGCAAAACGGAAGGCTAGACTTTTGCTTGTGGATAGCAAATAGTTCTGGAGTGAAGTGGTCGCCACGTAAGGAAATAGTGTAGAACTAGGACGCCCTGCAGTACGATGGACTGACTATTTAAAATACATTTGGTTAGGTCAGTTAGATAGTTTGCTCATGTATCAGATGGTTGATGCTCTTTGGGGAAGATCTACGTTCAGTAATGAAAGAGCCTACGGATACTCAGCGCGGCGTAGGGCCATCCTCTTACACAGCGCCTCGCAGGGCCACCCGCTATTTAACCCTGACATGTACATGGATAAAGGAGAATAACAGAGTAATGGACGATTTTTCACAGAACCGATATTTTGCCGTAGATTTCTGAACAGTATGTGAGACCTTCATGTAAGGGTTATGTACGAGTATGTGTACGCGCCTGGACCAGTGTGCGTCTGGGGAATACCCGCCAGCTCAGAGTATTAGGCCGCGACCGCTAACTCATAATTACTCCGCAAGTTCGGCAGGGACGGGGGGTGAGGGAGGGGGGGGGGGGGGGGGGCAGAGGGATATGAGACCACTAATTGAAACGACACGAGCCGCAAGCGCGGGAACTTCGGCTTAACACGGCTCTAAGTTATTTAGACGGGGTTTAAGTGTGTCCCGTTCACTGAGACGTTTATTAGCTCTAGTTGATAGCAGACAGTCTGATATTAATATACTATATAGGCTTTCTATATTGTAGTATATTCATATCAGATTTAGTATGCAAATAAATACTTGAATACTTGACTATATACATAGTAGCAAGTGCTAAAAAATATAAATAACAATTTTTACACTAAAGGTAAACAGACTACACACATTCATACAAGCATACAGTGATCTAACACGAAGGTGCATGCGCTGTGTTTCGCTGCGTGAGTGAGGGTACTAGAGGCCCAATCCAGGGGAAGGAGGGTTAAAAGGTAAGCAACGCACTAGTGACACCACTGGTGTTGCAGGTGTCTATGGGCGGCAGTAATCGCTTACCATCAGGTGATCCGTCATCTCGTCTGCCACCTATCATAAAAAAGTTCAAAGACATCTTTAATAGCAATGTCAGCTTGATCTGACTTTCTGACGAGTCTATCATTAGATTGCTACGACGATGCCAGCTTCAAACATACGCTACGAGTAGTCTACGGCGTAGCAAATGCTGCTACGGTGACTACGAATTATAACTGGTCTGGTGCTGCTCAGTTTTCGATTATTTTATTTCGAAGATAAATTTAATATGAAAGCAAGGTCGAGGGAGGAAGACGACCTAAAATGCTATGGATTGTTTGAGCGATGATAAATGATTGGAAGTTAGATATTGGATCTGTCAATGATGAATGACCGGTAGTATACAAAGGCATAGTATTTAACACGGCGACAAATTAATCTCAGTTTGGAATTATAAAAAGCGGGTAGCAAAAATAATAGTTTGGTAATAATTACAATGAAAGATAATTTTAATTATAAAAAGAAAGTATCAATTTTACAGGGTTGAAAAGAAAGTAAAATCAAGATCAGATCACGTGTTGGCAAGGCGGGGACATAATATTGACGTTACAAATTATTACTTATATTTAATAGTGTCCAACAAAAATCATAGTTATAACAATACTAATGCCAGCAGTTAGGTCTTATTGAATAAACTTAAAGTTCAATTTCAAGTGACACAAATTTACTACGACTACCATTTTATTTCAATCCAGACAAGACAAATATTTTACCAGAAAGAGATATTACAAAAAATAACAAAAACTCCTTTGAAATATAACACAAAGATACACTACCCCACATTCAGTCGGCCATTGTCGCAGCCCGATAGAGAAGTTACGCAAAAACGTATTCACTTTAGCCACAGTCCGGTGCATTGCAGTGAACCGTCTCCATTATATGTAGTATCGTTTAGTAAGAGTAACGCATATCCCTCCTCCGCATGCAAAATATACTAACTTACTAGGCTGGCTCAGCGACCCGAAGTGGATCTTGACCTCCGACACGAGACTTCGCCATTCCGGCATTTAAAATATAATTTATGAAATTCAATAGGTGTATTGCTGAACTGGAAAATATAAACAGACAGATGCTTAATGACATCTTCGAATGAATAAAAATCTAAACTGTTATACTACAAACAAATAAATTCATAAACTACGGGACCGATTTCACCAATAGAAATCTACTTAATCTTCAGCAGACGCTGTTAGGTTTCATAGAAGAACAAAAATGGGTACATACACCTGATGACCGATTGTCGAAAGGCTCATACAAAGAAGGAGATAAGAAGAAGCCACATAATCCTAGATGAACGTAGGTAGGAAAAAGGGAAAGATTATAAATAAATGCCGAAAATGTGTACAATGAATGTACTTATTTTGTCTCTAACGAAAAGAAATGGTAAATATTTAACAAAACAAGACCAAGTTCTTCACTATCCCCCTACACTGTGGCCACGTTCAGCTTTAAATAAGGGATATAGAAAACCCCACGAACAATTCATCACGCAGGTAACCCGACCTGACCTGCCCGTCCATTGTCAACCTTAGCTCCTGCAAATAAGGCATCAATTGCAGATGATTATTTAGTGACAACCGGGCAGATGGACGCGTGTCGATGCGTTACATCAGACCTTGACGGGTTACAAATAGGGTGTGTTTTGCAGTGGGGCGGTGTAGTTAGCCGAATAGTGGTATCGGTTTGGGCGGGTAATCGCGCGCCGAGCTGACGTGAAGTAATCAACGTTAGCATTTTTTTTCTCTAACTGATGTATGAATGGGTTGCCAGGCAAACTAGAGGAAAAAGCTTCACAAAAAGCGTGTATGGAGTGGATATCCCTCATATACTATGAGTTTTAGTAATAAGAAAAATTTGGACATACAGACAGGCGCAATCAAATTTCTTTTTGTTTAATTTTCTCATTCTTGATTTGAGCCTGAGCTAGAGTAAGTGAATATTTTTATTACCTATTCAATAAATACTACCTATTTTTGTAGCCAGTACATTAGGAAGCATTATCAATGAATAGAATAGAAATTATTTTAGTAGCATTACTGTTCTTTTCACCAAATAATGTAGGCTTGAGATGAAAGCTTTATCAAAAAGAACAATAATGTTATTTTAAGAAAATGTGAAAACGCGTCGCCCTTGGACCAGGCAATGCTGAACAAAAGGTAAAAAGCCTCGCCTGTTGCTACTAAATATAGGCTCGTGGGCTTTTATATGGAACGAGAGGTAGAAGCTTTGTATTAGGTCTACGTTGGACGTGATGAACTCTCTTGAAAAGATTTACATACTCGTAGATAGTAAAGTCTATGATCTCTCATCGTTATATCTGAAAAGCAAGAGTAAACAGATGCCTTCTAGAGTTCTAGACAAACGTGTAACATCCTAGGCTACATCATCCCTTTTCATTAGACGCCATGTATAAGATTTTGTGTAAATTTATAATTATATAGGTTACTAGTGGCCCGCCCTCACTTCGTTTCGGGACCGTAATTCAGAAATGAACTAATAGATGGGGCTGTGTCCAATTACATCGCGCAAGCGTTTCGTGTTTTTCGGTTTACCTATAAGCCTTGTCGTTGTCTACTGAAGTTATCTCTTTATAAATAGTATAGAAGATAGGATATCTATCTATCGCAGAACCAATTCAGATAGCCTAGCATTTTCTTTGCACAGCACCAAAAATTAGCACAACAAAATCTCAAAATAGAGAAAGCAAAATACCCTAGAATCGAGGTCAAGTGTACAGCCATTTTGGTATTCGAGGAAAACAAAATGTCTGACGCTGCAGATTTAAAGCGGTGATATCTGCTCCGGCCGCGACTGTCGCTCAAATATTCATGAACCGAGTGTTCAAGACAAGTTTCTCGGGTTTTTCGCAAAAAACGCTTTGTTGCGGGATTCCACCTAATTTAATACAGCGTGGGATCCGCAAAGAAATAAAATATATGATATTTTGGACGTGTCAAATTCAGAGTAAATTCTTTTGACGCAAATAAATGATCTTACTTGTGTTAGAAAGGATTTACCTCCCCTCTAACACTCAGAGCTACCATACACTATCGGCCTTCAGTGTTCAGTATACAAATATAAATATTATAATCCACTAGTTCAATTTCCTGTAGCTACTACTACGTTCAAGAGTAAAATGTGTACTATCTAACTTGTTACTAGTAACTTGTGACTAGTTCAAAAGAGTAACTACTGAGTATCTCGCTGGTTTCTTCTCAGTAGAAATGGGCATTCCAAACCAGCGGAAGATTAAATGTTTTGACATTCATAATTGATCTGCATGGACAAACAATTTATCTATTTCTAATAAACACTGGTGTACGCAGGAAAATCGAATACGCCCTTGCATCTCAACCAGCACTGAAACCCTTCCGCTAAAAGGTAGTCATATTTCAATGTCAAAGCAACGCCTGCTGAGATTGGCCTAGTGAGTCACAGTTCCGGAGGCCTAATTTGGGAGGAAAAGGAGTTTAAAAGTAGGCGACGCACCTCCACTGGTGTGCGCGTGCGGCGGCAACCTATTACCAAACATATAGGGAAAGATACCAGCCGGGCTAAGATGCGCACCGCGACAAAATTTTGTCGACTCTCGTTCGCGTGAGCGCATCCTTCTATCCCGCAAATCGCTCAGTCAGGTCAGAGATGCAACTTGCGCCGACGCAATACGAGTGTCGACAAAATTATCTCGTGATGCGGATCTTAGCTAGGCAGAAAAGACTTAGTAGAGTAGTTAATTGATAGTATCTGGGCATCGATATAGTGTAGACTTTTCATAGGGAGCATCATTAACGTCTCGATCTTGTTTTTTTATATTCAGGACAATCAATATGACCCCACTCCGCCTGATGGTAAGAGGCCGTTTCTACATTTTCACTCTTTAAATCCTCCAGTTAAAAAAACAGTCTCCCAATCCGGAGCTAAATGCAAGCAAAATTGTCAAACATGCTCTACGTCAACACGAGTCCGCAAGATTCAAATCAAAGGGCGCACAAAAAGAGCGGGTACCTCCGCGCTGTTAGCGGAGCGGGACTATTAGCGCGTTTGCTCGGCGCTCGGTGTAATGGTGTTTGCGAGCAGCGCAAATGTTTGCGCGCTGGAGGCGTGCGGCACGCGGCGGGGCTAGGGATGTTCCTGATATCCGTAAATATACGTGTCCCCGGATACCCGAGGAAGAAATGCCCGTATCGGTAACCGTATGCACTTTTCGCGCCTATAATTTTCGGATCTCATTCATTATGAAAGTTCAACTGATGAAATGAAATCACTTCACGCTACATGTACGAGTATACAGAGATGTTTGGTAAACATAAAAAATCTACATATTATTGTAGTGCTTAAGTGTAACTTAAAGAAAAAAACGTGTGTTTTTGTAAAGGAGTAAAAACCCAATGTACAATCAAGAAATAGGACATTTAGCCGTTGGAGTTTAGCTTAGTTTATGAAAGCATTTTCCATAATTAAATAATGGGCTTAATTGAGAGTATCAGTGTAGCCCAGAGTTACACTAAACCATAAATAAACCAAAAATTATACTTACTCATTGCAAGTTTTTGTCGCAATCCCACCTGATAACGCCAATAAAGTCTAATCGAAATACGTGGCGGCGGTAGACGTGACGACTATCGCTACAAGATGCCGTACCGACCCGATTGAGTCCGTATCCGCGGATGTAAATTTTAAATCTACAGCACATCACTTCGGGAACCGCCGCGCGCCGAAGGAGTAAATGAAGCACTTACCTGCAAAGAGAAAAGTTATATTAACTACAAAGTAAATAACACAACTTAAAGGTGTAATATACAACTTTAGATTTGCATATTAACTATGAAGCTTTGAATGCAAATATTAAAAATTAACAGATATAAAACAAAACTTCAAGTAAAAGTTACCCTGAATTTACTAAAACAAAGTAAAAGAATACATGTAACTTTTTTTTAATTTCTAATAAGAGCTGAAGTTAGAAATTTTCTAATTGTGCATGAATTAGAATATCTCTAGAAACTTTTGAAAATAATTACAAAAAGCAAAACTAACTACAAATGATAAAATATAAAACAAACCAAATTAACCAGCATTACATTCGTGCACAGACAACCAAGTACAAGTTAGTAAACGAGTTTCAATAGAAAAGTCACATTGACACTGATGTATCAGAATTTATTGATCAAAATTAAGTTTTTCTTATGTTGAAGTAAAAAACATAAAACTAGCATTTTTGGCCATTTCAGTAGTTTCAGATTAGCGTATTTTTCCGCGCGTAAACGGTAATTTCAGCGTACGCGCTTACAAGTGCGAATTAAAAAACCAAACGCCCATTTTTCGGCGTCTTCACGTGAACCGAGAAATATATTGCCCAGACATTTCCATAGCAACGTTTTTCTATTCACGATACGAACTTAGAACGATGCGCATCAACACACGCGTGCGCGTAAACGCTAATCTGAAACCGCTTAGAAGATTAGCTTTTCTACTGAAACCGATCTAAGATTGATGTTAGTGCAAGCCAAGCCAACAGTACTGTGTTACATACCCTTTGGTTTCCCGTCAACCTCATCACCAGCTGTGGAATATAAGCGCATGGACCTAGAAGACGCATACGGTGCTTACATATTGCGCCATTTTTACGCCAGAAAAATGTGCCAGAAGAGAGTGATATTGCCCACCACAACAAAGCTTACGAGTACATCTCCATATAGGGTCATTTGGAAAACAAGCTCTTATTGCTCCGAAATATACAAATTGGAATACCCAAGTAAAGAACTTATTGCATGGGAATAAAGTTAAAATTGCATTCATACAATCACTCACTATTGTGGGTTTAGCTATTTAATTTAGTATCTGCAAATGTTGCCCCCAAACAAAAATTGTTAGTGCAGTGAAATCACTATCCGGAGGTTATTGTTTTTTATAATCTCTATTGTCCGTTTCTCTTGTCTATTTACTCTAAGTATGTAGATACTTAGAGAAAGAAACAGGTACAAACATGACCAAATAATACCTACCTACAATGTAGTGATATGACATGCTTTGCTTGACAAAGCTCTGTCTAGTTAACATGTTTGTATATGTATGACCGTGTTATGACGTGGGTGAATGGCGATGATTTAATCCGCTCGTTTAAATGCAACGAACGCGCCACCTGGCGGATCTAATCAACTGTGAGCGCGCTAAACAGAGGGCCTAAAACGAACCGGACGTTACGTTCGAATCGGAGTTTCCCCCCTTTCATGAGCGCTATGTGTCACCTGTGTTTGGATGCGACAGGTATATATAATCCAGCAGGTTATAAGCCGCCAGGCGCGGATTAAAAGCTGTCCTCTGTCAATGTGACACACCATGCGAGCCGCAGGAATTTGTTGTTGTGATTTAACGCAGTAAAAATAACTACAAGCTACAGACACTTAAACGACCAGGTTTATAAGAGTGCTTGTTTCGGCTTGAAAATTACTTTGATAAGGGGCCCTATACCACAAAGTATTATCTAGTTTGTGCTTGTACCGCAAACTTAATTGTTAACTAACAAAGCATTTACTTAATTGTTTTTATATTTTGCTATCTTCCGAAATGCATTGTTTTAGTTTAGCATTAGAGTCCTTCTATCGTAGAAACCCTAGATCGTTCATTAATTCTTTTTGGTCGTGATTGCCAAGATTATAACTTCAGTCACCTTGTGATTCACCACCGAATTGGTTGTGACTTCACCTTCACTCGTTATTATTAAGCTTAGAATATGCCCTAGCCCTATGCAACACATCCAAAATGTGTTGATTGTTATGAATTGTCAAGAGAATTTAACCTAATCGTGAACTAAGTTAGTAGGCTGGCACCGACAGCCCCGTATCTCCTTATCTATAAAATCTGCCCCCGCGGTAATGAATTAAGACTCACTAAAAGCCTGCGGAAGCCGCGTCATCCATAATTACGGTAATGGAGTCAAAAGCTGCAATCAGCGGCGACGCCCGCGCGGGGGGCTATCGATGTCTTGCCTAAATTGAAGCAGTGGACTAATGTAATAACCAGGAATCATTTATAATATTGAATCCAGTAGTTTTTTAACCTTTTATTTTGTTTAAGGACTTTAGGAGTACAGAGACATGACAGTCCTATTAAACCTTATTCTAAAGAACGCTAACCACAATTGAGTAGTTAACAAAAAGATCTAACAAAATCAGACCGACTTGTTCACCATGTCACACACTCTGCCGGCCGACACGGAGGCAGGTTCGCCCAAAACAAGCATTCAATTTCATTAAAAAAAGTTCTATTTTATCGTCAACACGGAATAAGTAGTGGTTTCGAAGTGAGTCTGGTTCTGGGTTTATTCATTTGCATTTTAAAATATTCTTGTCAGTTTAACTACTCCACAGGTGCATCCCTTTAGGTAGTCCTACCCTTACATGACAAAACACCTCGTACAAAATAACAATAATTCACAACCGATCGTATTCCAAATAGCTGTAAAAAATAACGACACCGCGTCAGAATCATGATATCGTCTCGTAATGGCTAATGACGTCATTACCGGTGCGACGTCACGCCTCGAACTCGCAACACCTAGTGAAAAAACTTGCCACTCTCGAGGTTCCATAGAAGGATGTAGCTAACTTCGAGCCATTAGCGTAGCCATTGGCTTGCGCGCCATTAGCGGGAGCCGTCGGCTTTCTACGAAGCTCTTTATATTAACTTTCTTTGAAAAACATTGTCCCTTGACAAAAAGCAATCCCCATTTCAGGGAAAGCTCGAATCTAAAACTAACTACTGACCAAAAACTGTTATTTCAAGATTTAAAAGTAACAGGACAATTAAAAAAAACACAAAAAGTATTTTTGATTATGCTTTGGTTCTTTTCAAGCTGGAGACGAAAATTATTCAACATTTAAAAAAGCGTAAGTTAGTAGACGCTGAATACTTTCCTGAAATGGAGGTTAAATACTCAGTTCCATTCACTGCTGCAGCTTTTAAATGCTCTAGTTCTGAACTAAAAACATTTTGAATTCCCTTTTAAAATGAGACTAGTCCGGGATTAATAAACATGAACGGAACAAAACGACATTCACTCGGGAGGCTGTTAACGCGAGGCGTTTGTCGTAGCCGCTACGAGCTACGAATGCTCACGTAGCATGGTAGCGTCGTAGCAAGGCAAGCTACGAACATAATATTATACAAGGCTGGTGTTGTGGTATCAGTGCATCACACTAAGCCAGGACACGTGAAGTCGGCCAGCGGAAGTTACTCCCATCATGTAAAACATTTGAAATATATGAATTAAGGAAGTGAAAGTCCATATTTCAACACCTATCTACATACGACTATATTTTATGCAAGTATGCTAATGCTGTTCTACTTCGCCAGTGTTGCCACTGCATAACGGGCATAAAAATATATGCTTATAAAATAAATTTGACCTCGCTATGTCTCTTGCCCATTGCCACTTGAGCCACGCAATTCTTTAAACTGCGTTTGCGACCTTAGATCTCATGATTCCTGACACGAACACACAAGGAGAGTCCGAGCATAGCCCTCTCCATTGCCCTCTGAGTCCCCCGTTAGAAGCGGCCACGTTGGGGCGGAAAAGTCCACAGATAGAGGCTGCGTACAGGAAGTCGCAGCCGAGGCACGCAAGGTGGACTGACGATCTAGTGAGGGTCGCGGGAATTCCTTAAACGCGGGCGGGCAGGAACATATGTCTAGAAAGGTCCAGCACTGAAATCTATTGTATCATCTAGATGAAGTATATTTACCGTTACGTATCGTTTATCTTAGATGTTTCGCCCGGCATCTCTATCGCATGCAAGTCGCTAGTCGCGGTGAGGTATCAGATAAATTGGCTGAAATATGTTCTCGCTAGCTACAGGCGGTACAGAAACGTGTCTGACTGGGGTTGGCACTTCTTTCAAAAACTGTAACGGCTCTGGCTTTACTCCAGGCTTTGAATCCTTCATTCAATGATTAGGCAAGCGTGGTGATTAAGCCTACTAATCCCATAAGAGTAGGGATAACTTGATTTCTATGATGGAGGCCTTTGCCTTGCAGTGGGAACTGTCCCACTGCTGGGCAAAAGCTGATACTGATTAGGCTAATACTTTACTTTACAGGCTCTGAAGCCAAGTTTTGTATGCAAACGGTAAGAACACATTCAAAATAGAGATGTCATAATCATAAGTATGTAAAAAAACAGCTTTATTTTCAGTGTCCCAATGATCGCTATTAGCGATCAGGCCGTCTACATTGTAATAGGATATGACCATAATTTAAGATTTATTAACTTTGTGCAGTAAAGAGTATTTATCTCTTGACCATAGAATTAGGGTTCTTGTTCTTGAGAGTATTATTGTACTGTTTTCGAGCGTCTCTACGGGCCCCTGCGCTAGCGCCGTGGCAGCCTGTGGCAGCCCTGTGCCACGGCGCCCTGGGACGCAGGCTTCACTTTAACAGAGACACTCCAGTCGGAGTATCTACTGATATTTTTACACGTAACACAAGGACACACACAAGGGCATACATAATGGAATTCTATGGCTTGTAAAGTCAAAAGAAAGTAAAATGTTACAAAGCGGGGCATGTTCTATCTTTTGAAGTAGTTTTGTACATGGGATACATATGTAAGTACAAACTTGGTTATATGGTATACAATTTGGCTAATAAACCAACACTTCATTAAATTATTTATCTTAATTTGTACATCTTGAAATTAGTTTGTGTATATGTAGTTAAATAAGTTATTTAAAACCTAAGTATCTGAGGTATGTTTGTGTATACAGAAAGTTCTACCCTGAAAATACGTATGTATTTTATATAAGTAGTTCTGTCTTAAAAGTTAGGTACTCAAGAGGCACTATTTGAGAGCAAACCCGCAGGCCAAAAACTGGTTGAAAAACAATTTCCATACAAATGTACGTACGAATTTCAATTTCTCGTTATCCGAAAACTTACGTTATTTGCCTCACAAGCTCTGGGGATATGGGAAAAATAATATTTTAGTAGGCACTTGATCGCGGAAACGGGACGTAGTAGTAAAATTATACGGCGCGCGAGAGCCAATCCCGCAAATGGTGGGTTAAAAATTCACTCGACGCCCGCGCACCCCCGGCCCGCGCGTGCGGCCCGCGCTGGTCGCTGCTCCGGCGCTGCTAGCCGCGCTGCTTTATGGGAGTAGGGGAAAGTATAAACAAGCAGCTTATCAGTTAATTCTGAGCCTGGGATACGTGTGGCTGCACTTACATCGGTTTTAAGGCTCGTCTCTTGGATGTTCAGCGATATATAAATGTTTAAATTTTCGCGTTGCATTTTAACTGTATAAAATAAAAACGAGAATCATGGCGAACGTATTAAAATTTAACGTAGGCGAAACGTAAGCAATACTTAACATAATCGTTTAAGTAGGTAAGATATTAAAAAGTAATGTAAATAAAATAATATGTTCAGCGAATGTCAATCAATGTTTTAAGTCTTGAAAACGTAACCTTTTGTGAAATAAAGAATATCTAATATTTAGAATGGCAAAATCTCGCGTTGAAGGCCAAGGGTTGCTGAGCCAGCTTAATAAGTAATATTTAAAAGAAAACGTGTGGAATAAGTATAAAGGTTACATGAATAAGACGATAACTGTACGGAAAATGTCGCGAACAACATGTAAAGGATTGCTTAACAAAAAAAATCCCAACAAATGTTTTATAACAGCTGTGCGCAATAGCTAAACTACAAAGAATTTAATTTGAATCCGGATTGAAACAGCAAATACTAAAGTCTCATTTGAAGCTCTCATTTGTCCGCAAATCTCAAAAAGCCTTTGACTGAGTTCCACAATGGCGCACAATCGTGGCCTAGTTCCGTCCGCAGCCGCGAGGCGCCACCGTCGCCGAGTAGGGGGACAAGCAACTCATTAGCAGCGGTCTCTAATCAGGCCGGTGTCGGCGCCTGTCGCTACACACGTGACGTCAGTAAAGTAGGGTCTCCACAACAGTCCAGTCCCAGCTGAGATTGCGATGTAAGGCTGCGTTTACACTAAAGCGGAGCGGGGCGAGAAGGAGGGAGATTTCCCTCCGTGGACCAATGGCATTGCGTAAAAACTCCGTTTCTCAACGAGCAACGAGTTTTCTTCTATTGGTGGATTTCCGCTTCGCTTCGTTCAGTGGAAACGCAGCCTAAATAGTTTTGGCCCTCACACACTACTTTATTGGGGCTTTTTCCTCAATGTGACAAGATGATGGCCATTACGGCTATGAACGATGGAGGGTCGATGGATAAGTAAGGTTCAAGTCCATTTTTTTTGCAAATTAATTGTGCATACTATTAGCACTAAATCAGGTAAAGTAAAACATTGTGAGGAATATGTATTGTATTTGTCATCGGAAGTCATGCTTGGGCATGAATAAGCTGGCCCGTTGTTTCATACCACAGCTTCACATAAAACCAGAAGTAGATTATCGGCATACCGAATTAAAAAGTAAGGATTTACACACAGGGTGAAGAAGTACGCACACTGATTTGTCACCGACACGACGTACCCAGAAGTATTCAAGCGCCTATGCTGGTATCGCAAAGTGAAAAAAAAAACTATTTTTAATAGAAGTTTGATTTAATACAAAACTCATTACACATTTAATTCACTGCTAGATAATTTACGTCAGTAACTACTGTTTGAACATAGTACGCATTATCGAGAACAAGCAAAACAACAGGAACTCATTAGGCCAGCGAGCCCCAGCGCGGGCGCCTTCGCTTTGCCCCAGAAACCATACTTTGTGCCGTGACGTCACAGTTTATACGACACGATTGTTAGGGTGGCCATTAAACATCGAAGAATAGGACATAGTGAAGGACTTAACAGGAACGAACAAACATGCAGAAATGCAGTGACGTTGTTAAAGAGTATGTTAGCTTTGGAGAACGCAATGATAGTACAAGTTCCAGGTTTCTAATTTTGTAAATCATTACTTTTCTAAGTCGCTTTGCTGGTGGTAAATTAAGAAATTACCTACTATCTTTTAATTTATACATATGATCGGTAAGTGTTATATGGTAATGGGTGGCTGACGAGCTAACGGATCACCTGATACTGTGTAAAATTTTAAAATGGTTCATTCTTCGAGCTATAACTTTCATGGTGGTCTTCAAATCGAATATTTTAATTTTAATAAATATTATAACTTCTTTTTTAAGATTTTGATGTAAACTTTCAGTAATAATGGGTTTAGGAAGAATAAACCAAATAGGTACGTGTCCGGCTCGCTCGATCTGTGTTAATTCGAATTGAATCCCACATTGTCCACGCACTCCCGCCCGCGTGGCCGCCGCAGGCACAATGCAGCGAGAGTACGGTATTGTTTGCGCGTCCGTTTCTCGCGGGAACTGGGGCGCGTCTCTTTCAGGCGCTGAATGCGTTCGGAAGATCCCGGTTTTTGCCAGAACTTGCCACAAAAGCCGTCTTTATGAAGGCGCAGGAATTTTCGGAGCCGAGGAAGGGATTGTTACTAACTACAGTTGTGAAAGAACAAACTTTGACTGACTTTGGTCTGGAGATTTTGCAACGGTAAGTAATATCTGGATCGCGAACACAAATAGGAGAATCGGTCCAAAGTGTCATGTAATGAAACTCGAAAAACTGTTATTAATTTTTTAGTAAAGCATAGTGTGACTGTTGAATAGTAGAAAGCGTTTTTCGTAAACAACCAGAATTTAAAATATTATGTATGTCAAGAAAAAAAACGTCTATATGAAAATGAATTACTGTTCCTTAGTCTTCCTTAAACTCATCTCACGTCAAAAATAACCAATGACCGTATAGATAGGACCTCAGTTCTACAGTATGCCATTTTAGTGGATTTTACACAAGCGATAGCATTGCGACTGGACATCATACTATGGTAGTTATTGGTTTCGATGCGGTACTCGTGCGCAGCGTGGGCGCTCCAGCAATCACCCACGGTTACCTGCTCACATCAACAGCTATAAAGCGGTTATTTTCAGCGGTAATGAGCCGTTTGAATGCTATTCGCAGTTAATTAAGGTCATGCGTTCAGATGAGAAATCAATACATCAACTGACGGTAAGTGGTTTAGCTATTTCAAGCGTAGTTACTAAGTTACGATTGGTTTTTGGGCTAAACGGTAAACTTCGATTATTGATTCGCATCTTTACCTAATTAGGACTTTAAGGGCTAAGAAGGATGCTTAATTTGACACATTTTTCTTTGTAAAATCTCGTTTCATAATTTGATGACATAATCATGGGGCATTGGCAACGCGCTGTGCACAAGCATGGAAAGTTCCGGGTTGGTTTCCCGGTTGGGTCAATTTTAATAACGAACGAACTAAATTTTGCTCTCCAAGAACGCCTTAGTTTGAATGTAGATGATCATTGTAGAATATCTGCCAAAATATTCGTTCGCTAAAAGCAAATATCATGGCTTCAACTCATACAATCATGGGTTAAAGATACCGACGACTCGAAGTGTATTTGGCTGTTGGAAGTAGTATTTGGCCGGTGTTGGCAGCTGACGAGCCTCGGCCGCAAATGAGTCTCGTCCTGCGCGAACGAGCTCACGTCTCGGCGCGGCTCCAGGCTTTGCCTACGAATGTGCAGTTTGCGCTGCATCACGCCATGACGGCTGCAATCACATGGAATGTGATGGCGGAAATAACATGGATTTTGACGGATTTGTTCAATCTAAACAGTATACAATGTGGATACATTGTTACTTTTCAAGGGGATTTCTTACGAAAGATTTGTAAAAAAATATCTACTTAGGGGGATGTTTTTACGACACAAAGAAAGAATTAGTCAAATTCATTCGACAAGAGAATATTATTACACACATAAATTCACGTAGTACGTATCTACCAATATTGGTGGACTTAATGAAGTAGTATTTTTTAAGCACTATAACCTTCGAATTTTGAAAAGAAAGTCCTTCCAATCACAAATTTAGACATTGACCAAAGTGTATTGAATATTTGCGAAGAATTTGTTAACAATTGATGGTTTTTAATACTACAAAAACATTCGAAACCAACGGTAGATAACATTTTAATACATAATAATCTGTAAAGACCGATGAATGTTTCGTATTACTTTACATAATTGGAAATTCTCTTTTATGAACGGATATATTTTTTCCACTTAATATTACCTATATTTAAAAACAACTCCAAAAAGACATTTAAGTCTCCTCGTTAAATTAATTTTACATCATTTCCTTTTCACGGTTCGGGATGAAAGATGACCAACAAGTGCAACAAAAAGACATCAAATTTAATGTCACAGTTTACTTATCATCTACAACATCAGAGCTTCCAAAATAAGCCCCCTCTTAATTGAGCTGTGAATAGAAACACTTTCTAAATTAAGCTCTCAGCCCCATGGAGTATAAATACAAGTGTTAGCTGCTATGACGAACATCTGTCGCGCGGCGCAGTGCAGATGCGCGGCACGGGCCGTGGGTTCGATACCTGCGCTGGTTTGTGCGACAAAGCAGATCGGAATTGCCGGCTGATAAATAAGTCACACGTCACAATACGTTGGATCGGCTCCAGGCGATCTCAGTTCCGAGTAATGTTTAAGTTAGATAACTTGACCTATTTGAGAGTGAAATGGCATTTTGAAAATATTATGGCATGTTTACGATTCTAATGTTTTGCATTTGTGACATTTTAAGCCGAAGTGTGGCTATACTACGATCTGTGATTTGATTTCAATCGACTCTCACCAAAGAAAACTACTACGAGTACTCATATTACATATGTATTAAACAAAAAAATCGAAATCACAACTCCCCGTAATAAATTAAAAGCCCCTGAACAAAGCGTCACTTCCGTCCCACAGTGACTAACTATACGTGTATGTCTCCCTCCCCTCCCCCACGCGTGGGGCGATGACTGCGCTTAATATTCCGGGGAAAGTTAAAAAGTCCCGACGGTAATGAAAAAACTTGTCACGTGGACGCAGATTGGACGCTAATTTGCCGCGATTAGTCGGACCGGCCGACTTGCGCGGGTCCGGGAACAGGGTTGCCAGGAAACTAAAAATATTGCTTTGACAGCTCCTAACTAGCGTAAGTGCATGTATCTTTCAAATACTTGTTACCTACACGTAAAGCTAAGATTTATTTAATAGCCATCGACACCAAATTTAAAAAATAAATAAACATTAAATTTAATACGATCAAACTCAACTATCTCACGCCCAGTAACATCAACGTATACAAATCTGTCAATTGCCTTTATTGAACTTGTACTTTTATTAACTCAATTATTTATACTTTTAATTTAATATGAATTGAGAAAAATTAACACAATAGCGGCGCTGCGTGTTTGCAATCACCGTAGCCGTTGAAAAAAAACCGCGACGTAAAACTTAGACTTACGAATAAATTAGGCACATATTTTCTATCGCTGTTTCGGAAGGTCTATTGCTACGGAGACCACTAAATCTGATGTCGATTTTTACTGAGTATGTATACTATATACTACTGGCAGCCCTGGCGCCCTCCCCGCGCGCCTAACCGTCGCTTTGTGTGCTCTTGGACTTTTCAATTTGATGTCGTCATTCAGTTCGGCGACATTTGCGCTCGCGGCCCGCTGACAGCTCCGCCCTCTACTAGCGGCACTACTTTTATAAATGTTTTCTCATTTCTGGGGATCATGACTTCCTAGACGGTTTAAGCTAGCTCTAGCTGTTCTAGTCCATCGCTTGTGGGAGTATTCTGTGGCAAAGACAAGTACGCGGAGCATCTCACTAAAGCTGATTTCTATTGATCGAACTTTTCAATAAGGTTGATATTCAACGATTCGCCTGCAGCAACTTTTACGGTCTTCGGCCTTGTTTCCATTCAAGCCCGATTGATAAAGAGCACGCCTTAAAAATAAAACACTTGAAAAACATACCTACATTTATTTCAAAGATAGTTATCCCAATATTAATTAAAACAGCTGCTTTGGCTAGAAAACTAATCATTTCAATAAATGATATACAATCATTGTCCAATAGTGACGCTAGCGGCTCCGCCCACCCCGCGGTAATGTCATACACGTGTTTGTCTACCTGTCTCTGCGCGCAATAAATGCCTACTTCCTATATGCCTTTTGATGTGCTAATACTTGTTTGCCGTAGCAACGGCACATAAAGGCTTCACAAACTTCTGTGCTTATTACTTTCCTTTCAGTTGATTGTTTGACGCGGGGAAATAATATGAGATGTGCCAGAGGAACTACCGCTTATAAGGATTTTCTCATATCGATTGTGAGTTAGGTAAACGGTAACAAAAGAACTACTAACATAACTTACTTCTAGTAAGAGATCAACCCAGGTATTAGGTATATCATAATTTAAAAAAGAAATACCTAGGTATTCTCCACCAGAATATCAAAAATATGTACTGTTCAATCTGTTACTGTAATCAAAAACGTGATCCAAATCCTACTGTTTTTGTGGATCGTAAACTCTCCCTCATCAAATTTTGTAATAATAATGTCGTCTCATGACAGTCAAGATTAAGCCAACCGACGTAATATTATAAAACTCAGGAATAAGGAAACAAGAAGTATTTAATTTAATAAATGTAATTACCTTAGTTGGTAAGCTCGTTCCAGCGGAGTGAGCGCGTTATTCCGCGCAGACACAACGCATCGCACTCCACACTTTATTGCGCACACTCGATTCCAAATTGGTGTGTACAATTTACAACCATGTCTCAATACTGTTAAACCTTCTGTATAAGAAGGATAGCTAAAGCTATTATGATAAGGTACTGCAATGTATACTTCTTTTTGGAACCGACCGTACACAGCATTCGCTGTACAACGGTGCAATCTAATTATACCAGACGCTTTTAGATTAATGACCGAATACTGCAAAAGGAGCATTTTAAGTCTAAAAAAGCTATTTCATCTGAAAATTTCTTCAGAACACGAAGAAGGAATAAATTACGAGTAAGTAGAAGTCTTTAATTGATTGTCTGACCCCGGGCATTGATGTAAAAGCGTTGCAATCATATCATTGGTTAGTAATTTCTATCTACAATCAAACAGTTAATCAGTTACTGATGATTTATTGCTGATGTTTTTACAATCACATTTTTTTGTTAATTCATTAGCATCACTAATTCTACTGATTGGTCACAAATCATTTCATTTTGTTCATTTATGGACTCCAAAATTACGCCATAGTCAAAAGGGGTTTATGTTCAAATTGTAAACCATATTAAACCAAACTATACAGCTCAATAAATCTGAGAAAATCTGTAAATTTTATTAGGCGTAACTTTGGATAATGACATAATAATTTGTACATAATCACAATAATCAACATTGTTAAATTTTAATTAACATACAGAAGACAAACAATCGAGCGATTAGTACCCCGTACACTTCCCAACACCGAGCGAGTGAACGATTCCAAGGAGCGGAACGAGTGAACGAGTGAGTGACGTCACTGGACGAGCCTGTCCTCACGGGCCTTTTATCGCTTCAGATGTTTTACGAGACCCGCTCATGTGTTAAGTGCTTTACTATAAAAAGAGCTCTTCAAATCGGGTTATATTACATCAAAGTGATTGCTGGCCCCGAATAAATTGAGATTGAACCAAGGACCTTTCTTAAGTTAAAATGATTGGAGTCTTATCAAGTAATTAGTTGATCAATATAAAACATTAAGCAAATCTAAGCTCAAGTAATTCCTCTATCTACACAGTTTTATCTGTGTCTAAATGAATTAATGAATTATGTTTCTCGTTACATAAGATACTAATTTGTTTTTTTGTTGCTATTGCCGAGTAATCTATCAAAAAGAAGTACGCTCTTCTCTTGAAGGTCATCAAAGCAATATTTCTCCAAAGTAATCGATTTGACATGGCATAAGGTAGGTTACTTAGAAATTCCATCAAACCAGTATTCTTTACATCATCTTTCTCAAAGTCCCTTAAGGTGTGCTATCAGGGGCCAACAAACCCTAACCACATGAGGAAGGCTCCGGCTACAAAAACCCTCAGGCTTAGGCGTCATCCAGCTACGTCACCCCCCGCGCGCGCGTGGCCCGCAAGCGCCCCGGAGCAAGCGACTCACCGCTGGCCTGGCTGTCCACCGAGCTCTTGCGCTGCACCTCCGCCTCCGCCGCCGCCGCCGCCTGCTCGCGGCTGCTCTCCTCCTCCGCACCACTGTGTACCAGAACAAATATGCCTATGGTATCAATAACATCTCTCTTATCTTTTTTGGGTCTAAAGCTGTCGCTTTGGAGACAGGGGTACGTTTAGATCATGACTCAAGATTTGGGGAGTCTGATAATGACAACTAAGTGACTGCCTTCTGACTTTCGGAACCCTTCAACAGGAGTACCAGACCACCTGACTGAATCACGTTTCAGAAACAATACAAAACGTGCAGGTTTCCTTACGATATTTTTCTTCACCGCCAAGATAACGGTAGAAATATGCAGAATTTTTGAAAAATTTGAAGATCAAGCTCGGATTCGAATCATGGTTATGGTTGTGTGCACATACCGTGGCGTGGTGTCGCTCAGCTGGGCCTGGAGCTGGTCCCAGTGCAGCCGCAGCGCGTGCAGCGCGTCGCGCAGCTCGCCGGCCACGCTCTGCTTGGCCGCGAGGCACTCGCGCTCCATGTTGTTGTAGTTCTCTATCACTTCGCGCACTTCGGTTTCGCGCTCGCGCACTTGTTCCTGTTTGGAAAATGCGCCAATATCAAAAAACGCCAATAATGATCGAGAAACTTCCGGAGTACGAAATCTAAAGGTGGACACTTAAGGCGTATAAGTAAATCGAAGAGATGAAACACTTGCTGGATGTAATCGACAACCAGCGCCATCTATAGGTAAAGTTTGCAAAATTGAGTCCTGAAAAGGAATGAGGGTAGGCCGCTAGTCTAATATAAAATATGACTACACAATAAGGGCACGATTGAATTGATACTTGAAATCATTACCGTGCAAATGGCGGCCATTCACAACAGAATAACAATAATCGCTTTTGTAACATTGTAAAGCGAATCAGCCAGTTAACGTTCACAACTACCGCCTATACTAACGATTACATTCCTGTAACGAGTGCGCGAGAAAGGCAGCACCTCAGGAGAGGGTAGTAGGCATACCAAATTAATACGGCTTCTCGCACAAATTTAGGAGCCAAAGAAATTCCTATTGCTATCTTATATTTTGTGATTGTGTTTTTAATTAAAGTTACTAAGTATATTAGCGACATCTAGTACTGTTCCTCGTTACTAATAAATGAGTGAATGGTAAATACATCACGTACATTGTCCTGGTCCCAATCTATGGTTTTCCTTTGTGCTATGGAAACAGCGAAGGAACCACAAATACCCAGACGCAACATATCAATATCATCAACAAACATTGGTGTCGGTGCGGAAGTCGACCCCAGGACAGTCAGGTACTCGTATGTCTCAACCGGCGCTCAAACCACTGCACTAAACGGGTCGTCTAATAAATAATAGTTATTTTATTACTTACTTAAATGTGCCACATATATTTTGAGAACATTTTAGGGGGTATAAACTTTGAGAGTTGGTAACACCGGGTAATGGCGTCTTGCGAGGCCTCCAGGGTCAAGGCCGCGGGAGGCTCGCGCGGAATCCCTCGAGGGAACGACGCTAGCGAATATCCGACGAACTGAAGTCGCGAGGGAACACGACAGCACGTGCGCTGTGTGAAATGGAATCTGGGCTTGAATTTGCTAAAGTAATAATGCTTGGATCACGTGAATCCTTTGACGCTTGGTAGGAGTTGAAGTTATTAGTTGTAGAAGTTTATTGTTCGGGTTTCTTCGAGGGAATTGCAATCAGCATGGAATTTTTAATTTTCTCATGATTGGATATGATTTTTCATTTCCATAATACGAATGGTTAATGTGATTTTACTATAACATGCGAAGAGTTTCAGCGTGACACCAGCATGGGCGTTCCTAGAATTTAAGTACTTTTCTGCTCGTTTTTGGCGTTTTCTGCCCAACTTACTTACTCTGCTTGGTGACCCAAACTGAGAAAAAATATTTATGTCCCTTTGTAATTGTTACTAAAAGGCCTTCAGATCTCGCCGTATAAACCAAAGTGGCAGCTGTTAAGTCAACTGTAAGTAAGTCTAACTGAACTTGTGCAGCCGACTTGTCTGTCAGTTTATTACCTACGCAGCAAGGTGAATGACGCCATGATCATAGAAAGAAACGAAGTGAGGGCGGGTCTCTAGTTAGCAATACAGAAACTAAATTGAGATATATTTTTGAGTGTAACCCTATTAGTAGTGATGTGTGGTGTGAGGTACTCACGGCCAGCGCGATGCAGCGCGGGCGCGCGGTCGGGCGGCGGCAGCGCGGCGGCGCGGCGCAGGCGAGCGCGGGCGTCCGCGGCCCACGCCGCCGCCGCGCTCAGCCGCGCCGAGTACTTGCCCAGCGCGCCCAGCTTGCCGCCCACCAGCGCCGCGTGCGCCGACAGCTCCTCGCGGGCCTGCGCCGACAACACACACCTCTTACGATACTCTTGGGAAAAGACTAACTGCTGTGTTGCTTTCTCGTGCCTTCTCAGTTGAAAACTACATTACGAACCAGTGTTACGCTTGTACCTTGATTCGGGTGGAACGGTCAGAAATTCGTATCGGGACTTGTATACGACTTGTTTTTTTTTTAATTTAACCCTGTTTGTAAAATTTTGCATGTCACACAGATAGTTCTTTTATAAACACATCCGCATTAAATGCTATCTGCAACATACTTAACCGAGCTACTTTAAGAAAGTTGTTGCTAAGTTAATTCCAAGCACAACACATACATACACTTTATGCACAACATTTTGCTAGTACTAGGTTCTACTTATTATGTGCTATGATAAGACTTAAGAACCCAGAGCGTACGATAACTACAGTCAGCAGAAATACATTCTTAGTTCCTTGACTCTTACGCCCTCGGAATAAGAGCCACAAACTTCCAAGTACGCACGTAAGCTGTACTGTGCAGTAACAGTGCCTTGTGGAGCAGGCGGCAGTCACTCGTACCTGTTAGTTGAGTTGTTAGCGAGCAAGTCTGAGAAGTTGTCCGCCGCCGCGCGGTCAAGTTTGCCGGAGCTCGTTCACTGCTGGTAGAGCCACTATATACGGGGCTCAGACACGAGTTCATGTTTGAGTCGGCTAATAAGAGAAGAACTTTAAGACTTAACCTTGTTAATGTTTAAAGCTACTGTTTGAAAATCAAACGCAATTGTTTTTGTCAGTAGGTTTACACTAAAGTCAGCAATTTAGCATTCAGTTGTAGAATCTTTGTGAGTACATTATGATTGAGTAGATTTCTTTCTTGTTTTTCGCCTTTTTGGTAGAGTCATGCAGGGATAACTAAGCGATACTTCCGCGTCACAGAAAGTCGACGTAAAGCAGCGCCTGCGCTGTATTTCAACGTGACATATAATAACAGACTCAATTCGGGGAGAAAAAGAAAAAGGTTTGCAGCGTACTTGTGACTCCACTGGTCTGTTGGATGCCCTTGGGCAGCGATAATCGCTTACCAGGGGTGACCCGCTGGCTTAACATCTATTACTTAAAAACAGACTTACCTGCTCGAGCAGTTGCAATTGGCCGAGGTATTGCTATAATAGACGTCGTTGAGGCTGAATGTTTGCAAATGCAAAATCCGATAGATGGCGTTACGTTGACGGCAGGTCCAACAAAGAGTGGATTGGTTACATTTGACGTATCATGTCAAAATTATGAAGTTAGTTTATGAAACAACCAATATCGTCAAAGTTGGACTTCACGTCAACGTGTCATCTATCGGATTTTGCATTTGCAAACACCCTCATTGCGCGTGCGCTCCAGGCCAGGAGAGGAGAGCTCCAGGCCAAGAACTGGAAAGAAGTGGTACAGGATCGACCGAAGTGGCGATGTCTCGTTGTCTGAGGAGTGCGGGGTACCTGGTGGAGCTGGTGCTGCAGCTGCTGCAGGTGGTCGCCGGCGGGCGGGTGCTTGGAGCCGCGCAGCACCTCCATGTCGCGCAGCCGCGTCTGCACCTCCTCGTCGCGGGCCTGCGCACACGACACGCGTCAGTACCCATCATTATCATCACCAGCATATTTATCGTCTCATCAACATAGGCCTTCGCATCTTTCAACAGATGATTCAAGCAGCATCACGCGGTGTGACTTTACACAAGCGCTCGTGGCTGTAAGAGTCAGTTGTCCTTTGCGAGAGAGAACCACTCGTCCACATTTGCGGCAGGTGAACCGAGCGCCACTGCAGTCTGTTATCGTCTACTGCTGCGATAACTATGACTGAAAACCAGAGGTTACGGCTACAAACTTAACCTCAACATTTTGATAGGGCCGGGTGGCGCATTTGGTAGTGGCCCTGCCTCATACGCCAAAGGTATTGTGTGCTGTGGGGATCAATTCCCACACTGGACTAACATTCGTGTGATGAACACTTGTGTTTGTTAAGTGTCTGGGAAATCTCTGTTATCTAATATCTGTAGCAAAAGTGCTTTTAAGCTACTTACTACGGAGTCTGGTTCAATCAATGTACGAGATGTTGTGAGAATTTATTTATTTATTTACCTTCGAGAGTAGGTAACGTAATAAGTAAAGCCACTATAAATCTTCAGACTATGGAAATGATAAGTATTTGTATGTACCTACAATTAATTGTTTACTGATACACGTGTAATGGATCGACTTGAACTACCTCCAAAACTTAGTAATTGATTTGATGGATAACAGTAGTTAGGGAATTTGGAACATATTGTCGAATATTAATTGGACAGGTCTCGACAGAGTTCGTGGATCGATAAACGCTAAACACCGGAGTTATGTTATACTGAGTGACGATGATTTTCACGTAGATACTTCGTCAGCTGCTAGCCGACCACCCTATTGTGTCAATTATTCTAACTTAACATTAACAAAATCAACATCTAAGATCTAAAATAAAAAGATACTAATATGATGACGTGACTTCACAAGGGTCGACGTTCGTGGTATGCTTTTTCTCGGAAGCTCTTAGAACTTAATGCACATGATGTCGTCGTAACAAATATGGCCGTTTTCATAAAGACCGCGAGCGGTGCTTCGACGCCGTAAATCTGAGCCGTCATAACGTTTATAGTGATGTGCGGCGCGGACGCAGAGCGGCGCGCGCGCTCGTAAATCTCCCCGCGTCATGACGCCGCTCGCCGCGCTGACTGCGGGATGCGCTCCCACTTATTCAAACATCAATATTACATAATTCAATTTACTTTTTTTATTATATTATACACTAGTGAACGCCCGCAGCTTCGCTCGTGTGCAGTTCGGTTCACCACATTTATGCAAAACCAATTATATCCCACAGGCTGCCCACCCTTCACAGCTATACAATGACATAAGTTTTCGTTTCCTAGTTTCCAAGATGAATGTGAACAAACATCCAATCGAAAAAAATCATTGATCTACATTCTGTTATAGTTATTTTTAAATAAATAAGTACATACACAGCTTTTTTACGTTTTTTGATTGTCTATTGATAAGATGCAACCGAAGGCGACACGGGTAGGTACATGTGGGCTGTCGGGCTGGGGGCTTCGCCGATGCCTTGACTAGTGAAAATCTGATTAGTGTTTTGATTGATTAATTCGCAAGTGAAAAATCCAAATGTACCTGCCTCGACCCCCCACATGGAAGGTGCGTTTTAATTCGCTCCATATCGTTTGTGGTATGTTGTTTTTCGACTTAGTAGACTTTGTGACGATAGCCCCAAGCCCAATATTGGGAACTATACACGTCGCTTAATTTAATGATAAGAAGCTGCTCAATCGTGAGCAAACCTAGGGCTGGGCACCAGGTACACACGCTGCCTATCAAACGTAAGCTCACGGCTATCGCTCCGGCGCCGCAGACGGCATAAATCCCCGTCCGAACCACGTGCGCGCCGCCGCGCCGGCTGCACCTCTCCGCTACCCACACACCGACTAATTGCAGTCGACCGGTAGTAACAAGCCTAGGGAAGCTGAACATACTGGAGAAAGATAAAGAGAAAAAATGGGGCAAGAGTCAACACTCGCGAACCGATAGACAAACACCTTCCTAAAACAATGTAAATACGGGAAGTAAGTACCTATTAAGTTTCAATTACCAAGTAAGAGTTGAAATATGCAACATAAACATTTCATTGCGTTGACTTTAAGATTTGTTTTTGTCTCAGCTTGAGATTACATAGATACGTTCACGCGTTTTTAAAAAATATGATTTTGTTAGTCAACAAAGTCATCTCTTAAGGTCTTTTTTTCCTTTAAGAACCTTAAAATGAGAAAAACTTGCCAAATAGATTATAATAATATTTATTATAATACATACAAAACTAGAAACTGCTACAAAACATGTAAGTATCGGAACCGACGCAACCAAGATAATTTGACGGATTTATAAATAAAGAGGTGAACGACTGGAAAGCGCTATTTATTTTCACAAAAGATTTACAAAAAACAATTATCTCTTTACTATGTATTTTGAATAGTTCAGAGTTTATTCAAGTTTAAATTCTTATTCGTAGAATAATAACATTCACTCAAAATGACTGTAAGACTACGTGAAAAGATTGCTGGAGATGGCACAAATAAATGAGGTCCTAAGATTGCATTCTCCGGATGGTTCAACGGAAGGACTTTTCGCTTACTTACCGAGACTCGCCTGTTGAAAATTTTAGATCCGCAAAATAAGATCCGGAATCAGGAATTCCGTGAAACTGGAGCACGTAGGAGAACCGGCGCGATGCGCGAGACTTTACTCCCCGCGCTGGCTTTGGCGGAAATTCACACGATAACTCTGAACACGATCAGCTTTCTCGAAGAGTTCACAGAAATCGCGATAATAATACTTCAAAGAGATACACTCGTGTCCCGACTGATCCACACAATCCGGCAAAATTCGAAATGATATTTGTAGTAAACACTATAAATAAAAACTTCCAGTTCGTCGGAACTGAGGCTACAGAGGACGAGGATCACAGCCGAACCGACCAACACACGCGGAAATACCGGCAGGGAAACTAAACTACATTCACCAGAGCACTATATTTCATTCCTACTCTATAAACCGGGAAGGACAAATTCGACATCTTAGCTAAATTCAATCAAATGTTTAGCAACATAAGATGCATATTAGAGCGGCGGGGAGCCGGCGCGTGCGCCTGTTCGGGCGCCGAGTGCAAACAACTGATGGGACACGAGTATTTTCATAGATTCAGAAATAGACCGATGCCGTCCGCGCGATAGACATTGCGCGGGACTCCAACTAGCATTGTCGAACCTTATACGGTATTCACTGCTGCTGATCAAATATTAACAAAATATTTACACTATTTTTTAAATCTAATAAAATGTTTAGAAAGATTTTTTCAGGCAAAGGATAATGCAAAAAAATGACTTAAAGCGGACAAGCTATAGCTGATGATTTTTTTATGATACAGGGAGCACACGAGCAGACGGATAACCAGTGGTAAGCGATTGCCGCCGCCCATAGACACACGCAACACCAGAGCAGGCACAAGTAAATCTTTAAAACAGGAATACGCTTTCTTTTTGAAAGTTTGTTTGTCCTGATAAAATGGGAATATTTGGCAATGAAATCAAATTATGTATGTAATAGTGCTGAGTGAACTAAGGAAACCAAGATTCTACGCAATAAAGATCAGTTGGGATAAAGCAAAATATCTACGAATAATAAATAAATCAGAGCTCAAACATTCTTATCTTGAGATACAACACGAAATTCCTATTTAGTAAGTTTGAATATAAATAAACGCTAACTGCTAATGCTATCTGTACTCCCAGGTGCCGATCTTACTTCACAATTTACGGCTGAGTACCGAAATTAATTATTGTAACGTTATACATACTTCGCGAACTATCCTAAATATGGCCAAGAAAATACGTACAACTGGAAGAGGGAATGATAAGCAATCTTAGACTTTATGGAGCAGACACAAGGATCGCGTGCTTTTGGCCGAGTGCATGTGTGTTAGTAGTGGGAATGGTTAAATGTTTGCAAGTCGCAGGGGAGCTGTTGCCGACCCGCCGATACATTGCACATCGTTGCCAGGTAGATTTGGTACAGAGATTCTGGAAAAAATATCTAAAACACTATTTACTCAATAGCTCTGTCCCTAATTGAGAGATGGGCGGCACAAGAACGACATCAATGGCGTAGCAATACTAGATGTTTTTTTGACAACAATCCTTTTAATGAAAATTAAAGACGGTTAAAAGTTGAACGTTTTGGATAACTCAATGTGCGATTGTGGGTACTTGAATCACATTCCACTTCACCATTATTTTGTTCCTTTAGCAGCTTCGTGAGAAACTTTGGCAGCACCTTAGTCGAGCACGTGACGAGCATTAAGTGCGCGGGATGCACGGGCGGTGCAGATAACACACGATGCAGAGCATATAAACGGCGAGCCACTGCGGAAAGAGATTATCTTCCGAACTTACTTGATACTTTGAGACTGCGGCGTGCAAACTTTGCCACTTTATAGCAAAAATGCTACCAATGTTCACAGTTGACACATTTTGGCTTGACTCGAGCTCCGCTAGCACTCGGCTAGGCTAACGAAGACCCACCTCAAGATGTTTACAGATAGGAAACATGTCAACGTGGAGCAATACTCGCCGTTTCTATCCGGATCAAATCAAAGTCGACAAAGCTTACCAGTCTAGTAAGCTGAAGTGGCAGTGATGATATTGTTTACATGTTTTAAATAAAAGTACGCATCATAAATTTTGTTGTTTACTTTTATATTTGTAGACACCCTGTACACAAACAGCGGCGTGAACAACATTCCTATAAGCGGCAGACAACAAATGGTAGGGTTTCCCGGGACATTACATTAACATATCTGCTATATTATACGGCGGAATATATTTCATGTTTATTGTCTGGGAGACATGGGCGCCCAAAATGCGAGGGGCCATGGTAGCATTGCACTACTCGTGGCAATCGCACATTCCGATGACTGGGAAGTCCGCAATGGAACAAAAGTATTGACATAAATGGAAGTTAACCCATATCTAAATTTGAGATGATATTTTCAATTACGTTTATTAACCTCCGACGCGAAAACGCCAGGTATTCAAGCATGGAAACATACCCGCGGTATCAACACAACAATCGGTTTCTTTGAACGCACAACATGCACAAAAAACAAAAGTTTACGAACAAAATATTGAGTAATATTAACAAAGGGTTCAGTAGATTAGCGGAACGGGAGCGTACCCCATGTCTCGCGGGACAAGCACAAAGCGCAACCACAAGCGAACGTGCGTGATTGCAAATCGGCTACACGCAGCGGTTTCACTCAGTTTGAGGACCAATGACGTATGCACTAAACAGAGGGTTGCGATCGCGGCGGCCGCCTGTCCCGCGCCGGGACATCCATCACGCGCCCCGCGGGACAAGCCACAATCGCAGCACGCACAAACGACACGCCACGCAGAGCTACATGTAATACATCACGCGCTGGATATATGTGGGCAGATGGGTTACATATAGACGAACAAAAATTTAAAAAAATATGAACTGTTGATCTATTTATCAAGGCACTTGTCTGCAAACTTTTCGTCTCGTAAATAAATAAAGCTAGTGCGTTCATCAAACATTCAATAATAAAAACATTTTAACTGGCAACTTATTTATGATTATTTCCAACACATTTATTTCGAGAACACAGCTAAACGTTTTCCACACAGGTGAAATGTACAAGGACACGAGGTATCGCTCACTTCACGCGTGTCCCACTGCTCCCGTGGGACACCTAGACAAATGTCACATTCATGATTTGAACAGTTCTGTTTACACTCACGTTGTTCATTAGCGGGTGAGCCTCCGGAGCGCCGACATGATGTATCGCTCATTCGCGCGTGTCCCGCTCCTCCCGCGGGACACCTTGACAGTGTCGTTTGTTATCCCGTTGTCGCAATGGATCGCGGAACAGATGATGCTACGTGTTTAAAGTTCCCTGTTGCCGCTCCGGTTTCCTGTTTATTAGCGGAAACCACTGAGGAGTTGGAGTCGACATGATGAATCGCTCCGCCCGCGTGTCCCGGGTCCCCCGCGGGACATCATCGATGTCGCTCCTTGTGTCGCTGAATCTTTTTTTTGTTGATGTTAACGGACCTACTCTTCGTTCGAGTACGACAGACGAATGTGACACCTTATGCTTCTACGAAATCATTTTTAGGGTTCCGTAGTCTACTAGGAACCCTTATAGTTTCGTCATGTCTGTCTGTCTGTCCTGGCTCATACAAAGTTACAATTAGAGCGTCTCCCCCCCCCCCCCTTAACTTTTGAAATACTATTACAATAATTCTGAGAAAAATGTGCTGTATACCTCCAAGCAAGTACTTTCAACTAAAACTATAGCGGACTCTGTATCATACATAGTTTTTTTAATACAACTCGACCAACTTATGACGTGCAGTTGCCCTAACTAAATGGTAATGTATGGAAATAACTACCTACAAACTATAAAAATAAGGTCGGCTCATCTCATGGCTACGGAACCCTATCATGTGCGTGTCCGACAAGCTCTTGGCCGGTTTAATTCAATATTGATTGTACCGATTCAATTATCCCACTTTTCTTTTTTATTATTTTATAAGACAAGTAAAATCTACGAATATTTTTATGCAGTTTTAATATTTAATTTAATTATTAGAGGATTTCCTTATTGTAAACATTCAATTAATGTTTCCTAATAGTGTCTAGTTCAAAAGGCTATCAGTTGGACTTTCTTGTCTTGTCAGACAACTAAACCAATCAGTCAAAGCTTTCATCCGCATCACCCTCCGCTTGACAGAGAGGACACGCGTGCCTGAGATGAGGAACTCACAATATAACGAGGCGCGGCACTTGGCAATACTCTTCCAATGTGTCTATGAGAGGGGGAAAAACTAGCACGCCTGCCGTTATGTTTTGGAAATAGTAGGAATAAAGTCATTTAATTGTTTTCATGTGTTAGGTAAGGGACGAGCAGATGGATCACCTGATTGCCGCAAAAACAATTATTTTTAGAAGTGGAATGGTGTTTTTCTCCTGGCAGCTTCGTATAAGCTTTAGGTCTCGTTCAGACATGCGGGAATCGTGCGTTTACGAATCGCGCGGTTTCAAACCGCAAAGTTGTGAAGCTATTCAAACACTCGCGGTTAGTATGCGATTTCGTGCGGGTTAGCGTCAGTTTCAAAATGGAGGTCGACGAAGAAGTGTGTTTAGCCCCGATTCAGACACGGCGGAAACCGCGCGGTTCGACTGCGCGGTTTGTAGTTCATTGCTGGAAAGATTCTAGCCATTATTTACAGAGCTTCTAACTAAACAGCAATGAACTACAAAACGCCTGTAAAACGCGCGTTTAAAACGCGTAGTGTGGGCCGGCACTTACTGTGGTTGCTCCTTAAAAAAAGAAAAGAAAAGGCGGTATTGGATGCATCCAATATTACGTGACCGACTAGTACATGGTCAGTTCGTAACATTATATCCCAATTAAGAATGTATGGTAATCATCACACTGAATGTCCCATATTGCAGGTAAGAAAACTATAAATTTATTTTATGTAATAATGAATAAAGATTGTATTTATTTATTTAGAAATGTAGCAAGATTGACTTGATGCTTAAAAACGATGGATAGGTATGGTGATAGCAGCCAGATTGAACAGGTAAAATTATTATCAACTAACTTGCATCATTTATTGAATTTAACTGTCCAAATGCGTGCTTTCGATGCTCTACAAATGACGTAGGTACGAAATATCACGATGCAATCAGACCTCAAAAGCCATCAATCCTGAGCCGACAGAAGATTACCGGCCAATAAAGGACACGAGTCGCCGGTCAATGCCGGTGATGCGCAATTAGGGGGGTTAAACGCGCAATCGCACACACGCGCTGCGCTTGTCTGTGGCTATTAACACTCTATTATCTATGCTATGCCATTCGAAATTTATCATAGAATATCTGTAAATTCACAACGCGGTGTCTTGAAACACGTACAATCAACTACACATAAGATGAAAGGGTGTAGTTTATGTGTAGCTTCCTGTACACTTTCGTGCGGATTGATAAAGTTAAACCGTCAACCCATTTAAAACCATGCTTTACATGTTTTTTTTTAATAATACCTCTGCAAAGCGAGAGGGGCCAAAAATATTGTTATCGTGAAATTGAAGCATTTCCCTCCCCGGCCAAGTACAATATTATTAACAAAAGCTTATCTTGTTCAGTTTATTGGGTGTCACCTGGCCGGCGGCGGCGGAAACGCGGCAATTTCCGCCGCGGACAACTTACAGATTGCCGGATATCGCGCGGCGACACACCGCCGTATAATAAGCCGAGCACTGACGCCTGCTGCAGGGCCCATTACGTTTCATGATTACATTGCTGATTAAGATATTCGTATGCGTTTTATTTGTTGTTTGTTTGTACAAAATAATTTCTTGACGCTTAACTAAATCAGTGCAAAAATGCAATGCTAAATTCATTCGGCAGTTTAATTGAATGATGCAGTAATGATAAAAAAACAACTGAGCTAAATTATTCCCTAGTATAAGGACATTCGTATTGCGTGTGGTCGGGGAAGATGTCTGGCGGCGCGAGACAATGCGCATCCCGCGGCTCCGCGCTGAGAGCCCTCCGTCACCGACGAGCAAGCGGCCCGCAATTACACCGCGCGCAAACGGACGCACGCGTCGCCGGCGCCCGCCGCGCGTGCTCGCGTTCACCACTCTATGATTATTCACATAAGGGCGATAATTTATGCCTCGACTGCAGAACATCTGTGTACTTCACCCGGGTTACTGCATCGTGCCCCGAACACCCCAATTCGAACTCTATTGTCCTTGACATGTGGTGTAATGTTGAATGGGCCGGAGCCCTGGCGCGGCGCCAGAAGCACCGCAAGTGACACGGCCGGCGCAATGTTTTTGTTTTCTATTACGCTGCCGATTCCTTTTTGTTTTGCAGTTACATATCTCCGCATTCCTGCTTTAGCGAAATTAAATTCTTCTTTGGAGGGAATTTAAATAGACTTTGGGCTTTGAAATAAATTTTGTTTTATTTTTGGGAAAATCTTTAGACATGATAATGGGCTGCATTTTATATGCGGCATGAATTGAATGGATAAATATTATGGGCGCTTTCTCGGCAAGTAGAAATTGGACTTGAAGAGGACTTTTCGAATTTTAAAAAGCGAAGGGTTATAAAGATTTTGTAGAATAAATTAAAGGATGTCGGAGATAAGCGTTTAAATCGTACCTACTATGCAAAGTAATAAGGTTAGGTTTCCAATCGTACTGATATATAATATACCGTCCATAAATTAGATAAATATGTAACACAACCTTTTTAACTGCCTACTTTTGTTCGATCAAAATTCATGTCAATGAAAAACAAGGAGAAATTGACATTAGCATAACCATTTCCATAGAATTTCAACGGTGTCACAGTGCCAAAAATTACGAACATTAGGCGCGCTAAAGTTTTGCACGGTTCCAGGCGGTTTTCCGTCGGCACACGATAGGAAGTGTTATGTTCGCGGTCAGCGAGTGCGGTGTTTACCTTGACGAGGCTGAGGCGGATGGAGAGGCTGGTGTGGTCGGAGGGGTTGGGGCTGGTGTGCAGCAGCAGGTCGCGCACGTGCTGCAGCGTGCCGCGCGCCAGCCCCGCCCAGCCCGCGCCGCCGCCGCGGACCACGCCCGCCGCCTCCGCCGAGCTGATCCTGTCGAAACATGACCGAATTTGAATGATTCATGTTGACAACACTCTGCCGCCACTGCCACGCGGCCCGGCTCGGCCCCGGCGTGTAGGTACCTGGCCTTGAGGTGGTGCAGCGCGGCCAGCGCGGCGTGGCAGCGCTCGCCCAGCGCGTCCAGCTGGTCCTGCACGTCGCGCGCCAGCGGCACGCCGCACGCTGCTACCACCGCGCGCCCGGCGCTGCGGGCCGCCGCCACTTGTTGCTGCTGACTCGCCATCTGCACATTGCAACATTTGTAAGTGTCAAAAACCTATTATGTAATTTACCGCTGATTTAGAAAATCAACTTTTATGGGAGTGTAGAAAGAAAACATGCAGGTAGTTCGTCATTATTCCGGTTGACGTCACTATGCCTTTTCACATCACGCATGTGTCACTGGAATAACGACCTCAAATCGCCTTCCTAGGTTCGGCAGTACTAAAATAAACAGTAAGTGATATAGACGGAACTGGTCTTTAATTCGACTGCCTTAACCTCGAGGATGCCTTTCTGCTAGATGCGACTGTCAAAGAAAATATAGGCTAGGCTCTAACATGTTTTTCATTTTATAAAATCATGCAATTAAAATGCATTAAATCCAATTTTACATTTCAAATAGCAAAATAAATCAATTTCCATTTAACATCGTAAAGCTCAGACAGCAGAAACAATAGACAATCAATTGTATTTGCCTTCTAAAATACTTTTGGGTCTTACGACACTAAGTTGCAATTGATAAGTAAGGTTTGTTGGTGACCTGGTTGTCGAGGTCGCGCACTTTCTGCTTGAGGTCCTTGAGGGGCAGGTCGGGGTCGGCGGCGGCGGCCAGGCGGCGCTCGCCCGCGTCCAGCCGCTCGCCGCACTGCTCCAGCGCCGCGTACAGCCCCGCCCACACCGCCTGGCACAAGGCCCATCTGCACAGTACACTTGTGTGTCACACACTCTCAGGGACAACGATACGGTGTACGGTGTTATACGGTGGCCAGCACATCAAGTTACTACAATCTGTCAAATTTCTTTTTTTTGTTTTTAATTATGGCCTGTATTGTGTTCATGACACATTTAATTTTGCCAATGTCAAGTGTAGTTTGATAAAGTGTAGTCAACAGTCGAAGTCAGTCGAAGTCACAGTCACTCAATAAAACGCCGGTGTTTAGCGTTTTAATGTCCTAAGGATTCTGTGGAGACTATTTTTAACAAAGCCGTAGGTTTTAAGACTCTATTAGGTCAAAGCAAATTGTTCACGTGACAACTCACTCGACACACAATAGCAGTGTTAAAAACGACACAATTCAATGATTCTTATACACACAGTCGACAGTATCAACACGATTTTTGAACAACTCAAATACACATAGGTACGGTGGCCTGCACATCAGGTTACTACAATCTGTCAAATTTCTTCAATCGAACCTCACTTTTATGTCAAACGTGTTTGGTTCAATATCAAATGAGGAAATTTGACAGATTGTATTAACTTGATGCGCTGGCCACTGTACATATTTTTTTCTATGAGAGAATATCAAAAACACTAATACTTTTTTTTTAACTAGAGGCGGCAAACGAGGAAGTAAGTCACCTGCTGGTAAGTAATCACCGCTGCCCATAAACGACCGCGAGATCGGAGGGGTCGCTGATTTGACTTGTAACGGGAAAAGAATTAGTTCCCACCTTTTCCGTGAGCTCCTAACTAACTAGGGCAAAGACTTAAATCATAGATATGCCCTGACACCTAAAAACGGATCAATATTTTGGTGACATGTGTGCGTGATGGCTGCAGATGCTTCCGTACTTTTAAACGGAATTGTAAACCATTGACAAATGAGCTGTTATATTGGCTACTTTGACGGGGTACCGACTCTCGGTAGAGATAATGATGTTGTCTCTTTTTGTCTTACAGTAATGCCAATACTACTCTCTCTGTCACGCGCTGTCCGATCGCACTTTAATGTTTCGTCACCAAAATAAAATAAATTATGTCATTGATGAAATCTAAATACGAGTGAAATGTATACTCGTAATAAGGTTGAAAGATAGAGAATGACTTTTGGAATAAATTCGCCTATTGTAAAACTATAAAATAAGACTGTATAATGCATCAAGAATGTCTTGAAATTAATTGTTAGCGCCACTGTCGCTTACATCATACAGTATGGTAGGCCAAAATATGGGAACTCCTTTTGTTACTGAAAATTCCGTTGCCATGAATTTCTTAACGCATTATAACTCACTTGTCCCTCCTCTCGTCGTAGGCCTTGGCCAGCTGCTGCAGCTCGTCGGTCATCTTGTCCCTGAGCCGGGCCGCGCGCGCCTTGGTCTCCGCCCGCGCGCGCCGCGACACCCACAAGAACTCCTTCTCGCACTCTCCGCGCTTGAGGTGGCTTCCGTCAGCCCGCTCTTTACTCGCTACACGCACAACAACATATTGGATAAATAGATACATCGACCTGATCCCAAAGAAACTAGCCCAGGTCCGCACGGTACCAAATGCATCCATACTAATATTATAAATGCGAAAGTAACTCTGTCTGTTGTTTATGTCTGTTACTCTTTCACGCCAAAACTACTCAACGGATTTAAATGAAATTAGTATACAGATGATTTAGACCCTGAGAAAGAACATAGGCTACTTTTTATTGCGAAAAAGGGGTTGTAAGGGTGTATAAACCATTGCTTTAAATAAATATGCAAGTAAAATAATGGCGCCTAAAAAGCAACGCAGTACGTGGCAGTTCCGCACGGACGCTAATAGATGGCGCCATTCAAATTAACTACGCTTTTAATTTGTGTACCGCGCCGGTGAGATTTTTTCCTGTTCATACTAATAGGCTCGTGGACTTGTAAAATAAACCTTATTATTCGTCACCTATATTGACTTTTATTTCTGTATTAGAGTAGAAGTCCCATTAGTGCGTTCGGGTTCCGTGGTTTGTTCAAAGGGGTAAAAAGTTACTTTTCCACGCGGACGGAGTCGCAGGCGGCCGCTAGTAGGTACTAAATAAATATTAATAAAACGCTAAATTTACAATCATCAAAACTAAGTTTGTCCAGAGTAGTAATCGAATTCACGACTCTATTTTTGCAAAATAATATTTTAGAAGCAAGTATGTCGATCGAGTACTTTTCAGTTTGTGTTTCTATTAAATTGTGTTTTAGACCATAACTTTTAAAAAACATTACATATTTCATTAAGAGGAATCGCAAACGACAGTCCAATAGATGGCGCTACGTGCGAACCGGTCGGGCAACAAATGGAATGACATATCATGTTCTAAATTAGACAATAAAATTCATACCGCCAGCGCATCCTCCTGCAGCGGGAAGTCGTCGTAGTCGCGGGTCCCGAGCGGGTGCGCGCGCAGCGAGGCCGCCACGGACGCCGTGCACTCGCGCACGCGGTTGATGCGCGTCACCAGCTCGGCCGCGCGGATCTCCACGCCGTCCTGACACATAACGACTCTTTTACTCTGATTCTTAATTATCTGGAGTAAACTGACAGATGTCAATTTGTCATCCTCATACATTATCACTCAGTTTGACATCCTACTACTATTATAAAGGCGAAAGTTTGTATGGATGTATGGATGTTTGTTACTCTTTCACGTAAAAACTACTGAATGGATTTGAATGAAACTTTACCACAATATAGCTCATACATCAGAATAACACATAGGCTACAATTTATAAAAATATATTGTGTGGATTGTCCAAAATATGACGGTAAGTGTCAATAATTAACTCCACGCGTACGAAGTCGCGGGCGGCCGCTAGTATGCAATATGTCAAAACGTATAGAATTTGACTTTTTCATTTGTCAATTTACTCCACATGATTGAAAATCAGAGTATAGCTAGTGCATCAACGAGGACATAACGATGCTCACGGGCTTGTGGTTGTCGTGGCGGTCGAGCGCGTCCTGCGCGCGCGTCCAGGCGGCCAGCGCGTCGGCCAGCGCGCGCTCGTCGAAGGCCACGCGCGCGGCGCGCAGGTCCCGCGCCAGCCTCGCCGCGCGCTCCGCCGCCGCCTCCAGCAGGACACGCCCCTCCTCGTCCAGGTTCTACAACAACAACTAAACTATCAGCCTATATCCCTTAACGTCGTAAGACCCTGTGGCGACATCTACCATCGCCCGAAAAAAGAAATTCGCCACTACAATACCATCCAACTGACAGCAGATGGCCCTAATTTGACTGTTCTATACAAGATTAACTGTAAAATAAATCCCATCAAAAACATAAATGTGAATTGAGTTAGCCAAGGTAAGAAGAGTGTTGTTTATCGAGTTCAGCGTCAAAAGAAATGATATCTAAATAGGGGCCAAGGTCAATGGTGAGACCTACTCGGCTAATTTTCTAAGTCTTAATCACCGCCGCGCTTAGTAATCCGTACCTGAGCATCGCCGGCGCCCTGGCGCAGCGCCTCGACCTTGGCGGCCAGCTCCTTGATGTCGTCCTCGGCCTTCATGGCGAGGTTGCGCTTGCTCTCGATCTCCGACATCACCACCGACCACTTGTTGCGCAGCTTGTCCTGCGCACGCACACGACGAAACGTTACAAAGTACACGTCTGGGAGAGATATAAGATTAACAAAAATGGCGAAAGGTTGATTTATGGTGCAGGACAATTTATTGAATTTAAACACAGACTTTATGGCATATCAGAGTAGGTAGCCAATCGGGGAGATGTCGTGCGAAGGACTAAAGGCTCAACGTCTACAAACAAAAGCACAAAGCCGTCATCTATCTCACGCCGAACAAACAGTGAGAATCTATAGTCATTCCCATTCGTTCGAAACCCCATACGCAAATCCGTCTCACTAGCCACTGAAACAAACTACAGGGTCAGGATAAATGTCAACGAAACTGATTGAAATGTCAAATAAGAGCATACCTGATAGTGTGTTTGAATGTAGTCGGCCAGCAGCGGATCGTCCTTGTGTTTGTCGTAGACCAACGAGTCGCCGTGGGAGATTAGCTCCGCCGCATCAGGGGCGATCGCGCCCAACTGGTTTTTGAGGATCTAGAACAAAATGTAAAATGTTATCGATAATAATGTGACCAGCGTGAGCAGCATGACGTCCATGCGGCGGCACATGCCGGCCGCGTCTAGCATAAACATAAGGCGGTCACCTCGAGGCGCTTGCCGGGGTCGCGCTCGGCGCCGGCGGCGGCCAGCGTGAGCAGCATGACGTCCATGCGGCGGCACATGCCGGCCGCGTCTAGCATAAACATAAGGCGGTCACCTCGAGGCGCTTGCCGGGGTCGCGCTCGGCGCCGGCGGCGGCCAGCGTGAGCAGCATGACGTCCATGCGGCGGCACATGCCGGCCGCGTCTAGCATAAACATAAGGCGGTCACCTCGAGGCGCTTGCCGGGGTCGCGCTCGGCGCCGGCGGCGGCCAGCGTGAGCAGCATGACGTCCATGCGGCGGCACATGCCGGCCGCGTCTAGCATAAACATAAGGCGGTCACCTCGAGGCGCTTGCCGGGGTCGCGCTCGGCGCCGGCGGCGGCCAGCGTGAGCAGCATGACGTCCATGCGGCGGCACATGCCGGCCGCGTCTAGCATAAACATAAGGCGGTCACCTCGAGGCGCTTGCCGGGGTCGCGCTCGGCGCCGGCGGCGGCCAGCGTGAGCAGCATGACGTCCATGCGGCGGCACATGCCGGCCGCGTCTAGCATAAACATAAGGCGGTCACCTCGAGGCGCTTGCCGGGGTCGCGCTCGGCGCCGGCGGCGGCCAGCGTGAGCAGCATGACGTCCATGCGGCGGCACATGCCGGCCGCGTCTAGCATAAACATAAGGCGGTCACCTCGAGGCGCTTGCCGGGGTCGCGCTCGGCGCCGGCGGCGGCCAGCGTGAGCAGCATGACGTCCATGCGGCGGCACATGCCGGCCGCGTCTAGCATAAACATAAGGCGGTCACCTCGAGGCGCTTGCCGGGGTCGCGCTCGGCGCCGGCGGCGGCCAGCGTGAGCAGCATGACGTCCATGCGGCGGCACATGCCGGCCGCGTCTAGCATAAACATAAGGCGGTCACCTCGAGGCGCTTGCCGGGGTCGCGCTCGGCGCCGGCGGCGGCCAGCGTGAGCAGCATGACGTCCATGCGGCGGCACATGCCGGCCGCGTCTAGCATAAACATAAGGCGGTCACCTCGAGGCGCTTGCCGGGGTCGCGCTCGGCGCCGGCGGCGGCCAGCGTGAGCAGCATGACGTCCATGCGGCGGCACATGCCGGCCGCGTCTAGCATAAACATAAGGCGGTCACCTCGAGGCGCTTGCCGGGGTCGCGCTCGGCGCCGGCGGCGGCCAGCGTGAGCAGCATGACGTCCATGCGGCGGCACATGCCGGCGGCGCGGCGGGCCCACGCGCACACGGCGGCGTCGGCGCCGGCGCCGAAGCGGAGTCGCAGGGACGCCTCCGCCGAGCTCTCCTCGGACGCGCTGCTGTCGCGGGACTCCGCCTCCGGGGGTTCTGATATCGTCTGTCACAAATTACAATCGTTTTGAACTCATATTATGAACTGCAGATGCGTCTGCCGAAGTGTAGCTCCTCGACACGTCGGCGACGGACGCGTCAGCAGATTTCAACGAGTTGCATCAACCGTATCAAATCTATGTTCACACATTGTCAGTTTTTTGGCACAGAAAACAACGGCAAACTTTGTGATTTGTGCCAAAAAACTGACAACGATCGGATTCAAGCGTTAAATACCTACAAGAGACACACCAATTACGACGCATCCGTAGATGCATCTGCCTACGTGTAGAGTAGGCGTAAAATCAAAGCAAGAAGAAACAAGTAAAAATCGCTGTAGTAGACTTTGATAGATATCTAAAGAATTTGCCATATTTTTTTGTAGCTGTTGTGCTATTAGTCGTGTGACTCACATCGGCGTCGTCGGTGAGCTGGTACTTGTCGCTGTCGGGCGCGCGGGACGCGGCGTCCCCGCGCTTGTGCGACACGCCCACCACCTGCGCGCGCGCCGGCGTCGACGACGACAGCGGCGGCCCGGGGTCGCCGGGACTCTGCAATACCACGTCTTGCTGTAGAGCGAAGTTACGCGTCAGTGTTTTATCAGCTCAGTCCATCAAATTGTTGAAAAATCCGTTAGATGGCGTAACTATACAACTTAGGTCCATCAACAAGGTGATTGGTAATTTCATATTATCACATGTCAAAATGTCGATTTGACAAATGAAACCACCAATGTTGTTAAAGCCGGACGCCATCTAGTGGATTTTTCACGCGATAGTCCTCATTACATGAGCAGTCTGATCAAAATTGCGAGAATTATGGACTGGTCTACTGAAATACTGAGCATAAAACCTACCTTAGACATTGACACTGACAATGTCTTGCCCTATAACGAATAATCCTAATAAAATATGAGGCTACCAGAGATTAACGGTTGACAAGATTTACATTTCACTTGTCAGGCTTTAAAACAAATTTATTTTCTTTTGAACGTACTTCAAATAATTACAGCGCATATCATGTAACTACCTAACGAATATTTTTCACTTAAAATTAGTACTGAGTACATATTTATTCGATTTCTCTACATAAAGACTTGTTTATTGTAAAAGACAAAATACATTTTTTTTTTTTACATACAAACGGGTCACGTGTAGGTAAATATCACTGCCGCTCATAAACATCAGACAGATTCTTATGCAATCAAAGAAATATGCACGTAGAACTCAGCACCTATTTGAACCTCGTGTAAGCCTTGTATCGTTTACCTGAGGAGCCTCCTCTACTTCCGAATAGATGACCTCCTCCTCCTCGCGTTGGGCCGGGCTCGCGCGGGCGCTCCCCGACGCCTCGGACGCGGCCGGGGACCCGCACTCCAGGGACCCCTCGCTCGCCGGGGAGCGCTCGCCCTCCGGGGTCTTCTCGTCATCATCAGTCGTCAAGGGCACGTCGTCCAGGATCAAATACTCGTTAACTTCGTCACGATCTACGTGTTCCACGACCACCCCGTCCAGGGGGGAGGCCTCGCACTCCTCCATCGGAGTGGGAGGCGGGGTGCGAGTCGTCGAGAACTCGCAGTCGGGTCGCTTCTCGACGGCCGGAATCAGGTCCGGGACGTTGGTGTCGTCGGAGAGCTTCTTGAGCACGCCGAGCGTCGGGCGCATGCGCTGCTCGAGCGTGCGCACCTCCACGACGAAGGTGCGCGGCTCGGAGCCGAGGTCCACGGAGCCCCGGCGCTCCGGCGCGGCCTCCAGCACGGGCACCCGCGCCGCGCGCTGCGGCACGAACTCCACGGCGGCCTCGTCCGCGGGCTCCGGCGAGCTCACCGTCGCCTTCACGATCTCGTGCTCCGTCACCGCGACCACGTGGCACGCGTCCGGCGGCGGGCCGGGCGGGCTCGGCTCGAGCTTGCTCCGCGAGATCTGCGTGAACAGGTCGCTGTCCTTGAGGAGGTTGAAGGTGCTGCTGTCCTTCCTGGGCGTGCCGGGCGTGGAGGGCAGGGACGCGGGGGGGTCGGCGACGGCGGCGACGGCGGCGCGCTCGAGGGAGGCGCCGCGGCTGCGCGCGCCGCCCTCCTTGACGGCGCGGCGGATGGGCGCGGGGCTGCGGAGCGCGAGCGGGATCCTGGACTTCTTGAGCTCGGGGCGCTCGGGGTCGGGCGCGTCGGCGGGCGCGTCGAGGCGGCGCTTGACGGTGTCGGAGAGCTTCTCGTACTCGGGCGCGTCCGCGGCGGGGCGCTGCAAGCACACGCGCGTTAGTCGGCTCGGGCCGCCCGCGTACGGGGTTAGTCCACTCCGGTTAATGTCCCGCGGTGATGATGAAGCATGATCCCGCGTGCGCCGCGCCAGCGATGCGTCCGCACGCACAATCCCACACCACACTATATTTACATTTAGATGGTATTTACAGTCGTCAATGTACAGCGCGTCTCGAGGCACGTCTCGGTCGGGTTGTGAGCGTTCGTGTCGTGTATTATGTTTGTTTAATTTACATGCCGTCTCCAGTATGTCGGGAGTTTAGGGATGAACTCGCAGTCTCGGTCGTTATTGTTTAGTTTACTTCGACACACATGTTTAGTTTACGTTACGTTGTTATGAAAATCACTCGAGTATTACTGTCGGGACGATTCACAATTCCTTCAAGGAAGCCACTAAACTACGTGCACAAATATTTATTAACAGTGACGGACTAAACGGTCAAGCGTCGCTCCCGCTCGCACGGGGCGGAGGAAGCGAGCGAGCGGGGACGATGATTTCAAATTGAGCGTAGATCAAGCGATGAGACGAAAATGACAAAAAAACACCAATTTGCTTGATATGTGCTCGGCATGATATAACAAAAGCGTTGTGTTTTTATCATCATTAAAACCCAATTCGAATACCGAATGTTATGTAAATGTAAGTAACTTAAATAATTTAAAAAATGATGTAAGTAATAAGACTCGAAATGGGTAAATGATTAGTGAAAGCTGACACAGCGCAGTGATCCCTCCACGCGATGGTAACATTTAGTTAAACATAATAAACAATAAGCTCCTACAAACTTCTCATGTACAAGTCTGGTTCTAACGATGGAGATACAGCACGTCCAACTCTAGTGTTCGATCGAAAGCATTTAGAATGAACTTTCTTACTGAACATTCGCTGTATGACTTTCCCCTCATTGCTGTCGCTTATTAACATTAAAAACTGAAGCTGAAGCGAAATGAACAGCTGCTGCAAATAGGCAACAAGTTTTACAAAGCAGTAGATGTTCATTTAGCCAACCAAGGCTACGCATTTAAAATCTCCAATTTTTTATGTATGACTTTTAAGTGCTGTGTATAAGCTTGTGGAAATGAAGGTCAAATTAAAGTATTGACTTCACCATCAAGAAATTGACATCTGAGAGTGGTAAGGGGCTGTTCAAATACATTTTTGTAATTTTATGCCCTTTTTTTTACTCAATTCTAGTTTCACAATTTAAAAAAATATATACAAGCGGTTGTTCATCAGCTCTACGAGGAGCTCAAAAACTATTACGTTGTTAAATGTGGCATACGGACGAACAGACGGATAGACAGATATGAAGTATCTATAAGGATTCCGCTTTTTTGCCATTCGGTTCTGTAGCTAAAAGTAAGCGAAGTCTTAAAGTTTTCTCCTTGATACTAGCTAGAACTAGAACAGCCCCTAACATATATTAGACTGATAACACCGAGTGTATCTGTGGACGACATTCGAAATTATTTCGACTCCCCATACAACATGAAAAAGTTTCTTAACCGATTGTGTATGAAAAGTTGAAATCTTTTGTGCGAATTTCAAAAAGTAGGTAAATGTACAAATATTGATCGAAACGATTAGAACAGTCAGCCACACATTGGGTCACCACAACCTGTCAAATTTCCTCAATTGATATTCGACCTAATGTATATGGCAGTAAGATGAAAGTCGATTAAAGAAATTTGACAATTTTGTTTACTTTAATGTGTGGTTGGACGTACCTACGCGACGTGGTTAAAAGTAAGTAAACGTTCACAGATACATCCCGTCCGCTCGTGTCGTGTGTAGCGTAGGCGCCGGTGTGCCCGAGTATGTGCAGTACTCACCGGCCTCTGCAGTGTTGTCTGGCAGCGCGTCGTGTGTGTCCTGCAGCGCGTCGCGCGGCAGCGAGCGCTCCAGCTCCAGGCGGGCGGGGCTCGCGTCCGCCCCCGCCTCCGCCTCCGCCTCCGACGTTAGCTTCTTCGGGGTGTCCGTGCCTGCGTACAACACGCCGGTGAAGCGGTACACGTTATGGAAACTGACAACATTGGAACACATCGTGACCATATTGAAATCTCTGCCAGCATCTTATACTGATCTACAGTGATCGAATTAGATAATGTAATGAAGGCTGCTTCCTTTCGGTCGCACTTTTTAAGGTTACTCACCAACTCTTACACAAGAAATTGAAACTCAAAATGATTACAATATATTCTTTCGTCGTCTGGACACGCTCATTTTGGACCGTCACGTAAAAACGTGCCATATCACTAGAGCAATGTTTATGGAACCCACTCCATGGCCATAGGGAAGATGTGTGCGAGCGCAGTGTGTGTGGTACCTGCGGGCAGGCCGGCGCGGCGGCGCACGGCCTCCCAGCGCGCGGTGACGGCGTCCACCTGGTCGCGCAGCGGCGCGTGGCCGGCGTCGGCGAGGCGGCGGTAGTTGCGGTCGAGGCGCGCGCGCGCCGCCTCCAGCCGCGACAGCTCCAGCTGCAGCGCCTGGCGCGGCGCGCTGCTGGCCGCCAGCGCCTCCAGCCGCGCGTCCAGCTCCGCCAGGTCCGCCTGCAGCTCGCGCGCCGCCAGCAAAGCGCCTGCAACGACACCGATTACCGACCGATACAGTTACCGAACCGATTGAATTACCGACCCATACATTTACCGACCGATACAGTTACCGACCGATACAGTTACCGACCGATACAATTACCGACCGATACAGTTTCTTAACAGTGAACAGTAGTTCACTGTTAAGAAACTGTAAAGATTTTCCCATACGGGAAAGAGTACCGATAGCGTCCCCTACGATTCGATCTATATGCCAAAAACACAAGAAAGGCTATGGGAAAGTGGTGGGTCATCATAGGCAGCAGACGTATTACCAAATGGTATGCGACTGCCGTTGGACACCCGCACAACCAATGGAGTCAAATGCGCTCCTCTTACCCCAGATTGGGCCTCATTCATTCGGCGAAACACAGCGCAAGCCTGTCTTATGGGTATACCTGCTTAGCTATAGTTAGAAGCAAAAAGTCAAACAGCGATGGAAGACAGAATCAGGCGATCCGGAGATCTACAATTATGACTTGATATACTCTTACTTAAGATGTTGAATCGGAATTGTGGAAGAGGCAATTAGACTAGCTGCTCCGCGCTGAACTCCGCGGGCTGCGCCCCGCCGGGTCTGGGTGTAGTGAGCCGGTTACCTTCGAGCTTGGTCTTGGCGTCGGTGACGTGCGCGCCGAGCCGGTTGTACAGCTCCTTGAGCGTGTCGATGCGGCGCGAGAACTCCGCGGGCTGCGCCACGCCCCGCGCCTCCACCGCGCGGCGCCCGCTCTTGATGATGGACTCCACCTCGCCCTTGATCTCGCTCAGGGTGCGGTAGAATTTCTGGAAACGACCGAATATTTTACTCAATAATTAAACTAATCTCCTTTTAAAAGTACGCAACGTACTCTGGTGCCAGAGGAATAGAGAAATTTGCTGTAAATAGTGATTTTAATCCCGTCTTTAAAGGTTATCCCGACAGATAAACTTCCGTCACTTGTGTTGTGCAAGGTGTTATTTATCTTTCTCAGAAAACGGTGATCAGTAGTCGTCAAGGACGAAAACAACCTTCAAATTACGCAATCAATTTAAGCAATTCTTCGTAAATTTGGGAACACTACCAAAAAAGATTTACTCTAACAACACAAATTACAAACCATGTTTCCTAATAAAAGACCGCCTGGTTACTGTCACAATGCGAGCAATAATTTGGCCGCATATCGTAAACACCTCATTCATCACAACTTATGGCCCATAAACTAGGCCGCTACAGTTTATTATGTTCTCCCTTTCATAACTGCCTTTCAGCAACTTATCACTAATGTTTATAATTTGTTTAATTAATATCTTAATAAATTATCAGGACTAAATAAAAATGTTGAACTGCGACGAGGCAGGTCTCGTCTGCTCCAGAACACAAACGCGTTCAAGCTAACGGCTAAGCGCATGGACTTAGATTATGATCATCCTTCTACCTTGGTCCCAGATTATCGGCGCAGTATGTCTTCTTCTGAACTAGATCAATGTATCATTGTTTATGGTATGTCGAGACAATGGACTTACTAGCCACTTATAGAGCGCCATGGAGACCACTAGCAGCATGTACAAAGAATCCCAGCTCATTTCTACAACCGTTTTATTTACTCCAGTTGAAGATACGACACCCACTTCTAAAGCCACATCACAACACAACCTAAACATACGTAATGATTTATCTCACTCGCATTAACATGGCACAATCGTTTGACTAATGTAGCAGCGATTCACTAATGCTGCTCTTTCATTGTAGTAACAAGCGGCGGCGAAAGCGCATGTTTATTAACTAATCTAATTGATTGATCGTGTGGCGCGCGCGGCGGCGGGCGCGGATCTCGCGAGACTCGAGCCTCCGCGCGCCCGCACCTGGATGTGAGGCTAACACTGACCGATGCGGCGACAATTGATGCTTTATTTATTGTGGAAGCAATAGTAAACAAGGTACACGGAAGAGGTTTCCATTACGTGACCCAGTAAAGTGTTAGATACATATTTTTAGTCACTTCCTTCGTACTAAGTTTTTTGGATTTAGACTTTTTTTCAACTTCGAAAAAGTTTTATCAGCACATAAAATTGGGTAGATTGTAAAATAACAAGATTAAAAGCAACGTAATTAATTTCATCGTAGAAACAATACCTTTAGGGCAAAGAGAGGAGGTCAGTAGACGAACAAGGGTGTCCGGAAGACCTCGCGACTAGACCGCCTTATAATACTGCTTTCTTATCTTATATGTAATTATTTAGTACTTTCTTACGACTAATGTTTATTTTCTTACTACATTTGGTAATTTAAAACTTAATTCACAATATTATGCCAGCTCCATTTCCTCATAGCTGGTTGTTAATCAAATCGCACAAATGCATCACAGAATCCTTTCAACGCGCCGCACGCGATCTTATTTGCGCGGTGTCGATTACAGCGGCCGCGCCGGGACACCCGGCCGGTTGGCTTGCACTTTTAGCATGTGGAATCAGTTGGGGCTATCGTCTGAACTTCAGAGAAAGGGTGCTCTTTGAGTTTGCTTAATAACGTACGCAAACATTTAGGAACTTCATATGGGATGATTCAAAATAAGTGATTAATTACAACGCGGTGCCAATCATAATAAATGCTATCAATATTTTTTCACCATTAAAAATGAAGACAAGTTTCAAAATATTATGAGATTGATTTTAATTTGAACCCACACATCAACATACACCATAGCTGTGCTGTATACTTGCCCAGCCTGCCCAGTGTGACCGATCCGGACCGAAGGGACCGTTCACACCAAACGTATTGTCCGCCGCTGACTGTGTCTAAGTACTGAATCGTCTAGTCGGTCGGTTCGGTTCGGTGTGAACGACAAGTTCAATTTAAATGGGAAAGCAATAAACTGCGTAACGCGAGCTCAGTCAGCGGCCGACAATACGTTTGGTCTGAACGATGCCTAACAAAATCACATACACAGGCGATAAGCCACGGGAATAACTGGCGAAGTTATCCTAAATAATATGAAAGAGCAACGAATCAGCGTAAACGCGTGATTGTATGCGCCGGCGCCGCGGCGTAGCGGAACGCTGCCCAGCATTCAGGTGGATGTGGAAGCCGGAAGTGCGATAATGCCTCGACGAATTATGTGACGCTAGCCCATGAGCCCGGGCGACCTTGCGGATTATTCGGCTCAGTGAGACATGAACGAATATTATGTAGGATTTTTTACATAAGATGGTTGTATAGCAGTAGACGAAACGAAAGGCAAGTTTCAATAACGGGTGAGTTTAGAAAAATTATTTTTTTTTAGAGAAATTAATAATAAATGCCTTCATTGCTCTGGGAGTGCTTGCCGTCCTAATGTTCTAGTTTGGAACTAAATGATTGGTGTAAACTATCCGGCGCATTCATATATTACTAGCTTTTGACCGCGGCTTCGATCGCACCCCCCTCTTCCCTAAAATGGGGGGTTAGAAAGGGGCAAAAAGTAGCCTATGTTACTCTCCATTCCTTCAACTATCTCCATTTAAAAAATCACGTCAATTTGTCGCTCCGTTTTGCCGCGAAAGAAAGACAAACATACAGACAGACAGACACACTTTCCCATTTATAATATTAGTATGGATTATTTGTCAAATCAAATACCAACTGTAGTAACATGTAAGTACTTGTAGTCTAAGATTGATATCACAACGGAAGGTGATCGCTCATGTGGATGTAATGAGCCTGAGGTGTTGCATGGTGTCCGCTGCGTCAGAGCCGCGCGGTGATCAATGGACCATGCGGTATCGAGTATCTAGGTCACTTGTACAGTCACCGCTCATCTATTTGTTTAATTTCAATCGGAATCAAGTGACAATAGAAATTCATTGAATGGATCCATGTGGATTGTTGTGAGAGTTAATGAAGTAAACATTTTTAAGCTGGGAAAAGGGCAGAAGGATAATGATTCTTAACACAGCCGCTCGACTATGAATCATACTAGTACACCATTTAAGAATACAAGTGACGAACCTGCTTGAACTTCCTGAACGCAATGGTGGCTTTTGTTACGCTTCTGAAATATCCATTCTAGTTACCATTGTTACTATAATTTCGTAAGTGTCTCTCACTTAAGAGACATCTCCTGAGCTGGCGTCTCACGGCGTCAGATTTGGCGTCCGTCCGCTCCGCTCTCTACACTTCTCTCTGTACATTGGAGGCTCTAAAGGACGGTTGGCGAAAAATTCAACATCGTCGTCGATGTGGCCCGAAGTTAGTATAGAGTATTTACGAGACATTTCAGCTAGTGTTATCATACGCCGCATGCTAGGCCCCGTGATTTTCTATATGAAAAACATTTCGAAGTATCGTATGAAAACTGGGGGCCAGTAAAAGCAGCCTATTGCAACTCCCTCGGCGCGTCGACGACTCTGTTACTGCTAGTTTAGAGGTGGTCAACATCAGGTATGACACCGGCCGGAGCCGGTAACTATGGAGCACTCACGAGACACTTCCTGAGCTGGTGGCGCACGGCGTCGGGCGTGGCGGCCGCGAGCTGCAGGCCGGCGGCGGCGGCGCGCTGCACGTCCTTCAGCGCGTTGGTGGCGCGCGTGAGCCGGCCGCTGAGGTCGTCGCCGTCCTCCGCGTGCGCCTCCGGGCCCGCCAGCGCCGCCAGGCGCTCCTCCGCGGCGGTGAACTTGCGCTGCGATCACAGTTCAACGGTTACACATAGTTATACATAGTTACACGTCGATGTGTTAAAATGTACACAGTTTGGTGTAAAAGAAATGAGACCTACAGTTCTGCCGCGCCGACGATAAGAGCAATAAATCGTTTTTTTCCAAATTGAGCTCAGTACATATCAGGACATACTAATCGTCAAGTAATGCTCTACAAACTAGTCTCACTCCCGTTTTTCTAGCTAAGAGTGTCACATAACAACAAATAGGTCTGTGTTTCTGATTACCGCCAGTGGGAACGTAGCTAGAGGTGACGACAAATTATAAGCCGAAATTTCTGACCTACTGTTGTTATCGTCAGTACGGTAGAATTAGCAGAGGGAGCTAATGAGCCGATGGCGATATGGTTGTGGGCAAGACTCACCGTGATGAGGTCGAGCTGGTCGTGCAGGCGCGCGGCGGCCTCGGCCTTGCCGGCGGCGCGGTAGGCGCGCGCCTGCGCACCCACCTCCTGGTGACATGGATGTGGGCAAGACTCACCGTGATGAGGTCGAGCTGGTCGTGCAGGCGCGCGGCGGCCTCGGCCTTGCCGGCGGCGCGGTAGGCGCGCGCCTGCGCACCCACCTCCTGGTGACATGGATGTGGGCAAGACTCACCGTGATGAGGTCGAGCTGGTCGTGCAGGCGCGCGGCGGCCTCGGCCTTGCCGGCGGCGCGGTAGGCGCGCGCCTGCGCACCCACCTCCTGGTGACATGGATGTGGGCAAGACTCACCGTGATGAGGTCGAGCTGGTCGTGCAGGCGCGCGGCGGCCTCGGCCTTGCCGGCGGCGCGGTAGGCGCGCGCCTGCGCACCCACCTCCTGGTGACATGGATGTGGGCAAGACTCACCGTGATGAGGTCGAGCTGGTCGTGCAGGCGCGCGGCGGCCTCGGCCTTGCCGGCGGCGCGGTAGGCGCGCGCCTGCGCACCCACCTCCTGGTGACATGGATGTGGGCAAGACTCACCGTGATGAGGTCGAGCTGGTCGTGCAGGCGCGCGGCGGCCTCGGCCTTGCCGGCGGCGCGGTAGGCGCGCGCCTGCGCACCCACCTCCTGGTGACATGGATGTGGGCAAGACTCACCGTGATGAGGTCGAGCTGGTCGTGCAGGCGCGCGGCGGCCTCGGCCTTGCCGGCGGCGCGGTAGGCGCGCGCCTGCGCACCCACCTCCTGGTGACATGGATGTGGGCAAGACTCACCGTGATGAGGTCGAGCTGGTCGTGCAGGCGCGCGGCGGCCTCGGCCTTGCCGGCGGCGCGGTAGGCGCGCGCCTGCGCACCCACCTCCTGGTGACATGGATGTGGGCAAGACTCACCGTGATGAGGTCGAGCTGGTCGTGCAGGCGCGCGGCGGCCTCGGCCTTGCCGGCGGCGCGGTAGGCGCGCGCCTGCGCACCCACCTCCTGGTGACATGGATGTGGGCAAGACTCACCGTGATGAGGTCGAGCTGGTCGTGCAGGCGCGCGGCGGCCTCGGCCTTGCCGGCGGCGCGGTAGGCGCGCGCCTGCGCACCCACCTCCTGGTGACATGGATGTGGGCAAGACTCACCGTGATGAGGTCGAGCTGGTCGTGCAGGCGCGCGGCGGCCTCGGCCTTGCCGGCGGCGCGGTAGGCGCGCGCCTGCGCACCCACCTCCTGGTGACATGGATGTGGGCAAGACTCACCGTGATGAGGTCGAGCTGGTCGTGCAGGCGCGCGGCGGCCTCGGCCTTGCCGGCGGCGCGGTAGGCGCGCGCCTGCGCACCCACCTCCTGGTGACATGGATGTGGGCAAGACTCACCGTGATGAGGTCGAGCTGGTCGTGCAGGCGCGCGGCGGCCTCGGCCTTGCCGGCGGCGCGGTAGGCGCGCGCCTGCGCACCCACCTCCTGGTGACATGGATGTGGGCAAGACTCACCGTGATGAGGTCGAGCTGGTCGTGCAGGCGCGCGGCGGCCTCGGCCTTGCCGGCGGCGCGGTAGGCGCGCGCCTGCGCACCCACCTCCTGGTGACATGGATGTGGGCAAGACTCACCGTGATGAGGTCGAGCTGGTCGTGCAGGCGCGCGGCGGCCTCGGCCTTGCCGGCGGCGCGGTAGGCGCGCGCCTGCGCACCCACCTCCTGGTGACATGGATGTGGGCAAGACTCACCGTGATGAGGTCGAGCTGGTCGTGCAGGCGCGCGGCGGCCTCGGCCTTGCCGGCGGCGCGGTAGGCGCGCGCCTGCGCACCCACCTCCTGGTGACATGGATGTGGGCAAGACTCACCGTGATGAGGTCGAGCTGGTCGTGCAGGCGCGCGGCGGCCTCGGCCTTGCCGGCGGCGCGGTAGGCGCGCGCCTGCGCACCCACCTCCTGGTGACATGGATGTGGGCAAGACTCACCGTGATGAGGTCGAGCTGGTCGTGCAGGCGCGCGGCGGCCTCGGCCTTGCCGGCGGCGCGGTAGGCGCGCGCCTGCGCACCCACCTCCTGGTGACATGGATGTGGGCAAGACTCACCGTGATGAGGTCGAGCTGGTCGTGCAGGCGCGCGGCGGCCTCGGCCTTGCCGGCGGCGCGGTAGGCGCGCGCCTGCGCACCCACCTCCTGGTGACATGGATGTGGGCAAGACTCACCGTGATGAGGTCGAGCTGGTCGTGCAGGCGCGCGGCGGCCTCGGCCTTGCCGGCGGCGCGGTAGGCGCGCGCCTGCGCACCCACCTCCTGGTGACATGGATGTGGGCAAGACTCACCGTGATGAGGTCGAGCTGGTCGTGCAGGCGCGCGGCGGCCTCGGCCTTGCCGGCGGCGCGGTAGGCGCGCGCCTGCGCACCCACCTCCTGGTGACATGGATGTGGGCAAGACTCACCGTGATGAGGTCGAGCTGGTCGTGCAGGCGCGCGGCGGCCTCGGCCTTGCCGGCGGCGCGGTAGGCGCGCGCCTGCGCACCCACCTCCTCCAGCACCGCGCGCTGCCGCGAGAACTCGCCCCTCAGCCGCTGCACGATGAATGACACATTACGACAACACCCTGCCATCTTTAGCCGTTTACGTACGAATTACGGCCGCCAGATTGAAATTATAATGATAGCTTAAATGTAGCTGTCACAAGCTACACTTTTCCTAATTGTGAGTGATTTTGGTAAATTTTAAGTTACACCTAAACCAATAGGGCAGTTTTGACCTACATTTAGTGAACGACCTTTGAAAACCTTACATTTTGACATTTTGAAAATGTAAAATGTATGGGAATGACACATTGACATCTGTCAAATCATTTTGTCTAATTAAAAATCCGACTTTACGTCCTGTGAGAGAAAAAAATGGCTGAAGTATTAGTTACCTCGTGGTCGTCCTGCGCGAGAGGGCTGGCGGCGTCGCCCCCGGCCGTGGCCAGCAGCGCGGCCACGTCGTCCAGCCACTGCTGCAGGTTGTCCAGCGACACCTCCGACTGCGCCGCCTCGCGCGCCGACCGCTCCAGCAGCGCCGTGCGCGACGCCGCCTGACGCAACAACACTCTTATGACACGTTCCAAACCGACCGACCGAGATTAGCTCGAAAACGGGGATCGCAGATGTGGGCGCCAAATTGTAGTGGGACTGGGCAGGTCACGAGTGTAGGATGCACCCGGAGATGTGGACTAAAAGCGTCAACAATTGGGCGACGGTTGAGAGGCAGACCCAGAAAAAGATGGCGTGACCATTTAAACCACCACAAACCTTTGCCACCACAAAACCACCACAGCCTTTTGACTGTACAATATACCGCTGTAAAGATCTAGATCTAGATGGATCTAAGCAGACTCTTAACGTTTTACAGACAGACTACCAGATGACAGGAAAGCACTGTTTTCGTGATCTTAAATTTCCATATAAAAATAATAAATAATTATAGTGACGTACTTGCGTCCGTAGGTTGTTCCAGGTGTCGGTGATGTTGTCGATCTCGCACTGGATCCAGCCCGGCATGATGTGCGCGTCGATGAGCTGGCGCCCGATGTCCTGGATGCGCGAGAGGCGCTCGTCGCTGTGGTTCTGGATGTAGTTCTCCAGGTCCTAACGAAAGTATCCAAAATTGATAACTATCTTCAAATCATATTGCATGTAAAAACGTCTTATGGTAAATATATCATTCGCCATCCACTTAAATCATCTACCAATTTGACAAATTAAATTAAGTTTTTTTTTAAATAGATAGATATTTACATAAAGTTCGTCAGTGATCTCTTCGGCATCGGCGGGCGCGTTGGGAGAGCGCCGCAGTCGCCGCTGCAGCCCGTCCAGCCACGCGGCCTCCTGCGTCAGCCACGCCCGCAGCTCCCCGGACTCATGCCACGCCTCTGCGAGAACCCTACCGAACATACACGACATTATTGCTCAAGAAACAGGGTTTACACGAAACGAACGATACTTATAGCAATCAAACACAGGAGAAGCACCAGTGTGAAACGGACAGGGATAAAGATTTATTTGTGATTTCCGTCTCATTGTAGGCCATCCGTTTGTATGGTTACAATTTTACCACAAAATTTCGCATCAGATTCTACGACAGCTATAGAAACTTAAAACGATTTTTCGTAATGAGTGGACGTGGTAGAATTAAAGAGACCTTGTATGGGGGACTGTGAACACGTAAATCAAAGTGGTACTTACTTGTATCGTTCGTAAACGCCGTGCGTAACTTGCGTCCATCTTGCATTGAGATGGGTCACTCGCTTAGCCAGAGCGGCAGGCGGACTCGCCTCCGCTTGTAATAAAATGTCGTTACCTATAAACATATAATTTCCTTACAACAGCGTCAAAGAATACAGGAAATTTTTCATTGATTTACAAACAGGTTTCTATCAAATGGGTTTGCTAAATTTCTAAGACATCATCATAAAATATATTCTATATAAACGGTAAAAAGATTTCCTACTAGTGACATTTGACTTTAAAAATAACCCTTAAACGTTTTGCCACAAGGAGATAGAAGAACCAATAATCAGTAAATGAATTGTGTATCATATCGTTACCTCGATGATATTATTCTTTGTCACAATTTTTAAAAGCTTTTACTACTACTTCAACTTACCGGCTTCATTCAAATTCCTAAACTCTGTAGTTTTGTCGTCACACTTGTCCTTCAGCGTTTGGAAACGCGCTTTCATCTGGTAAAGCTCAGCAGAGTCCGTGATTTTGCACTCGTCTTCCTTAGGACTCTGTTCTTCAATATCTGTCAGCCACTTCTCAATTTCCTCAATCTTTCTAAACACACTCTCTGTCCTCTCCAAGGCCCTTCGGAGAGACTCATTGAGCTTAAACGATTTTTCTGTGACAGCATCGAATCGAGTCTTCAAATCTTTCGTGTCGGCTTGGATTGTCTTGGATAGATTCTCGTCACAATCCTCGAGTATCGTGTCTTTCGCAGTCTGAATTGCTTCTAATTTCGTCAAGTACTTTTTCTTGTCTTCGTCATATTTCTAAAAACATCATACTGAATTAATAAAGCTATTACATTTTGTTTTGTTAAAAATTATACTTATTTTACTGTCACTAATGGACACCGGGCAGACCAAACACATCACTGTTACCGATCGTCAAAGCTTTCAAAGTCGTACTTACATTGCTAGCGTCCAATAGCTTGTCGAGCTGCTCGACGTCCCCGACGGGAATGAACCCGTGCTCAGAGACGAAGGCCTCCACGCCGTCCAGCCACTTCCTCACTTCTTGCGAGTCTTCCTCCAGTTGGCTTAGAAGGTTTAGGCCTATTGTTCGAAATTAAACAACCAAAAGATAGAACAAACAAAATAAACAAAAGAGTAATAAAAAAATGCTAAAAAAAACAACAGTAACACAAAAAAAGGAGAACTCAAAATGTTTAAGTTATGAGATCGAAATGTTCAACTTTTCTTATTTAGTTCTCTACATACAAATGGAAATCTGATAAACTTGGTGCAACAAAGACTCTATAGCTATCTTAAATTTTTAGGTTTATATTTTTTCTGTGACCCCATTTTAGGAAAAGTAGAAGATATAAGAAGATCAAGACGTGCCATGGAAATTTATTTAGTTTAGGGAAAGGTCTAAGTTTAATCTCTAAAACTTCAATAAGATTCCTATCGGAATGAAGTGCACAGACTATGGTTCTGTCATGATTAATTTAGATTAATGGAATTAACGAAAAGAAGGATCAAACAAAATAAAATTAACCTTTTTCTAATTTGCTAATCTTGGTTTCCAATATAGTCTTCGAGTCCCCATATCTCATGACCAAGTTCTCGACGCTGCTCCTGAAGTTGAGTTCCTGCATGCTCCCCTTCTCGTACTTCTCGCGGCGCTCCTTCACGACCGCGTCGTACGTGTGCTGGAGTTCCTCCAGCTCCTTCTGCAGCAGTGTGAGGTCGCTGAGCTTCTTCTCCATGTCGTCGCGCGCCGTCACCATGGCGTGCTCCGCCATGATCTGACCTTCGATTCTTTCGATTTTCGTCTGGAAATAGACCACAGAAGCAAAGTAAGTAATGCTACATTGACAGAACGTTGGGGATACAAAAATGTTTGACTAATCAAACCGAACCCGAGTAAGGGTGAAATTAATTGGACGAATATATGCCCTTTCTTTCTCCTAAAGCAATGGCTCTTAGCATTTTCGTCATGAAGTTCCCGGTTGTGTTGCTCGTCTTACTTATTTAGAAGTTGGTTAAAACCATTGGTCATAAAGCTTATTTCAAATGATCTGAATGCTTGTGAGGATTTTGTAAGTATAATGACTACGTTTGTTTTTTTTTCCTTGAAGCATTGTCAGGAATATACTTCCAACTCTCTATAATTAGTTGTACACGTACCTGCAGCCCTTTGAAGTCTTCCTCGTGTTTCTCGGCCGGCTTCTTGTTCAGCGCCAGCTTGATCTGCACCTCCCTCGAGCTCAGCTCCGTCAGCAGCGTCTCGTACGCGTCGCCGACTCGCTTCGCGTCGCTCTCTATCTCGTCCTTATGCGTCTTCGATATCGACTTCGTCAGCAGTATTATGGACTGCGCGTTCAATTCTTTCAACTTCATCTCGAGCTGCTTCAGGCTTCGTATTTTGTTTCGGAGGTGTATGAGTTGGTTGTTCGTCGGCTGGTCCGTCAACATCTTCTCCTTCCAAGCTAGTATATCGTCCAGCTCGGTCTGGAAGGCGGTCAGGTTCTTGTAGAAATTCTCCTTGTCCTCGAGAAGGTTCATGGTGTTTCGGATGTCTAGGAGAGTCCGCTGGATGTTCTCCCAGCGTCGTTTCAGTTCCTCTATGCTAGCGGCGTGTCGTTTGGCGTCCTCCTCCAGGCCCGCCTCGGCGGCGAGGCGGCGCTGGATCTCCTCGACGTTGGCGAAGTCCGCGCGCTGCACCTCGATCTCCTTGCCGATGCGCTCCACCACGCTGGGAATGTCGCCGCGCTTGCCGCCGGGCTTCTCGAGCTCGCGCTTGCAGTCCTCGAGCGTCCGCTCGGCGTCGTCCGCCCACGTGTCGAACACTCGGTACCCGACCTGGAAGTCGGCCGGCGCGACCGCCGGCCGGTCGGACAGGCGGGGCTTCTTGCTGCGGTCGTCGCGGGACGCGCTCGACACCGGCGACGCCGGCGACATCGTGGAGGTGGAGGTCGGCGTCGAGGACTCCGTCTCCATCGGCGTCGAGTCGTCCTTCTCATCGGTCAAGTTGACGTCGAACTCGAAGCCGAGCTCGGAGATCCTCTGGGCCTGCACGTCGAGGATCATGTTTAGGGCGTCGAGGCGGTCCTGCAACGCCTCGGCGCGCTCGACGAGGCCTCGCTCGGGGGCGGCGGGGGCGGCGACGGCCGGGGCGGCGGGGGCGGCGGCCAGCAGCGCCTGCACCTGCTCGACGTGCGCCTGCAGCGCGGCCTGCTGCGAGCGCAACGCGCGTTTTATCCTCTGCAGCTGCTCGATCCGTTCCACGATGGAGCCGACCTCGCTGACGGGGTTGGCCTCCATCTCCTTGAGCGCGGCCTCGTGGTCGTCGGCGGCGCGCAGCAGCGCGGCGTGGCGGCCCCAGCGCTCCTGCAGCGCGTGCAGCCGCTCCAGCTGCTGCAGCGTCCAGTGGCACGTGTGCGACCAGCGCTCGCCCAGCGCCGTCAGCTGGTCCTCGATTTCTGTCACACCTGCAAGTTACATACGTATTTAATTTCAATAAACTAGTTACTTATGCACATAATGATTACATTTGTGTTTATCCAAAGTGGCTGAAATCAACTGTTAAATCAAGCACTGTTTCAGTTGACATGGATAATTTGTGCGTAATGCGTTGTAGACCATGAGCAACGAGACCGATACAATTACTGAAAAATTAAGGTTTTCAACATCGAATTAGGTGGTGGACCGAAGTGAAAGACCACACTGAACAGACATCTCTTACGCGCAGGTCCTGGTGCAGCGCCTGCACGCGTGCAGCTGTATATACTGACTGTCGGCCTGCTGCGCCTGGTCGTCGTCCACGACGACCACGCAGTCGGCGAGCGCGTCCACGAGCGGCTGCTGGCGCCGCAGGTCCCGGTGCAGCTGTATATACTGACTGTCGGCCTGCTGCGCCTGGTCGTCGTCCACGACGACCACGCAGTCGGCGAGCGCGTCCACGAGCGGCTGCTGGCGCCGCAGGTCCCGGTGCAGCTGTATATACTGACTGTCGGCCTGCTGCGCCTGGTCGTCGTCCACGACGACCACGCAGTCGGCGAGCGCGTCCACGAGCGGCTGCTGGCGCCGCAGGTCCCGGTGCAGCTGTATATACTGACTGTCGGCCTGCTGCGCCTGGTCGTCGTCCACGACGACCACGCAGTCGGCGAGCGCGTCCACGAGCGGCTGCTGGCGCCGCAGGTCCCGGTGCAGCTGTATATACTGACTGTCGGCCTGCTGCGCCTGGTCGTCGTCCACGACGACCACGCAGTCGGCGAGCGCGTCCACGAGCGGCTGCTGGCGCCGCAGGTCCCGGTGCAGCTGTATATACTGACTGTCGGCCTGCTGCGCCTGGTCGTCGTCCACGACGACCACGCAGTCGGCGAGCGCGTCCACGAGCGGCTGCTGGCGCCGCAGGTCCTGGTGCAGCTGTATATACTGACTGTCGGCCTGCTGCGCCTGGTCGTCGTCCACGACGACCACGCAGTCGGCGAGCGCGTCCACGAGCGGCTGCTGGCGCCGCAGGTCCCGGTGCAGCTGTATATACTGACTGTCGGCCTGCTGCGCCTGGTCGTCGTCCACGACGACCACGCAGTCGGCGAGCGCGTCCACGAGCGGCTGCTGGCGCCGCAGGTCCCGGTGCAGCTGTATATACTGACTGTCGGCCTGCTGCGCCTGGTCGTCGTCCACGACGACCACGCAGTCGGCGAGCGCGTCCACGAGCGGCTGCTGGCGCCGCAGGTCCTGGTGCAGCTGTATATACTGACTGTCGGCCTGCTGCGCCTGGTCGTCGTCCACGACGACCACGCAGTCGGCGAGCGCGTCCACGAGCGGCTGCTGGCGCCGCAGGTCCTGGTGCAGCTGTATATACTGACTGTCGGCCTGCTGCGCCTGGTCGTCGTCCACGACGACCACGCAGTCGGCGAGCGCGTCCACGAGCGGCTGCTGGCGCCGCAGGTCCTGGTGCAGCGCCTGCACGGCGTGCAGCTGCGCCTGCACCGCCGCCGCCGACGCCGCCGGCGCGCCCATGCGGGAGATGCGGTCCTCCGTCTTCGTCAGCCATTGCCTGGAACAACAACGGGGTCGTTGGTGAACTGTGCTCGGTAACATCGCGTGTGCGAGGTCCGCTAGACCGTGTAGTGTTAGTGTGGGTACCTGAACTGGTCGAGGTGCGTGTGCTGCGCGCGCATGAGCGCGGCGTGCACGTGCGCCTGGCGGTCCATGGCGGCGGCGCGCAGCTGCTCCCAGCGGCCCGTGAGCAGGCCGGCCCTGCAGCCGCACCTCCGCCGCCTCCTCGCGCGACAGCCCGCCCTCCGCCAGCAGCCGACCGCCCGCCTCCAGCACGCCGCCCACGCGCGCCTGCTGCTCCGCCAGCTCCAGCAGGAACCTCTGCAACCACACATGCATCATATTATCATAGGATCCGATACCCTACGAGATAGAACCAGGATACCATCGAGAGATAGTCAACTCTGCAGAAGGTTTTCGACGGTTGCCTGCGTTTGCACACAAAAGGCTTAACATTAGGAAGGAGTTCGATTGATGTGGAACTGCCCGAGCGCGAGTCGCTTGTGCTGTGGTGTTTCACGCCCCATCTGGGGAGAAGTGACATTGAGATGGGCCAAAGACACAGACTTTGTAGGGAGTGAAGAAACGCACCGGGGAAAGAGCCCTTAGCAAATACCTGGTGAGTGTCTCCCAAGATTCGGTCCGTATGCCGATACGGTAGGAATGACCATGGGCTGGTGGAGGATCCGATAGCTTTCAAAACATAATTGTTAGCGTAGGTTTCATCTCGTTACCTTTTGAAGAGAGCAATTGCTCAGTATTCGGGCCTCACCATTACGTCAATCATAGTATACTGTGAGCGCACCTCGTGCTGGTGGAAGTGGTGCTTGAGGTCGGGCAGCGGCGTGGTGTGGTCGGGCGGGCGCGCGGCGTCGGCCAGGCGCTCCTCGGCCTCCAGCAGCCAGGCCAGCGCGTCCTCCAGCGCCGCGCCGTACCCGCCCAGCTCCACCGACGCCGACGTCGCCGTCGACACCGGCCGCGACCCCACGCCCGCCTGTATGCCATCACGTGTATGTTATTTAATGTAGGTTTTTTACTATCATCAGAATAAAATGTTAAAAAATTAACTAAATAAAAGGCTCAAACTCAAAAGTTAATAGAGGAATGAGAGCTAAATTTAGAATTTCATTACGATTGAATCAGAAAAAAAAACATCGCCGATTAAATCCAAGAAATTAGCACCTCAACCGACTGGGAATCACGGCTTTCACGGCAGTGGTAAGGTAGACTGGCAACCTAGTAAACATCACAGCAATCCTTGGAATGCGAACGGCAATAAACTAAGGAAATTGGACATCCTTAGAATCAACCCATTCGTTGCAGCAGACATCTCTTGGCTCCATTGATGATGATGAAATGTGGTGAGCGGGTACCTCAGCGGGCGCGTCGGCGAGCGGCGTGCTGGGCTCGGAGGGCAGGCTCTCGAGCTCGGCCACGTCCTCGCCGGAGTGCGGCAGCGATTGGAACAGGCACATCAGGTACATCATGATCGACTTCTTGTCCGGGTTCGGCGTGTTCACGTCTGGAAACGAGTGCAATGACAGCTATTATAATTACCTCAATACCCCTGTAACCTGTGAGTAATCTCCTGGGTTCGTTTCCCGGGTCGAGCAAAGTTAGAGAATAAACATAGCTCGGGTTTGTGATCCAATCCGCATTAAACAAGCGTGGTGATTAAGGATGCATTTTCATTGAACTCGGAGCGGAGTGAAATCCACCAATATAGAAGAAGCTTGCTCGATAAGAAGCGAAGTTTTATGCAATCTTATTGGTGCATTTCACGTCGTTCCGCTTCATCGGAAACGCAGCATAGGCTTATAGCCATTAGACATAGGCCTAATCCCAACAGAATAGCGATGACTTGACTTTTACGATGGAGGAGTTTGCAGTGCAATGGGCCAGTGTATAGTAGATAGGCTAATGTAATGATACCCTCGGGGTCGAGCAGGCGGTCGATGCCGAGGTGCGCCTGCGCCAGCGCGAAGGCGTGGTCGAGGCGCGCGGCGGGCGCGCGGCGCACCACGCCCGAGTACGAGAACAGCTGCGGCCGCCAGCGGTGCAGCAGCGCGTTGAACGCCAGCCCGTCGCTCCACGACGACGTGAAGTTGCGCACGTTCACGCCCGCGTAGTTCTGCAAGCAACACACACGATCAAACTCACCTAACTCAAAATATACAGTGTATCTGTCAACATTTACATCCCTTTATCTACGTTTTCTACCGATCATTTTGGAAATCCACATTTGAAAACAACTTTTTATGCAAAATGGTTCCCGTGACTTGTTCATTTTGTATGGGGAGTAGAAATAAATTCGACGAATTTTTAAAACTCGTAGAACAAATATGATGTTTAGAATTGTTAATAATAGAAGACGTTAGATGGACCACCTAGCCTAAAGATAACCATGTTAAAGGGATAAAAACGTTCACCCTGTTTATTCGTTTCAACAAGAGCCATAACAATTACGGTGTTGACGTCATCTAGTTAATGTTCATGAGCTTACCTGCGTGTGTGTTCTGCACCAAGCTAGAAGTGTCTTCTCGAGGTTCGTCTGCTGCAGCTCCGACATGAGGTCCTTGAGGTGGTAGTGCACCTGCCAGTGCAGGATTATGCTCCATACTAGACCTGCAATACAACGCTTTCAGTTACAATACCTTCTCCGTGTGATGCCATGTTTTGGTTAAGTATGTTGATCTCTTTTAATATCATAATAAGACTTCTCTGTACCGGATTTAAGCAAATAAATATTTATCCATTTACCTGTGCTTTATTAAAAAAAGCGTTGGCTGAGGTCATTTCATCTCCGCGGTTCATTCAAATACCAAATAGTATTGAAAGGTATTGGTACCTAACTAATGTGTTTTATCTGTGTCGCGAGTAAGAACCAAAGGTAGAGAAATGGCGGGCTAGATTAGAAGGACGAAAAAGAAAGGACTCTTGTAAAAGTGTTAAATTTATGAAATGAGATCCCTGGAGTAAAGAAGATTATAATTAAGGTATTATGTGTTCCTATTTATGAAATTTCCAACGTATAAGTTAAAGTTGATTGCTAACATAACATTTTTATATTAGAAGGTATATCCAGTAGTTGAGTTGACTGACCTAGCGTGAGCTTGGGGTTCCCGTCGACGATGTCGTTGCTGCTGATGTTGACCAGCTTGACGCCGTTCTGGTCCAGCACCTGCAGCGCCGTGTTCACGTTGTTGATCTGGTGCACGCGCATGCGCCCGCGCTCGCGTTTCTGGAAAACACACACACCACATACTTACATAGGAGTTGCATACGAGTACATAACGTAGGTCATTACGTTATATTTACTCAAACTGACTCTTCTAACGTAGGTCTTTGACAGGGACGTCCCCTGTCAAAAAGTAAAGTGGAATTGAACAGGACAAATATGGAATGGAATGGTACAAGTAAGGGAAAAGAGGCCTATACTCAGCAGTAGGATACTAGCAGGCTGACGATGATGAAAGCAGTGCTATTAAATTGTAAAGTTAGTAACTTACGTATTGCTGTGCGGTGAGTATCTCGAGCAGGGAGAGCAGGACCTCGCCGTCGCGCAGGTCCGCGAACAGGTCCTGCACCAGGGGCTTGTCATTCTGCAACACGCCAACGCATTCTGTGAGGACTTACGTTGAACTGCGTGTGATCCGGTAGATGGCCGTCCACCAATTTCAACAGCATTTAGTTGTTTGGTGCCTCAAATTGGCATATTGACTGTTTCACTATCAAAAATAAACCCAAATCTCAAACGCAACGGCCCTTTACTGAGGACGAAACCATTGGGTTCGTCTTTAGTAGCGTATCGAACACTTATTCTAATGATCTCTTGCGTTGATTAAAGGTCTGCATTAAGTGTGCTCTACACTTTCGCTACAATTGGTACGATACGCTTGGATGTGTTTTTGAATTGTCCACGTTATTTAATGACCGTTTAGACACTTTTAGATCAGGAGTAATGAATTCGACCTACAACTTACGGTTGTTGTAGTTATTGAAAAAAAAGTTAGCAAAGCAATCAATTATTTCATTTTGAACAAGAATAAAATAATTTATTGTCTTCAAGAATCAGTAGCGCAGAACATTGTCTACGTTGTGAAAAATATCTTATAATTTACGCATACAAGGTTTAATATAATAATAGCTCATGTAACAAGTCAATTACGGCTATATTTGTCAAGTCCTTGACTTTGAATATCATGATTGTATTATAATTGGCCGCAATATTCTGCAGACATTTTCCCTGCAAGTACACAATATCTTCGACAAGACGATGGTAGGTACATCTTGTGTCAACTAGAATTCCAAGTATCTTGGTAGTATCAAATTACAGACCTTTCACTACTTGATAGTACCTTCATATTAAGTGTCTGTCTAGTCAATTGCAAACTCATCTTAAATTACATGCCTCAAACTCTCAAGAAATAAGTACTACACAAATGATTTCAGTTTTCATTGACGTCGGTACTATTTGTATTGACTCTTGAACATTGTACTCAGCCACTTGATTATTTCTCAGACATTTTCATTAGATACCCATCGTTCAGGTCAGAGGCCGCGGAATGCGAGTGTTCTCGAGCTAGTTAAACACACGAGGATCTACACGATGCCGCCGGGAGCTGACAGTGAGATGCAGGGAGACGCAGAGACGCTACTTTCTCGTACTCGCTTACTGATTAACATAAATTACCAACAGATGCGCCCACCGCGCGCCGACAATTGCCCTTAATTCGCCGGCAGCGCATGCGCACCAAATGTAAACAATATGTTTTGGATCCTCGTACTTTGACTCCATCTGCCCGCGGGAACGACTGCATAAAATCATGGCACACCCTATGACATAGAAGGAACTAACTGCCATCGTCTCGCCTATAACCTTGCCCCTGGCCAACCAATCGGAAAGGTCTTATGTATTTTATACTCTTATTTATGGCCGAACGCGATCTTGAAGGTTAATTCAAGCTACGGGGATTAACAAATACTTTTGTTTCGGATTTTCTGGATAGTTCGGGTTCATGATCGCTCGCCCGCATTTTAACTAGTATTAATTCTAAGATAACCATTGTTTAGATATAAGTGCTTGCAACGATAGGGGCGTTGTGGTGTAGTATAGCCCATTAATTGGTTCCAACATTAAAGCCATAAAATCTGTATCTGTCTGTAAGATGTTTCAATTCACTATACTTGTAAACGGTTTACGGTCAATGAACTTGGCTAAGCTTATAAATAAATGAATCAAACGGCCGAACTGACCGATCCCGTCCATTATGCGCGTATTACTTGCATGGAGATAAACTTGGCATTGCGCACAGTCGCCAACTCCATCCAAAGTATGCGATCCGTAAAAGTGGAGAAAACGTACCTTTACTAGTTGTGAATTTATCCATTTGGCGAAAGTTTTCTTCTGGACGTCCTCCCGCTCATCTGAAACAATAGAAAAAAATATGAGAAAGGAAACAGATTATTTGTGCTATTGCAGAAAGTGCAACGCCGCGCTTCTAAGATAAAACTTGGCAGTTATCAAAATTAGAGATATTTTTCTTTTATCATACATTTAATTATATTGTACACTGCATATTAAAATGATTTCAGTCACCCATCGCACATAGCATAGGTACTGAAATTAAATTAACAGGCGGGTAACCTTTCGATTCCGCCTCTGAAATCTGAAAAAAAAACCTTTCTACTATTTCGTGACAAAATCAACATGCGGTCTGTGTGTAGTTTAGTAATTTGTTTAGACGTGTAAGCTTCATTGAAAGGGAATTTGTCACATTTGTGCCGAATGCGAATGGCTGAGGTAGGACCGATCAACGATTCGAACATTTGCAGAGGCCTGTGTTCAACAGGATTATGAGCTTCCTTTTGTGTTAATTGAAACAATAATCTTACTTTCGTCACTGACTACAGCGGTTTTAAAGAACGCTTCCCATGTCTTTAAAAGGGTTATCATATCATGCCACGAAATTCACACCAAGGAGTCTTTTCACGAGTATGTCACACACAGCACTTAGCACGTATGCGCTAACTAAATAGTCTTAAAACCCCGATTGCTCGCACCATAGACAGCAGGAAAGTTTGAGATTGAATTAATTTGGATTTTTTATATATTTGAAATGGAAATGTATGAAAAGTGTAGTCTTGTAGCGGGCCGGCTGAAAACTGCGAGGCTGGGAGTCCCGCGGGCCCGTTAGACACGCTCGGGCGGGCTGGCGCATTGTTTCGTTCGTGATCTTGCATGATGAATATCATTGACTGTGGCATCGATGCGCCTGCGACCTTCGGCGGTGAGCTGGGTTAACTATTCATCAATTGCCGATCGCTCTTTCAGGCATCGAGTGAGGCACTATCGTGACGACTACAACATAGTCGTCACTGGCAATACTGTCTTACCTAATCTACTTTTTACCGGAAGCTAAGGCTTACATTGGGTCGCTGCGCCAGCCTTTTATTTTTTTTATATTGAGGACAATCAAGATGACCCCACTCCGCCTGATGGTAAGTGGCTGTGAGCCTAGTCTTAGTTAGTTTTTATTAACTAAACCTGTAACTGTAAGACAGCATAAGGTCCCGAAACGAAGTGAGGGCGGGCTAGTACGAGTAGTTCATTATACAAATGACATGATGTGTACGATATTTGATAATGACCCCTTTGGCAGACCGAATAGACAAAATGCTGTAAAACATTTTTAATTTCCAGTGAGTTATTGCAATTACTTTAGGTAACAAACAATTCATTAGACGCTACACTCCGCTAACCAGTTCAAGAACCTCGCCCTTATCTCCCCGGTTGGTCCGCGCGTATCGTATCCTCTCCGTTTTGGCATTACCATACGGTAGGTGTTATTGCACCTCCCGCTGCTCGATTATGCTAATGCGTTGCGCGCGCGCAGCCGTTGCGTCAACAATCCAAGCGCCGAGACATCGAGACTTCGCGGCTGCTCCAACGCGAATAACGCGCCGGTCAGTTTTTACATTGCATTTTTTGTTTTGCGCTATACCAAAAAAATTATAAAAGATTACAGCACGAGCGATGCTTGCAACTACAGCAATTGTTTGCTTACCCTCTTCTTATCTACCTACCAGATCAACAGACATGATGATCTTTGTGTATATTACGTACATAAATGAGTTACTTACTACAAGCCACACATAGAAAAGGATTCAGCTAAATTCTAAGCACCATAGTACTTTGATCTATGACATACTTAGTGACATCATAATATTGTAACAGTCGGTCGTCGGCGCTGACGCAAAGACTAGACGTAAATAATTTAGTCGAAATCAAATACAACGATTTATCGAGTTTGAATAGAGTTTTTTTACATAATGGATGCGACAAGCGAGCAAATGTGTCACTTGATGTAAGTAATCGACTGATCATTTCATATGCGCATATCAGCGAGATGAGATGAAGTTGCATTGCTGGGCTCCGAAAAAATAAATGCATCTGTGGACGGATCCTACGGTCGAGCATATTACCTATAAGAAATAATCAAAACCGTCTTTATGAATCACTGTTATTATTCAAATACACCCAAAAATTTAATTCTTGCAATATTTTTTTAATTTAGCTGATATCGTTATTTATACCCTACATCTAATAAAAATTCAGCCGTAAAAAAACAGGAATTCCCCAAGTTGTGTTTGTGAAGGCCTTATCACTAGACTCGGGTGTTATTTTTAAACCAGCCAGTAATGACATAACAGACTTCTTGACCTCTAAACTAACAAATTGTCGACAGTATCAACACGATTTTTGAACAACTCAAATACACATAGGTACATGAAATGTGTTATCCTTCGTTATCATTGCTCTTGTGTACTTTTGTAAATCATGATAATATAAAACTTACGTACATTAGCTGATAGAAAGTACCATAGATAAAAGATGCTACAATGTCATTGACCTGTACTTCCCGAATATACAAGTGAAGTTCTGGGGGTAATTACAAAGAATCACTCATAAATACAGCCAGCAGCAGATATGGGTATATTTGAACGGGCAAGGTGACTACGATAAATTAACTCTTCAATTGTCCCAAAAATATTGACGTCTGACCTAAATTATTTTCGCGAAATATAACTAAACAAATTAGTGTTATTTTTGACTTTCAACAATGCTTGATTGTAAGTGAAAAATCAATGAATATCGACTTTTAAGATTAGGTTTGCGACTTGTTGATCGCTTGATAAATAAATACTATCATGATAGTTAAAAACATTTTGCTAATTTAAACACCTAGATGTTATTGTCCTTGCTGCTGTTTTAGTTTCAAGATGCTATTTTAGTACCAAGATAGGTTTTTAAGAGATTAGACTAGATAGCATACGGATGGTAATCGATTACCGCCTTGGATACAATGCTCCGGCGGTCAAAAGGAATACCTATTACACTCTTCGTACCTTTTTACATAAAGGTTTGAAGGTCGCATCGCAGATATAAATGATTCCATTCTTCTAATCGTTTTACAGGTCATTGGATTCAGGAGATTGGAACCGTATCGAGTCAATCTTGCAATTGCTCAAGGCCAGGCGAGCGACCAACGCTACCGTCAGTCAGGTAAGTCTAAAGCCCTATGAAAAAATCACTACGTAACAGAAACTCAACCATGTTGCAAAGAGCTAAGCATAAACCGTGCTCGGGAAACGTGATTGATTAAGTCAGAGTATATTCACTATGAGGTAATTTACATGACAAGTCAAGTTTGCAAAGTCAAGTGCGGAGGTGTTATCGGGGGCGCAGGCGCTTCCACAGGTGTCCACTGCCCAGTGTGTGGCCCAGCAGTGAGACAACGTACGGTGCACTGATCGTTGCGCGGACATTTACAATCTACACATCATTGTTAGAAATGTATCAAATCTCTTCAATCGATTCTCACCTTAAAAGTCAAACCCGTTTTGTTCAATATTATAAAAAATATTAGTATTAAGACAGCTGTTGGTTTTCCAAATTAAACAAAATAAATATCAATTGAGGAAATGCGATAGATGATGTTTAGCTCTCCGTACAAACAAATTGCCTGCCTAGATGGCACAGTGACGGAAAATTTATTTTGATTTATAAGTATGTTTTTGTCTATGGGCAGTTGATTTACGTAACTTCCTTTCTTTCTCAAGCTCCAAGTGAAAGAAAGACTCGTGTATGGGTAATGGAAATTCACTGCGCTAACGAAATACAATCAATATACTGTATTCCCTCCACTGTGGCAGATGCACCGCTGAATGGAGCGCGCGCGCCGCCCCGCCCGCCGCCGGCCCTTCCTTACGCAACGGACGCCGAGACGAAACCTTTTCACTCTTGCCACACTATACTCAATTAAAAGTCAAGTGTCACAGCAAATGTATTACAATATCGCTTTTTACCACCACATTTGACGACGACAAGGTCATACGCCCTTGTCGGCCGATGGTCGCTCTTGAGTCTCCTATGCCTGTCCTTGGGTATTATTGACTATGTCTCCGACCGTTTAGGAATAAAAAATATTAGAGGCTCACCGAAAAACATCTAAAAGGAGAGAGAAGCACCCTCATATTAACTAATAAAATATCGTGGGACATCTGCATACTCTTGATTTTGTAACATAAATTATTATTTTATTAAAAAAATATCGTAAATCAACTTAGTAACTACGTTAATGAGAAGAACAGATTGTATAGGAACATCTCAAGTATACTCAAATTCTTTTTAAATATCGAGGAATAGGTGGTAAATGAAATAGCGCGTCTCTTTGCAGGTATATGATACCTAAAATTACATAATCCGATAAGTGTCCTTAGTCCGTATCTCAGCTCCCAAACACACAAAATAGTGAGGACAAACGCAACACTCACGTCATTTGGTAAATGAAAAATTAATGTATGTATGGAAGTTAATTAACTAAGAAACTCATTAGGTACCCATTAAGTACCTGATTAACATTCAAGAAACGACCTCCTAAGTCGGGACGCGTCAGAACTCGACGCTAAGCTTCAACTTTACGGTATTTATGTGCCCATTTCGAGAGCTGAAGATGTGACCGCGCAAACATTTAGATTTACTGCCTGCTAGGAGTGCCAGGCAACTTTGAATTTCTAATAACAATAAAACGCCATTGTTCCATCATACAATCTAATAACTACCTATTTATAGACTTGCTGTTGCGGAGTTCAAGGGCTACTCAATCATGAAAATGGCTGAAAACAATAATATTAAAAGTGCTATTTATGACTTTGGAATTCAAAGTCATTGGTTTAAATTGGGCAACTCTTACTCGATAGAGGCGGTTACTACTACTTGTGTTTACGGCTGCGACTACATAAAACATAATCAAAATAGTCTGAGGGTCCCTGGCATTACAATCGACATTGGCTCGTTAGACGGAGCATAGGAATAGCCCAAATATAAAGGATTCCACACTCACTGAGGCCTTACTCAAGAAGACCAAAAACTAAAAATGAAACATCAGCAAACTAAGTACAATAGCAGCATCAAGGAGACAAACACTGAAAAAATTAAAGTATTCATCACACGAATGTTTGTCCAGAATGGGAATACCTAGAACACACGACCTTTTGATTACCAAATGCGCGCATTGCCAGGCTGAAAGTAATAATCAGGTCCGGTTTATTATGTCATACACAGCAGTATCAATATCAGTAGTAAGTATCTGGTCATCGAGAGGCGACGCTTGCGCCGGCCGATGAAGCGGCGCGCGCGCAGCGAACATTCCGGCGCGCGAGTGCCGAGCGGAACAATTATTCGCCACTAATTTCTCTTCATTAAACAGATAGCGGGATGACGCACCGCGCGTGGCGGCGGCTCACACGATCACTTACAATACCTCGCGCGCAGGCGCACACTAATTCCTCGTTACGCCCTTGCGTCTGACTTGAACTTAATTTTAGATAGATGCAACCAGATGGGTTGCATTATCCGTGAAAACGTAAACACAATCAGTCTATTTTCAGCAATGCCATCGTGATCTCCTATTGAACTGATGTAAACATTATCTTTCTGCAAGCATTTATTTGAGAAATTATTTATTTAGATTCCGCAGGATTTATATCCACGACCAACAAACCGACTGGCACCAGTACCTACTACAATAATAAAATCGATTGTTTTTTATGGTTTTGTCGTTCGCCTTTTGATCCAATGCATGACAGATTATTTTTTGAGCGTTTGAGTAAAATATCGCAATAAATTGATAACGAGCAATTTGGGTGAAAATTTCATAATTTTGTCTAATTCATTTTTGACCTTATTGGGTTGTGGTAAAAGCAAATAAAAGGTTCTTCGGCTTTCATATGCTTCGAAGTGCATCAGTTACGTGAACCGGCCGCGCCATAGGCGGGTAGAAAGCAGGGACGCGGTGCGACGCCTTGATCTACTTGGCTCCCTGAGACAGATCATGATGGATGGACAGACAAGCTCGTTGCAAGACAAGTCATAATATTTGAAGTAATGACAGATCGTGCTAGACTTAAGTCATAATGAAGTTATTATCACTGTGTGACGTGTGTATTTTAAGTAATGATAGATTAGTTTAACTGTCTGGTTTTAGAATAACAAAATCGGTAAAGCAGAACTTGAGTACAACTTGTAGCGTTACCTAAATTCTAGGATAAAGATTAGTGGACTCAGACCTTAAACAAGCTATAACGAGATAGTCAATTCAATTGAAATACGTAGGTGTGCCAGAGCAGTGTCTTTTAAATGAGAAGATTTTTTTTAATGCCAAGTAACTAATCAAACCATACTCAATACATATAAATATTTGGCTACAACCTTGACCACTGTTAATTCATTGTCAAACTTGGAATATGCATGACCTCTGCGTGTGAATATTAAACTATCCATTTTTGCTAGTTTACGACTACGCTTACAAACACAACATGTTTATTGAACAGTTGGGCCAAACTTGAATGAAGATTTTTTGGAGAACCGGAAATAGATTCTTTGAATATCGGGGTAAAATTATTGATGTAGTGTGTAATCATAAGAAGACGAATCAGATACAATAATACAAAAACCTGGCCCAGCTGGACTCGCGCATGACGTGTTCTGTACCTTTTTGGATATGAGCTTAAATATTTATTTTATTTATCGTTTTAGCGACAACAGTATTTTTGTGCAATGGTTCTAGCTATTACAAGATACTCATGCCTTACGACGACAAATCACACTTTTTTAGGTCTACCCTGTATTTTACGCTGTATGTATCCCAGAATACGAGTATGTGGCAAACAGTTAGTCTTTATTAAGATGCGGTCTTTCTTTACCCCTTTAAGTATGAAACCGTAAAAAACTGCACCCTTGAACGAAAGCTTCATAACTAAGTCGTAAAGCCGAGTGGAGCCGGCTAGCTGGTGGCTGGCCAGTGACCGGGCGGGGCGACCACGGGATATTTCCTGGTACCAGCGTACGCGTCGCGGACAGTTACCATAATCAGCGGCGCGGGCGCAAGCGACGTAGGATGCGACGCACAGCCACGTGCATAACAAGTCGGGTTACGAGCTTCTTTTACGGGCACACTCAACTTTATAGTAGTTTGTATCTCGATTCCAAACACGCCTCGGTTGTAGCTATTATGTAGTTCATATTTACAAACTTCCGGACACAACTTTTAATCATATGAAGTCCTTATCAAACATCTTTTGTTCTTCTGAATACAAATAACTAACTCTACCATTTCTTATGATTTCCGTAAAAAAACAGTTCTGAGAAACAAACCGATAAGCAAGCTAATACGCTAACGCAACAAAATGCTAATACGGAGCTTATTATGTTGTACGTACTTATTTATATGTGTTCCTACACAAGTAAATGGAGCGTGGATGATATAAAGTATATTGTAGAATTTACATTAATGTACCTGCCAGCATTTAATGTTTCTGTTAATCACCGTAACGTATTGTTAAGCTGACTATACACTGCGCCAGTAAGCCGTTCTTTCATCGCCCAACTGGTTAATGTATTTAAAGTATTAGACTGGAAGCGTCAAGCCACTGTCAGATAACAACAGAACCTGTCACAGCGGGAGCGCCGAGCCATCGCGCCGATCAGCTCGTAGGCAGGGATGCCGGATTACCCTGCGCATAATGAACGCGTCGATGCGGTAACGAGCCGTTTGTATGCGTCCGCGCATTGTCGCGCCACACGCTAAAAAGAAACAATTCGTTCCTTCACACCGCCACAGGCTATTGACGCGCTAGCGCCATGCGCCCTAAAGGATTAAACATTACGGCAGTTACAATTGCATTTGAGGATACAAAGAGGACACCTTAGCTTTGGGACTATTGTATTTGTAGATCTAATACGATTAGGGTCCCCGATGAATGGTCGCTTGCGCCTGCATAGTAAAAACATTGGTTTAATATTTGTATTGGTTTTGGTTGGGCATTGGGCAAGTTAATGCCGTTATGAATTTTAATGACTTGATTTAAAGTTAAGAGGGCTTTCGACAGTTTCTTCTTAAGTGGAAAAAGTAGGTGATGTTTGACTAAGATGTTTCTCGTTAACAAGGTAATAAAATACAAGAGAGAGCTAAAACTAAAGTAAAGCTCTAGTACCAGCATTGCAGCCGTGCAAACTGTAACCGCCAGTTACTGTTTGGATCTAGGATTATTGCGATTCTGTTAAGAAACTATTATCTTGCAGATATGGGATTAGATACACTAACAAAGATTTACTGTTATGTTCATAAAAAAAAACTTATTGAAATACGACCATGGAAAAACTATATTAGCAATAGCATAAGACTTTCTTCGCTTTGTCTTAAGTGACACCATAAAAAATATGAGTCACGTGCGGAACGTAGTGCATGACTATTGGTTCAATTACAGGCAATTAAGTACGCGAAGCATAACCAAGTTCCCACGTTAGTAACGCAGCATCCATTAGGACATCTAGGCCTAACTAGAATTCTGTCGGAATTTCGTCACGGGCGGAATTAGTGAGTGACATCACATCACTCATAAACGCGTATGAATTAGCCAGCACTGCGCGCCGGACGAGGCCTTCGAGTTCAATGAATTTTAGTCACATCTTTCAGTATTTGCTCCACTTTTTACCTCTTTAGTTAGCCGATTACGTAATCAGATAACTTTTCAGGTAGGTGCGCTCCATAAATTCGTTTTATACTTGAACTATAAAACGAATTTGTGGAGCGCACAACGTATCAGAAATGACTATTTACTTAAATCTAATCAGATTCAATCAGAGGTACCCTAATTCGACAGCTAGATTCTTATCAAGAGAAGTTTTCGATAAAAAAGAACTGAAGATGCTGTATTGAAAATAAATCGATAAAACCCTGCAATATTTTCCTCTCTATATTATAGAATATCTGTGTTATTGTGTAATAACACAGATATTCTATAATATAGAGAGGAAAATATTGTTAATCTGTGTTATTGTGTAATAACATGTACCTAGCAGGACAACGATGGGAGAGAAAGTTGAATCGAGTGACGCTCGTTTAATCAATGAAAATGAAATTTAGTTTTGTCAGCTATGATAATAGCCACGGAACTATTATGGAAGTGTGAAAATATCTCTGCATCTAAAAGTGCATGCGGCCGTATCTGCAATCTACATCAGTAGATCTCGCATGCGTGGGTTTACGTAACGTCAATTTATGCTAAACTTCTGCTCGTCATATTCTAAAGACAGAGAAAACACCGGATCATAGCGACGTGCAAAAAGCAAAATAAACTGGCGCCATAAATGGCTGTCATATCATAATACGTTATACGATTATTTATCGTAACACCGTGTAATGAAATGACGTTGACGCCCGAAGGCGCCGCGAGCTGGCCCGGCCTCAAACCAGTTCCTAAGGATGAATATGATCTGCTGAAAGGTGCGCGGTATAAGATTTCATACTAGCTTTCTTCAGTACAATTAGTGCATGACTGACTTGGCATGTACTTGTAGGTATGTAATATCTTGCGATTTTGCGACTGGATTCCTATGTGGCAATAAATGAAACCATAGGTGTATTATATTACTAGTGGCTTACTTCGATTGGGGGCCCAATTTAGACCAGTACTATTAGATGGCGCCGGGTATCGATTGCATAGCTTTGATCTACCTAAAAAAAGCCGAGGATCAAGACATGACGGTGCTCAGCTTAAAGTAATTGCAGATAGGACACCAAATGTTTATCTGGGCACACATCATGCCATAAGATGGCCCTGCCAGTAATGACTGTCCCGATTAGAACCTGATGTAGACTTGTAAGTAAAGTTTTCAGGACGTAATAACAATGGGTTACCTTCCCAAAATGTTTGAAGTTGCAACCATCTGCACTAATTGCTTTTTGTACTCTTTTTATGCAGACAACAATTAACAATCTTACCCCGTTGGTCTAGTGGTTTAAGTACCAGGCCGTGATCTCAGGGTCCCGGGTTCGATTTCCGGGTCGAGCAAAAGTATTTTTCGAACATAGCTCGGGATTGTGATCACCAATCCGCACGAGGCAAGCGTGGTGATTAAGCTTAATCCCATCATAGTAGCGATGACTTGATTTCTATGATGGAGGCCTTTGCCCTGCAGTGGGACAGTATATAGGCTGATACTTTATAGTAGAAGATCCGAACTTACATCGACCTTCACCGGGCTGATAATCGAATAAAATATCCTTTATGACAAATTTTATATACTAGAAAATATATTAAAAATAGGTTTGCTAAAAAAATTCTGGACAGACTATTTTTAATTATTTTTTTAAAAATAATATTTAACTAAATTTTGCAACATTAAGATAATAAGAAAATTTTCATTCTTACTTAAAGAATAAAACGTACATAGAATGTGCCGCCATTGGGTTGTCTATTATTTACCTGGACAGAGTACTCGGTTGTCAGGTATAAACAGGTATGTCGATGGCAGTTACCTTCACTTGAAATGATAATAAAAAAATTGGCGGCACATTCTATACGTTTTTATACTTTAAGTAAGAATGAAAATTTTATTAAATATTAAATTTAGTTAAATATTATTTTTAAAAAATTAATTAAAAATAGTCTGTCCAGGATTTTTTTAGCAAACCTATTTTTAATATATTTTCTAGTATATAAAATTTGTCATAAAGGATATTTCATTCGATTATCAGCCCGGTGAAGGTTGATGTAAGTTCGGATCTTAGACTATTACTTTACTTTAATTAACAATCTTGGCTTCTTTATGGCAAGAGTGAATAGGCTTTTCTTCAACTAGCATGGACTTATCTTGGCATGAGATCATGCAATGCTAGATAAGTTAGATAGACAGATACTAGGTAGGTAGTATATTGATTGAAGTCAAAAGCATAACAAAAAATAAATTAAGTGTTCAAAGTCTGCTCTACACTCTACGGTATATGAATACCAAACATAGCAGAAAACCACTAAAGAACATAGGCAGATGAATATAGAATACAGCAGACTAGAGAGTGGACCACTATAGCTACTGATAGAACAAAAGCCGTCTATGGTGGTATTGGTCCATAAAAGAGTGAAAATGTAAGCAAGCTTCAACCTGTGGTGGTGAACCAACATAGTGGCAACCAGCTTGCTTGTTTGCCTTCCTATACATAAAAAAAATAATATAGGTAAATGTATACTGCAGAACAAATCTCCCATTGTTGAAATCAGGTAATTGCTAGTAAGTTGCTTAGTGTATTCCGATATCCACATATTATTTTATAGTAATTGCATATTTATTTACCTACTAGTGGCCGCCCGCAACTTCGTTTGCGTGAACTTTATGACTCTTGACTTAAAGATGATTATTTAAATAGAATTTAACAAAAATATTACTTATTATAAATGTTCGTTTATAGGTTAATAGATTTTTAAGGCGGCTCAATATTATTTTATACGAAATGCTAAGGAATGGAACAACTTGCCGGCTTTTGTATTTCCAGAGAGCTACAATTTGGGTGTCTTTAAGTCGAGAGTGAATAGGCTTCTGGGAAAGCACGCTACATCTTAGACCTCATTGTCACTCTCCATCAGGTGAGATGAGTTCAAGTGCAAACCCATTTAATATTTTAAATATCAACTTCTAATGAGAGAGAACACATCACATTGAACAGGCTTTCGATCGGGTATGGCACAGAGGACTTCTGTATAAAATAAAAAAGTCCCTCCCCTATCAATTCTACAGCATTATTGCCTCATACCTTGACCAGAGAATGTTCCAGGTTAAGCAGAGAAGTGCTAGATCCTCATTCCACACTTGTTACGCAGGAGTACCTCAAGGCTCAGTCCTCGGACCGGTACTGTACAACATATTTACCCACGATCTACCACAGGCTGCTAATGTGACTGTAGCAACGTTTGCCGATGATGCTGCATTTCTGTCATCCAGTATCTCCCCTGATGAGGCCAGCAGCACTCTACAAACCCAACTAGACATAACTAATGAGTGGTTGCAAAGGTGGCGCGTAAGAGCTAGCGCTCCAAAATCCCACCAAATAACATTTACACTTCGTAAGAAACTGTGTCCAACCACCTACCTCGGCCAGTCTCCGCTACCACAGTCTACTTGTGTAAAATACCTGGGGTTCTACCTGGATCAACGCATGACATGGAAATACCACATCCAACAGAAACGAAACGATGTGAATAACCGTTTCCGAAGCCTCTTGTGGCTGTTAGGGAGGCAGTCCACACTCTCCCTGAGCAATAAACTTAGAGTCTACACATCGGTAATCAAACCAATCTGGACCTATGGTATCCAATTGTGGTCCACGGCGAGCAAGTCGAACATTTTATGTCTACAACGTGCTCAGAATAATATTCTAAGAACAATCAGTGGTGCAGCGTGGTTCACTCGGAACTCAGAGATCCACACATATCTAAATGTGGAAACAGTGGAGGAAGAAGCCAAACGGTACTCGGCTAAATACAGGAGCAGACTACTGCAACACCCGAACCCTCTCACGGGGCACTTACTACTCCCGAACGTGGCAAAACGCCTCAAAAGAGCCGATGTGCTCTGTACCGAGGATGAGCAAGGCAGGAGCCTGCATTCCTGAATTGCTTATCAAAAGACATTTAGAAGAACTCAACCCATCTGATGAAAGTCTGTCGACTGATTGCAGATTTAGCAAAGGAAAAAAAAAAAAAAAAAAAAAAAAAAAAAACTTCTAATGAAAGTAACCCCCAAATTATTTTTTATTCCATTAGGGGATGTAAGTATTCTATTAAAGTTTGAATCTTATATTTTATCCATCAATTCTGTCAAAGAATGTGTATGCAAAAGTTGAAGTAAATTGGGCTAAGGAATCACGTAGTCCCATGAACAAACTTTGAACCCCCTTTTCGCTCCATTAGGGGTTTAAGTTCGGAATATCCTTCCTTATAGGATCTCATCCAAAAATGCTCATCACATTTGACAATTTACCATTCCATTTCATTCCATATTTGTTATATTGTAGCTGGGCTCTTATAGGTCCAAACCAGATGTTCCATGATCTTTGATTTTTTTTCATGGCATCATAAACTGCTCATCAATCTGAACAACTTTTGTTAAGGTGCCATTGACCTACCTCTTATAGTTTAGCTGGGCTGTTGTGGTTCTTCATCAAGGAGCCTGGTCTTCAAAATGTAATATATCCTATAAGTTGCCCTGATATTACAGCTATACAATAAAAAAAGTTTCATTCAAATTGGTTCAGTAGTTTCCGAGATTAGCGCGAACAAACAGACAAACAGACAAACAGATAAACAGACAAACAGACAAACAGACAGACAAAAATTTTAAAAATCATTGATTCATGTTCTGTTACTGTTTTTTAGTCGTCCTAAGTTATTTTGAGATAAATATCTTCAATGTACAGACACAGCTTTTTTACATTTTTATTATATGTATAGATATAATACTAGCGGCCGCCCGCGACTTCGTCCGCGTGGAAAAGTAACTTTTTACCCCCCTTTTAACCCCTTACAACCCCCTTAATATTATTATGTTGATAGCCTATAGCCTTCCTCGATAAATGGACTATCCAACAAAAAAAGAATTATTCAAATCGCACCAGTAGTTTCGGAGATTAGCGCGTTCAAACAAACAAACAAACAAACAAACAAACAAACAAACAAACAAACAAACAAACTCTTCAGCTTTATTATATTAGTATAGATGTTTAAATGTACTAGGTAGATTAATGTTTGTTAGTATTATGTAAGTTAGTGTATCCTTACTTAATTTTATTTATATATTATTATGTACATGAGTAATAGGTACCTACCTATATTATTCTATCTGCTCGTGTGCCACATATCACATCAAAAAATTTTCTTGGAAGAGATTGCTCATAGTGACAACAAAGGTGGCCTTCACCTTTGTTGTACAGTAGGTACTCCTGTAATATCTATTTTTAACCGACTTCAAAATCGAGGAGGATCTCAATTCGTCTGAATGTTGTTTTTATTGTATGTATGTTACGTGATAGCTCCGTAAGTGGTTGACTAATTTCAAAAAATCTCTTTTTGTTTAAAAGGGCCCCATTGTTAGTATATCTTGATCTGATGGGATCCCAGTGAAATCGAGGGCAACACTCATATTTTATAGCCCACAAGTAAAGTTATTTGTGCATTTTTCAAAGCTGCACTAGTATTTACACCTGGACATAATACTTTTATGAGGCTGAGCTGATGATGGAAGGTCAACTCCAAATAGTTAAGAGTTAAAAGATAATTCTTTCAATACTGTATGCTAATTCAGACTATTAGGCTTAGGATTTTGCTGATTGTGTTTTTTATTTTTTGTAAAAAGTTTTTATACCCTCTGTGTTGTATGCAATAAAGTATGGTCTATTCATTATCTATGTTGATAATAAGCAAAAAAATCAAATGATTTCAAAGTATACAACTTGCACTTTGATGCGCAAAAACTAACTTTCAACCAAGTAGAATGTAAAATAAAGAAGTGGGTAACTTAACATAACCTATTAAAAAACTTTTCAACTTAGATTATTTATCCATAATACCTTGTGAGTTGTAATAATTCATTAGGAGATAAAAGGTATTGCTAAAGTATCTCTGGAATTTAGGGCATTATCACGGTAAATGGATAATCTTTCTTCTCCAATAAGGGGAAAGCTGGTGGGTGTTATCACGGCAGTGTACACAGCGGGTGATAAGATAAGGAGGTATTGGGCACCGCGCCGCCGCGGCGAGGCTCGGTCTGCAGCCAGCTCGGGCGCCGGGCCTGCGCCAGGAGCGTTGCATCAGACTTCACAACTTTCAAGGCCTCGTAACTTAACTTGAAACATAAGCACAATAAGCACGCTCGCCTTTCTACTCACCCACGAAACTAGACTCCATCTTCCCGACGGACGCCGGTGCCTCTGTCCAAGTCTATCCTGATCAACTTATCACGAGTAACACCAAGTTTTCTTGAGACATGACAACACGCGCGCCGCCACTCCCAAGCGTAAACTTTGTTAAAAACTTTTCAAAACACAAAATTGACAGAACTTCGTGCCGGCGACAAGGCCTGCACTTTCACTTTGTTTTATTGGCACTTTTTTCTCACTACCGCACACAAAAAGCACAAAAGACGCACTAGTATTTGGCAAAAAGCAAGGAAAACATCGTCCCGAGCAGACAGAAGCCTCGCACCGAAAACTACGAAATGACAAGATGACTGCGTAGTGATGTGCGCCTGCCATTACTTAACTTTCGATATCGACATTTAGAAAATGTAGTTAGTCCATAAAAAAATTCTGGCAAGTAGAAAAGCCTAAGAAACAAACAAATAAAAACGTACATGTAAAGGTCATAATAATAGCCGATAGATTATTTTACATTATTAAAACATTTTTGTGCTAACGATGACTTCTAATGATTTCCTAAAAGCATCATCCTCTAAGATTATTGGGTAGTTTATTATAGAAAATTAATATTATATTTATTTTGTTAATAAATAGAGGGGGTCACATGTGTCGTACTTACATCCCTTTAACTCTTCATCTTTTACTATGCATTCTGATTTCTGAGCGACATTATTTGACTTTTGGAAATTGGCATTAAAAAAAGCATTTTTCATTCCAAATCAGCCACGTTTGTATGGGTAGTTAATTTTCTATGATCAGTCAAAACTATTTTCGTAAATTATCTTAGATTTTTAAGATTTTCGCGTTGCATTATACCTAATTACTATAAAATATTATAACGGAAATTTAGCGCGACGTTTATTTTTAAGTACATTGTATAATTATGTATACTTACTGCTTGACTTAAGTATTTACATACAATTTAGTCTTTATAGTTGAAAATCTAAAAGTCGTAGAAAAAGGTGGTATCATTTATGTACCTGTTATCGTACCGATTTTAACTAATCGTTTTGTAAAAAAAAATGAATAGAAGAGCGGCAAGTTCACAAAGTCTTATAAAATGGCCTTAGACAAATGGTTTCAATAAAAAGTTAAGTAGTGAAATATTACAAAAAAGAAAATGTTCTCTTTCATATTATATTAATAATTATTTTCAGTAATGTGCCAAATTGATTTTATACAGGGTGTATCTGTGAACATTTACATCCCTTTAACCACGTGTTCTTCATTTTGTACAACATTTGTTCTACGACTTTTTGAAATTCATCGAAAACTCCGTTGACTTCCCAAACCCACTTGAAATTTTTTTATGCAAATTTCCAAAAGTCATAGAACAAAATGTTGTTCAGAATGTTCGGTAGAACACGTAGTTAAAGGGATGTAAATGTCTACAGATACACACTGTACAATTTATTGTTTATATTGTAATTTGTTGGGAAGTCATTGAGTAGTAGGACAGGTATGGATCGTTCAAGTGTTTTGATTTTTGAAAATTTTTTCTCTCAAAGCCGCTCCCTAATTCCCTTTCAGTAAACCCCAAAGTGAAGGTTTTGGGTGTGCTACCATTTTTTTGGCAATTTAGACTCCATCGGAATTGCGGGTGATCCATCTGGTCGTCTGCTCACCTGAACCGTTCGATGTTTTTTAGTGCATCATGATTAAACTAAGTTATTATCACTTTTCGTTATTTTGACTATCATAATTTTATCATCCTGTGAGAGCACTCCTGTAAGTTAATAATAATCCATAAAGAGGAAAAAAAACAACATTTTATCGATAAGTACACTATCGAACTTTTGAAGCACTAACTGACGCGTAACTTGACAGACCGCATGAAAGTGTGAGCGAGATGGGAATACAAGATACAACTTGTGATTGTATGTGTGCATGCAATGCTTGATCTACGCCCACCATTACAAATCCATACGTTCCGTTATACGCTACCTACGTTGCGATTTGTTTGATTTGGTGGAAAAAAAACCTTATCAAATAAAATTAGTCTAAGGTAGGTATTTAAATGAAAAGGCCTTCGTATCAAACAGATTAACCCGCAGATGTTAAGAAAAAAAAATTTTTGAATGAGTGACTCAGGCGGATTGGCCGGTTCCCCTGTATAAGGTTTGCGATTGCAAAGCTGTTTGACGGTAGTTGTTTTATCGTTATCGTATCGTAACACTAGATTTACTAGGTACCTATAGGTTAAGGCAAACGAGCAAGCGGGTCACCTGATGGTAAGTGAACCAGAAGGAGTAGTTACTACTCGTACCTACTTCAATTTCATTTGCTAAGTAACCTCCTACCATTATGAATGATGAAAAATGGACTGTTTGAATCCATACTTCCATACTAATTCCATACTAATATTATAAATGCGAAAGTAACTCTGTCTGTCTGTCTGTTACTCTTTCACGCCAAAACTACTCAACGGATTTAAATGAAATTTACAGGTATACAGATAATCTAGACCCTGAGAAAGGACATAGGCTACTTATTATTGCGAAAAGGGGGTTGTAAGGGGTTGAAAGGGGGGTAAAAAGTTACTTTTCCACGCGGGCGAAGTCGCGGGCGGCCGCTAGTAGGTTATAAATTAAGTAATCTTGCACGTAGTAGCATCATATATGTATGCCAATAAGGCATGATTGTAAAGTTTTGTTGCTTGAGACAGCGAAAATTAAGTTCGCTGGCTTGAGGTTGTCTCGACCTGCCCCATAGAGTAAAGTACGCGACCACTTGTGGGCTGTTTGCAGCGCTTTAGGACTGCTAGTTGGCCTGCTCCATTTAAGAAGTCAGTCCTGATGATAACTTGCCCACGGGTCAAGAAAAGAAAATCCGAACAATAACTCCGAAACTTGCATAACTTTTCTCTTAATAGAGAGGTGATTGATTGTTGTCTTAAATAATTATTCGATTCAAGAAATCATCGATATAAAATGTGCCACATTTTATAAATAAATAAAATGAATTTATTAGGTAAAAAATATACTTTAGTAGCTTAAAATAATAACTATTAGTAACTTAGTAGGTATCATTAGTCAGGAAAATAATAGCGTCTAGAAAAATATACTCACATTTACTATGATTGACATGTTTTTCATACGGCGCATACGCATAAGCCGGTGCATCGCCGATCTCCACTACCCACGTGACCTTCCGTTGCCTAAGCAACGGCGACTGGGATGCCATCTCTGAGACGCGGCCCGCACCAACACGCACTGTGTACTGCACAACGCACCCAGATTTCTGCGCACGATTCACTTCACCACATTGTAATAGTTTTCACCGTTTCACTCAGTGGCATTTCGAATAATGACCACACATTTTCCACTGATGATAGCACTGCACAGTAATTAATAAAATATGTAATAAGATAAATGTTACTCTCGAAAGGATATTATTATCAGCTGGCTAGCTATCATTTTGAAACGTTTACTTTTTCACGTTAAAACATTAATATCGTATAAAGAGTACCTAAGTACGAGAAAAAGGGGTGAACCACGATACACATTTCCTGATTAATGTTGAAAATAAGTATATTGTTAGATCAGAAATACTTTTTTGAAATGGAAATAGAAGCGATGTGTATCAAAGTAAGTAATAGGTACCTAGATATAAAATAATATTACTAATATTGGATAGATAAAAATAAATATTATCACGATGTTAGGTATCTATTAAAAATATCGTTATTGACATTAATTTGATTGCTAACCCTGAACTATGAAGCTAAGTGGGATATTGAAAATGAAAAGTTGGCTAAAGATACATTGTTTCCCGGTAGTCTTCGAGCTCATTGAATGATCGTATAACAAAACTCGGAAGCTAACAAAATGATCGAGGGACTAAATTATTTTCGTTTGGACACGGAGACTTGTTATGTCAATAAATTAATACTTTTCAATCGTCTGGTTAAAACACCTGTTTAAATTTGGGCTATACCAACTTTTGCAGCTGAGATTTAGTTTTGGTGTCGAAATAGTTCACGCGATAAACCACCACTTTCACTTATTGCGGTTTACAATGCTGTTTGCTATGTTGGTTATTTTTAGGTATGTAGTTCACCTTGACAACTGGCTTTGAATCTTAAGCCCGATAGGCGTACGCCCGCAGAGCATCCTACTTGCATACCTAGACCTGCGTGTGAGTGCATAGCATGGCGTGTGCGCCCGCGCCGGCTATGCCTTGTTCTGTGGCTATACAGTTCAGAGCTAGCGACATCGATACAGTATCATGTCGATCCTCTACAACGCCTGTCCTTGACTTCCAACAATTTGCAATGCAGATATTGGTAAAAAGTTATCACTTACAAGGTGTTTTAATTAGATTCCCCTTATCAGGATAGTACGAGTTGAATAAATACTTGATCATATGCATTACTTATACATTCCATTCTTTAGCTATAAGTTCCGTGTGCAATCGAAAACTGTGGATAAAAAGCGCTGAAAAACTGAAAAACTATGATGGAACAGTTTTTTCCATACGCCTCGATCGTTAGACCTAATCGCCTTAATGCTTGATGCTCTCTTGCGCTAGTTAGCAGTTAAATATTCCAAAAGCCAGTAATTGTTAGTCATAAAACCATTACAGTTAAATTCGACACAGACAATTTCTACCGCAGTTAAGTAAAAATAGGCCGCAGTACTACATTCGCGCATCTCAATTCAACGGTCATTAACTCTGGCGATGCAGATGCGGCGACACTCCACGACCGCCGAGACCAATAAATGGCCTTAATAACAAACTAGACCAGCCGCCACGACATCACGCCTCTCCGACGCTCCGCTACACTCATCATTAGGTATCCTATACTTATTAAACTATACGAAACCTTCCGAGTAATTTTCGGGGTGCTAATTATACTGTTTAAGTATGCTGTTTGCGTTAAATAGCGACTCATGTCTCGTATATAAACGTAAGTGAAGTAAGCCCAACTCGTCGAATAGTTTTCCTTTCCAGGAACTAATACGAGAGCGGTTTCACGTCTATTATCCTTTTAATGCCAAACGACATTTTAATTAATTTATGCGCGTGCGTTACGTCGCGAAGTTACGTTGCATTCAAGCGGGCTGAGTGTGCCACTGAGTATAGGCTATGTTTAACTGACATTTTAGGTTTATTTTAACCGTGCCACTTCTATTGGGACTTGTTACATCGCTAATTTTAATACATGCCTTTTATTATAAAACCAAAAATAGGTGCTACATAATATTTAGCTGAAGAGAGAACGATCATAATATGGAAAAAATATATTCGAATCATATTTTGTAATAGTTAACTGGTGGAATTGTGTGTTTAACATTCTAACCAATTTCATTCTTAATTCTTAGGGAATACTTAATAAATATCCCACTATTATTAACGTGATTTTTTAAGAATAGCTCAATGGATAGATGATATCCTCTATCACACAGAACTACCGATTGGATTTTAATGAAACTTTACTTTGCTTATACATCAGAATAATACATAGGCTACAATTTATTTAAATATATTGTGTGTATGACTAACTTCACGCGTACGAAGTCGCAGGCGGTCGCTAGTATACCAATAAAATAGTAATGATATTTGGTTTTAACAAAGCAACAATAAAAATTAATATTAATTAGTTACTGAAACTTTCTTTGTACGGTGGGAGGTCATCGCGGTCATAAGTGTTCGGCTACTTGTCTTTTACCTATACGTGTATTACGTAGTTACGTGTTTAGATGTCGGAAGCTCAAACAAAAACCAATTCAGATTTAACTATCGGAAACGGAGCCTACTCAGTTGACGAAAATGGCAGTGCCAAAATGGCAACGCGCGGGCGGAAGAACGATGCGTGCGAGCGATTAAAGTTTGAATAATTCAACGGCTTGGAAGATGTTTCTATTATCCAGCTAAAATAGAATTGAATTACAGTCTTCTTGGTATTATAAATTTAAAGGTTTTATTTTAAAGTAAGGATTGGATATCAAGTTCAAGGCAACTTATGCACGTCATGCCCAATGAGCACGGTTTGTGTGCCTTGCTTCAAGCTATTTATACAAGATAGAGAAAATAAACCGAAGCCAACTAGTCACGATATCTTAGAGATATGCTTAAGTTTTTTAAGCTACCGCCAAATGTTAGGTAATTAATATTAAGTACATATTATGTCGTTTATCATTAAATATTATCGCTAGTAGGTCGGTGCAGCAGACAAATCTCATAATTATTATTCACAATGACAATAACTATGCATCAAAAGGTAAATAAGTATGACGTAATGCCAGCAATAGCCTGTTGTGATAGATGTCGCATTGTTGCGAATCTATATCGACTTTAAATAATTTTATCTAATCAGAATTTCTGAGTTGGCCCAGTTGTAACATGAAAAACGGCCGCAATAAATTTATTTTATCACTGACACAGTGCACTTTACATCTTTAAGTAATTGTACACTTCACTTTCAATAAAATTCGTACGTACGACAACGTGAGTTATAGATCGATATTAAAATTACGATTGATAAATCGGAACGCATGGGAGCGCGAGCGCGCGTGCGTGTTTGCGCCTCTCTATACGACAACCAACTGTCAAAAAAAGGCGCCAAGGCGGGAACGCGGGAAGCGCACCGCGCGACTCGTCTAGCAGAGAGCTACGCAGGCCCGAGCCCGCCACGCGATTATCTACTGTATGATCAGTGAGCATAAACTAGTTGGACAAAAAAGTTGCTTGTGGGCTTGAACCGCACAGTGCATACTGCGGAGACGCCGGCCGAGGCATCTCCGCGCACCGAGCGAGTGAAACTGCACGGATACCAATGTGCAATTGTGCATGCCGCGCGATTACCAGCCTCCAATACCGCCACACTTGCCACACCACCGTGTCTGATCCGATTGTTTTATATTGGAACAAATGGCGGCAATTATCCTCTGATTACTGTGCGTTTGTGGAGATACTTCAGACGAAATAGGGGCATAAATCTTGATAACTTTTATGACATGAAACTACATGCAAGATTTCCAGTCTATGGGGGCCCACAACCTTTTTGGAGGTCTGTACCTTTGAATCGATAAAAGGTCACCAATTACCATGAAAGGTATTTTTTATTATTCTTCATTCTAGATTGTTACGTTTATGCTCCTCCTTAAAATGTGTAAGTCTTGTATAGTTTACCCACTAAGCGAAGTAGGTTGTCAATTAATTATCAAAATTATGTTAAAATGGTTATGTAGCGTTATGTTTTGGTAAAAGTCCGCCAAATGAAATGCGATTGATGATTATCACGGATTTAGATACGGATAGCGGTTGGTGTGATAACAGGTGCCCCGGGAGCCGTAATCAACTACAGCTACCTACTACATAGGGATACAAACATCATTGTTTTCGCTATTGGTAAATGTTTCTTTCGAATTCCTATCTCCAGAATAAGAGTGAGAGAGAGAAGACATAATGATATTCATTATTGTAACACAACAGAGACAGTAGGAACTAAAAGGCTTGTAGCGATTCTTCGGGGGTTTACCTAATCTAAGTTTTTTTGGAACTTTGGAGTAGTGAATGTTAATGATATTTTTTGGATTCAAGAGCGCTTTTTTCGGTTCAATAGCGCCGTGATATTTATAGATAGATACCTACTTCTTCCCAGCCTGTGACTTCTCGAATCTCACAGATTACCTACCAAATATATTGTCTAATCTCGCGGATGTCATGGACCGGCAGCGTTGTAAGTACACTTTCACAAAGCATCAAGTGATCCGTTTGCTCGTTGTTATCTAGCATTAAATAAATACATAGTAATTGCCCATCTTGACTCTTTCCAATGCTGCTGTTTAGTGTTTAGCTTCTTCAATGTGGACGGTCACGATCATGGTTACGATATGCCCGCCACCGAGCACACCACGCGCTGTCGCTCATCTTGCACATAAAAAGTTAAGTCTCCGATATGGACGAGTGGTTTTTAAATACCGGTTGGCGATAATCTGGGCTCAATACCTGGGCTAGACAATGTTTTGGGATAGTTGTAGAATTTTTGACAAAATTTAACCGAAGGAATTCCAGACGATATCTCAGTAGATGACCCGTTTAGACCAGTGGGTCGAGGGCCGGTTGAGGCGACGATTTTTGTTGATACATTATGGCAGATATTATATGTATTGGGTCTGGGTGTTCGTGGCACATTCTTTTTACCTGGTTTCCATTGTAGGTAACAACAAGTGAAAACCTTAGTATAGGATCAGGATAATATACGTGACGTTGTCTCAATAGATTGTTATACATAGGTATTATTTATATCCATAACTACTTACATACCTGCAGAAACAGTGCATATTATTCGTATTCATAGGTTCTAATCTCCTGGTAATAAACTGTAATTCAAACCAATGTTTTCTCAGCTACATTTAGTGTAGCTTGGTTGGGCAATGTACCTACGAGTAATAAATGGTTTGAGCTTATCTCGTCTCTTCCCGGGAACAAACATTTTGAGATGATGATTTTGAAAGTAGGCTATCTTCATAACAACATTAAAATAGTTAATTAGATAAGTAGTACTCGTATCACTATAAAAATATCTACCACTACAAATTCATAGGAATTCTCTAACTAGCTAGAGTAGAGTCAATAGGTACACCTAGGTATGTACCAATTGGGTTACTAAACTTGCTGTTCTTAGATATTCCTCCTTTGTTTGCAGTTAGTTTCATTGCTTAAGTTCCATGATGTTTATTTTAGTAATTTCTATTGCAAAATTTCTTTAGTAGGTAGGTAAATAATGCACTTGGAAATTGCTCGACACATCCATCCGCAAGATGTGTCGGGGCATTTTTAAATGCCTAAATATTCCTGCATAAAAGTTCTTGATACACGAAATATAGTTAGATTTCTTTGAGTTGAAGCTTTTTGTAGTATTTTATAGACAGATTAATTATACAGTTGAGTGCCGTACGAGCTATTTAATACCTATACGTAGGTTACATTTTATAATCATCGGGGCATTCTAACTTATTCTGTGAGTAAGTTTGTGGAAGTTTTTTATCACAAACGATAAGTACCCCTTTTTTGGGACTTTACGAGTAGGTACTTACTTCACCTACCACATAGAATAGTATAATCTACACGTAGTAAAAAATCTACATGATTACAGATGAATTGTTCGTGTGTGTGCGCGCGCGCAGGCTGCACAGAGTGCGCGTTATCTCCCAATTGCTTTGGGCCGTTGATCCCGCGCTTGCCGCGTCCCTGATTCACGCTTTATAACTAATTACCTAATTCCTCGAAAATCAGAACCCGTAGCCATAGACAAGGGAATAGTACACAGCACCATTAATGGCTACCGACAAGGTAGTAGGTATGTCACGCCATCCTGTTTAACAATTTAATTGTTTAGTAAATTACAATATCATACATATTTTTTAAACTAGCGATCGCACTGGCTTCCCGCAGGCGAGAAGTAAGTAATGTAGTATTTTTATTATCACCTCTGCGAGTAATTTTTCGACCAAAATTATGAGTTATTGGATGACAACGAGGGGATTGGTTACATTTTGACGTAACATGTCAAAAGAAGTGGTGTTACAAAAAAAAACACCAAAGTTAAACCAGTCGTCCAATAACGCCAACTAATAGAAATTTTCTTCTGTCAAAATCCTCATTTAAGAACTGGTTAAGTATGAACCACTAACTTTATTAGGGCTCTATTTTATGTGATAGGTGGCAGAAGAGCAGATGGATCACTGATGGTAAGCAATGGCCGCCGCCCATTGTCACCTGCAACACCAATAGACTCACAAGTGCGCTGCTAACTCTTAACCTTTTTTTTTAATTGATCGATTTTGTCAACAACGATAACGACAAATAAAAAAAATATCTAACAATTAGGTATCTATTCCAAAGTAACATGATGGCACAGATCCTATAATCCATTGTAATGATGGGGGACTGGACAGGTGGCGATCTCGCAGTCTAATCCGTTGTGCGCACGAGTCGCCGAGAGCCGGTGAATTTGACACGTTCACGTACCAGCGCCCATGTGGACCGCCGCAGTGGCACAGATAATATCAGCGTTAATAGTCAAGTTGGACACTGATTTCCTAAAACGTTATCGTTGATGATAACGCAGCTTATCTTTTCGATTCCCGCCCAATACAAATGTTTGTTAATGAAACAGTAGGTACTATTGGTTGGGTCTCGGTGTACCTGTGGATGTGGTACCTACTCTACATTTCTGGTTTCCATATGCAAGAAAAATCCTTCATTGGACGCTAATGGACGATGTTGCAACTATTATTTGAGTAATTTTAGTTAGAGTATAACATGCATATAAGTATCTAAGTACAATCCAATAACGTAAACTTTCGCTACAAAAACCGGTTGCTTTTTCATCTTTGCAACCGAATCACTTGATGTTAAGTGAAGGCCACCGCCCATGGACTCCCTCCACACCAGTAGAATCACAAGTGCGCTGCCAATAAGTCCTCCGGAACCCTAACTCACGAAATGCGTCGCAGGCGCTATTTCACGCCGGTTTTATGTGAGAATTATTTTTAGCTTCTTCTCCCAGTACTTAATATAAAATTGTCACAGAGGCAAGCATGAACCAATTAGCAGTCATTCCTTCCATTCCGTCATCAATTACGAGGAAACAAGTGACCGAATCCCATACGCGTCCATTTTGACGCTCTTTTAGTGCCCACCGACTACCGTTCGTGGTGCGGCCACAGTGAAGTGATCAAGTGACCAACTTTTATTCCTACATGCAGCAGAGCTCACTAGTGCCTCCAGGGTATTTTTCTGTTATTATTAAATAGATAAACAATTGAATGCTTGGCTGTAGGAAATTACTTCTAGATTAAAATACTTAATAACCATTTAGCTCGTATTTCGTCGTAGAACCTGTCCTGGGTTATCCAGGTCTTTATAACCACTTTACTTAAGTCGTCCGCCCTTCTGGTTAGGTAGAATCCTCTACTTCTCTTCCTTGGTTGTGGCTACTAATAGATACTTCAATCTGTGTATCATTTTTAACAGAAGTTGAATAAAACATTTCAGGCGCTAGTTGGCTATGGTCCGCCGCTGCAGAGTTTATGAGGCGATCATACCGCTGATGGAGCGGCGGCGAGCAGCACTGCCACCGCTTGTGGCCGACTCCATCACAGATAATAGAATTGCCATAAACTGTGCCGCGTACACGCCTTCCTGTTAATGAATCCGTCGGCGGCCTTAATGATGCAGATTACTAAGTATACTTAATAATAATACTTACTTACTTACTCCGATGGCTCAACGATCCAAAATGAGTCTTGGCCTCCGATATATGAGATGTCGCCATTTGTCTCAGTCTTAATAATAATAGACAGACAATTTATTGCATAAAAACAGGTCTAAGAAACCAGGCATTATAGATATTTATAGTGTACAATTTCGGGGGTCTTATCGCTGAAAGCAAATTCTGCCAGATAACAGTCAGGCAATGGACATTGACAGTAGTATTCTAGAGACAGGGAACGTATCTTTAAAAGTAGAGCTGTCACTTTTCTAAAAATGACGAATAAAAGTGACAGCATAAGTTTTAATCCACGTTTTGTAATAAGGAGGATTGTGGTTCAGTCGAAATTCGGCATTTTCTATTGGCATTTCGGCAGGCCATAAACTTGGCGAAGCCATGCGGACGGCCGCGGCCTCCTCGCCCAGCTCGGCGATGGGACGACGGGTTCGCGTGCGCCTGCGCACCGACATGATTGATTTCAATTGAAGCGAGAGCGGCTCGCGCTGAGCCTACTTAGTGTTTGTTGATCTAGTCATTAAAATACCTACTATTTTATAATGACTACAGGTACATTGATAAACCCTGACTATAATTATGTTTTTTTGGTTTGGTTATTTAGACTATGTTGTTAGTCTCACTATGCAAAGTGGGCTTGGCTGGTTATCTGCAACTGGCGCGTTTGTAGTTTCAGATAAAAATGCTGAAATTACTTAACAACATTAATTAATTTGTATGAGGGAGACTTTTGCCCTCCAGTGGGACAGCATATACTCGTAGATTGATGCTTTACTTTTTACTATTTTAAATTATGTTAGTTCATTATCCTACTACTATTATAAAGGAGAAAGTTTGTAAGTATGGATGTATGGATGTTTGTTACTCTTTCACGTAAAAACTACTGAATGGATTTGAATGAAACTTTACCACAATAAGTATAGCTTATACATCAGAATAACACATAGGCTACATTTTATAAAAATATATTGTGTGGATTGTCCAAAATATGACGGTACCTAAGTGTCAATAATTAACTCCATGCGTACGAAGTCGCGGGCGGCCGCTAGTCAATCAATATTTAACAACCTCATGAACTATATACCTAGTGGTTGCTATTATGTTAAGATATTACTATATACCTGGGTACCTTATGGATGGATTTTGAGTATTGAGTATTGACCTAACCGAAAATATTTGTCCACAGTAGGAATCGAAACAACGACCCTTGCAGCACGTGAGGCAGGGTCACTCCCTAGAATGTGCCGTCAGGCTGGGCCAGTCAAGTCTACGTAGGTAGACTTAAGTACTTATTTTTTCTCTAGGTCGAAATTTTTATATGCTACATTTCGGTTCTGTGTGCGCGAGCCAGTTCACTATGGTTGTAAATTCTTATTCTACATTTAACCAGGGTTTTTTTCTTATTCATATTTTCTAAGAAAAAATCAAATAACTTTATCACAACTTCTTAACTACTCATTTAGCAGAATTTATTGAAGTTTGATAAAGAGAGAGACCCGGTTCATTCAATAACCTACTAACTGATCCTTTATCAAATTGTAGTATCTAGGTACTCTGTACACTCCTTATTCTTTGTAAATTTGTAAATTTTACTGCCACTCAAAATAATATAATTATAGTTAAAGGGATCATACATTTCCGAAACATAAATTAACGTTAAATGAAAACTCAACAATAGAGCCCGCATCCTCCTAAACGGAAAACACGTGGCGACCTCTAGCGGTGTAAGCAAGAATTAGATTACAACTTTACCTAGTAGTCGGTATTAGCTGAGCGCCAAATAGCTAAACATTTTAGGTCGCGTATTTACTCCACTCGTCCTTACCAGGACCGGGACAGCGAAGTGACTCCGCAATCTCGGACACTTGACAATATTAGTTCATACAGCTTACGATAGATGGCGCAGTAATTTGATCTTAAATTACAAACGAAAACAAAGCAAAATTTCGAACTACATGTACCTACAATTAACGAGTTTTGAAGATCATCTGGTTACTGTGTTTTTCAACAATCCCTGCGTAGGTAGTCGATTGATAAATAGAAAGTGCTGGCTGCTGACTTGAATATGTTATGTATGCGACTGTTGGCTTGGTACTCTGCACTCGTGGTGGGCGCGCGCCTACGTCAAGATAGACTTTCTTTATTTTCCACCCACCGGAAGTGCAATCGATTTCCCATTTGTTGTTTCTTTGTTTTAAAACTTAACTACTTAAAAACCGAATGGGTTAGGTAAATCGAATCTAAATTACCTTCGACTTAACTTTTTCATTGATCCCATAAATCTATTGTCTACTTTTAATTAACATGAGTTCACTGCTATTTTATCTTATCAGGTTTCTGATGATAAAAATGGCTGAAGCTAATGTCCATCAGCGGTATTTCTGAACCAGAAGACATTGAATATTTTAGAAACGAGCAGACATCTCCCTAGAAAACCAGCAACGCATTGACATTCTTTCTGGTGTAACAATGTGATGTACGCGGGTGAGGGTGAAGCAGGTGGCGAGTTTTCATGTTTGCCTTTCTTTCCATTAAAAATAATGGTGAATTAAAAATGATTCGCTCTTAATGTTCACCGCATCACCTTGGAGTCGATATAAAAAGTTTCAAGAGCAAAGCGTTTCCTGTTTGCTGATTTCCGTGAAAGAAAATCCAATTAAATCGGTTCGAAGAGCGAAGAGCTCACCAAGTATTAAACGATGCATGCACCTCGCCTGTTTAGCGAAACTAAAAAAGTTAGCAATTAACCCAGAGCCCCAATTCCGTGATTTGGTAACCCGGACGCTCCCCGACATCTCGGACCCTGGAACTGGGTCGAACGCGTGACAATTTAACGATCGATGGCAAGAATAACGATTGTTTATTTACACGGATGCGTGAGGCGCAACAAAGGGTTGCTGAGTGCGAGGTCGATGGCGCTCCGCAGGATAACCAGGACGACTGGTGCAGCACCGGGACAAAGCCGACGGGTGCTACGCCGCGGCGAGGACATGTAGCGCAAGGACCAGATACCGGAAAAAAACATTTTGTAGGTAGTAGGTAAGTATTGACCAATACGAGTAATCTAGATTCATCGTTCTGACATCACGCAGCAAGCAAATTCCTATACTTTTTCAATCGATAGCACCTCTGCAGTCCAGCCGTGCCAACATGCGTGGAAGTTTCATCCTGTTGCATGCAAGCTCGGAACAGAGTGCTACATAATTAAAATTTGTTTGTTAAACCTGACGTGCCCCACTAGAGCGTTTCAAGTCTCCAAACGGAGGCTTTGTTGAGCTACGGGATGTTCTTTTTTATGCTGATAGGTGCCAGATGAGCAAACAGACGATAAGCGATTGCCGACTGGGCTTCCGGTATCCTCGATCACTCAACGAACCAAGCGTAGGCGCTGCTCGACGCCGGTCTTCTGTAAGTCCGTAGTATCACTACGGTCGAGCCGGCTCATTCATGCCGAAGCGTGGCTGTTCCATAGTTAAGTTCCTGGAGAGATAAGGCTCAGTCTGGGAGTATTTCTGGGACTTTCCCCGGATTCCCCCATCACCTGGCGACTGTAGCGGGGGCCCGGGCTGCAAGAACTGGGTGACGCGCGGCGACGTCGCCGGCCAGCACCGCGCACAGGGGCGCATCGAGGCCGCCTGGTGCTCCTCGAACCACGGCTGAGGGGAACACAGTCAACACTTTATTCGGGGGCCGGAGCGAATTAAAGTACTTAAAAGTGTTATGTTCATGGTTTAGCCAATGTGCCCATATGCTACATGTACTTACTGGAATTGAAATAGATCCTCAACTTATGCCAAAAAAACAAATATTACTTAAATATTGGCAATACAAGGCTCTGTTTCTCTGTTTGAGTAAACGGCCTTGTATAAATATGAATCAAATGCATGAGTAATTCAGATAGCTAATTAGAAAACATACCTACTTAGTATCTACAAATAAATGTCCAATGTCCATGTCGGACAGTCCCCTGTTCAATGTAAAATAGGTAGTCGTAGTAATTTAGCATATTGTGCATTTCAGTTTCAATGTCCCCAAGGTGAAGGTTGTTTTAAACAAAAGCTTGTTATCAATGGAGCTATTATTTGATTTCCTTCGCCTTCGCCTTTGAATGCAATCCTCCCCTGTTTGGTGGAGTTGTACCGCACATTTGGTTGTGTATCGGCGCGCGGCGTGCCAGCCACCGCGGCAGTCCGCGCCTCCGCCCCCGGCGCTCCCGCACGCGCCGAGCTCGTCCGCAGGCTCCGAGCCGCGCCGACCCTGGAGTCCGTCGCCGCGACGATGCAGCTCATGCAGCCCGCCGGAGCCCGCGCGCGAGACACGACCCCGGCTCACTAGCGGACGCCGCGAGACACGAAGATGAATGGCCGGAGATCGGACGCGTCTACTTCTACCGATGATTTGAAGGTTTGTTGGCAAACTCATTGTGTTGTGTGACTGTTACGAGTAACAAAGTGCAATGGGGTACATACCATATGTACCCCTTAAAATGGATATAAAATATCCAATTAGTCGAGAGTTAAGTAGTAACTTATCAATGTACTTATATTGAAAAGTTGTCAATGGTAGGAATGTTAGTAAAATTTTTGTTTTTTGGTGCAAGACAACTAACATCAAGCAAGACTTTTGATTCCAGGATAAAGAAATAAGAATCAAGTTTGATATTTCTATCAAAAAAGTGATCAGCAGACACAATTTCATAGTTGTGGATTCAACAAATATTTAGGTAATAAGGTTTAAGGCAAAGGGGGACCATTATGAATTCCCGTTCGTGTGTGCCGTGTAACATCTTAATTGAATTCTCTGAATGAGGATACTGAGTGGTTTGTGTGTTGTGCGTGTTGCAGGATCGTCCGCTGTGCCTGTTCTACTTCACGCACCCGTTCGGCGTGCTGTCGCCCGAGCCGCCCACCGTGACGGCGGCGCCGGCGCACGTGGCGCGCGCCTTCCTCAACATGGAGCCCGTCTCGCCGCTGCACTTCTGGCCCTCCGCCGACTCCTACCCCGACACCTCGCCCTCCTCCGCCAAGCTCAGCTTCGACCTCGGCGACGCCAAGGTGCACAAGAACCCCGTCAACCTCGTGAGCGTCAAGAAGACGCGCAAGTGTACCATCGACCTGGGAGTGGGCCGAGAGACCCTCTCGTCCTCGCTGTTGTCCAGTGACATCTGGTTCAGCTCCGGCTCCAGCTCGAGGAGCTACGAGTACACGCGGAGGCTGATCCCCTACAACCGCATCCTGCCCCCGCTGCACCTGCCCGCGCCGCAGGACGCGTGTGCCACGGACAGCTCGGATGACCTCTGGCCGATCCGCTGCATGAACCCCGCGCGGTTCTCGCTGCCTCCAATTAAGATGCCGAAGTCGAAAGTGTCAAAAACCAAAAAAGTGAACGTAGTGTCGGACGAAGTGTGTAGCGTGGAGAGCGTGGGCGCGCGGGCGCGCTGCCGGCGCGCGGCCGGCGTGCGCAAGCGCCGCGCCCGGCGCTCCGGCGCGCGCCGCCTGCTCACGCGCCTCGTGCAGCGCGCCGTCAAAGGTGAGTCCTTTTTACATGTACACTACTACTTTCTACGACAAACTTACAAACATAAGTCGGTTTACAAAACATTATGGTGAAGCTTAAACCCCGGAAAAAATTGTAAACTACTAGCACGTGGAGTTAGTTATGTGCATATTTTGGACAATCCACACAATAAATTTTTATAAATTGTAGCCTATAAAGAAGAGCAAACATCCATCCATCCATCCATACTTACAAACTTTCACATTTATAATATTAGTGGTATCTATTACATACTTAGTCCTTTATGTAACCTTATAATCAACAAAACTGAGCTGTTGCGGCACTCGGAGCCTGCACCATAGATAATACTGTGAGGCAGGCCGCAGCACTATCCAATGGCAATAAGCTAGAAAATCATATCACCTAATTATTTAGGTTCGAATGTTATAGTTATGTTTTATGCCGACAACAGACAAGACAACTAAGTAAAGGTCGTGCGTGATTCTTTACTTAAAATGAATGTTGTTTTTTGTAATATTATTATTGTTTCTAAACAAATATTTCTTCTTTCCTTTGTATACCTTGTTATAGACTATCAGTTCACAAATGCATTCTACTTGTTAAAAAACTTCTCTCTACTTCTACACAGACCACAGACTAAGGAGAAGATACGTCACTTAGATACGACAAATTTAGTGCAACAAGTTATTTTGGCTGATGGCGAAAATCATAACTAATTCTGTCTTCTTTGAAAGTGTTACGGTGTTCTGAATTTCACCATACAACATTTAGATTACAACGCCTCCCTGTCATGCAATTTTTCTGTCAAAACATCAAAGCACTTCGTACCTACCTTTGTACATTAGTTGGTGTGTTTCGTGCCTGTGAATAGTGAACAGTGTAGCAAAGAATGGGGTATCTACTAGACAGCTGCCCGATAGTGCACGGGTGCTGCGCGTGCGCGGGGCTGCGCGCGGGCGCGGGCGCCGCGGCCGCGCTGGGGCTGTGCTGGGGCGCGCTGTACCTGGCCGCGTCCGCGCCGCGCGCGCGCGCCGCCGCCCAGGCGCACGGCGTGCCCGCGCGCGTCGCCGCCGCCATGCGCCTCGTGCACGGCGCGCTCGGCGTGCTGCTCTGCGCTATCCACCTACTCCTCATCTTCGCGGCAGTCTACAGGAGCGGCTGCCTGTGCGAGCTCTACGTCTGGTTTATGATCGTGTTCTGGGTGCTCGCCGTCATCTCTGGGTGCGTCATCTCAATCTCCGCCCTCGTCGTTGGCAACGTGCTGTTCGCCTGCATTTTTCTCGTCGTAGTGTTATTTACTGTGGCTGTGTCCTGTTATTTCACGATAGTCGTCGCTAATTACAGGACGACGATACCATAGCTTTTTGTAAGTGTTGATAAATAAAAATCGATTCTACTTATAAACAACATTTATTTATGAATTATTTCAATCATCTTTTAAAAAATTAGGATAGTTATGTCATTATCATTATCAAATAGAGCGAATGTTTGGTATACAGCCAGCATACGTATGCATCGTAGGGTAGTTGTTGGTCACGCAACGGGCGCGGGCGCGGTGCCGCGCGGGTGCGTCGCGGCTCGCGTTACCGCATTCAGCGCCACGCGCTGTGACGCCCGCTATATAGGTCACCTACTTACAGGTAGTCCTAAAGTCCCTTCACTCACTATACTGAACCTACGCATCGGAGTCCTCATCGACGTCGCTCGCATTCGGGTCCTCGTTATCCTCCACCACATCAGCTAAAATTTCCTTCTTCACATCTTCATCGTTTATCACGATAGGTTCCGTGTTGTAAGCCAACGAGTCTATGACTTGGTTGGTCGAGCTCCGGACTCCTCGGATGACTTTGAGGATTTCGACTTTGACTGTGAGTTTTTCGTCCTCGCTCATCTTCTTGAAGGAGGGCACGAGCGACATGAGGAAGTGTTTGTCCTCGTCGACGTCGTCGAGGCAGAGGCTGAGCGTGGGCGCGGGGCGCGCGGCGCGGCTGCGCTTGCGCGGCGGCTGCGGCGGCTGCGTGGGCGCGTCGTCGTCGCTGTCGCCGAGGCTGAGGTGCGGCAGCAGGAACGTCATGTGGCTGTAGTACACGTACGTCTTCTTCTTGATGTCGGCGCCCTCGCGGTTCTTCCGCTCCACCTCCGCCTGTCGCCGGAACGTGTCGCGCAGGTTCCGCCATCTTTTCGCGAGATCTGTAGCTGAAGAAAGTAATTGGTTAATATTTTTGTAACGTACATATTTATAGTGTTAGGTGGTGGCAGACTAGCAGCAGGATCACCTGATGGTAAGCAATTATCGCCGCCCGCATCGTGAGTGGAGTCACAACTTGATACTTTGTTTCATTTTTATTCTTAGACCATAAATAAATATAGCGTAAGTGTCGGCATTTTCGAAATATTAATAGCTGTTACTACTAATTCATGACAGCCCTATTAGAATCTAGGCTAAGGTAAAAAAAATTGGCGACTAAACGTACAAGAGTAATGTACACGAACCATTTAGAGCGTCTTTTGACCCCCTCATAACTCGAAAACTATTGCACACAAACGAGTTAAATTTGGCGTATGTAATGATTACTTTTTCAAACGCTTTCAGTATGGATTGTGTATCTAGAGATTATTTTTGATCGAATTACCTAGTACGCTTAACGCCAGCCCTAAATTTGAATATGATAAATGTGCATGGAAAACAATACCACAAAATACATACACAGGAACAACTTTTCGCAGTATATTGGAGAAATCTATTTGCATCGAATTGCATTTGATCGAACAAGCGCCCTAAAAAGGATGGCACAATCCGAAATATACGGCACAGATGGTTAAGTGGCAAACAGTGGTACGCAGGTACTTAGTCGGTGTATGGGATGTCAACTTACCTTTATTCTCCATTTCTTCTTTGGTGTAAGTTTCCCATTCTGGGAACAAAGCCTTCGCCACCTCGCACCAGAGCTTCTTCTTGAAATGTGTGTTGGGCCTTTCGCTGGTGTCCTTCACGTACAGCGCGGGCCATTTCTGCACTTCCTTTATTATATGCAGGGGGTGGATCTGCTCGAGGAGTTTTTTAGGTTTCCCTCCCATTTTCAATAGGTTGTGGAATTAGACTAGAACTTCTGTCATAGTTTGTTTGTTATTGGTGAGATCGGGAGCCACACTTGCGCTGCCCGCCGCCTGTGGCACAGGGCCGCGCCGAGCGCCGCCGAGTGCCGCCGAGGCCGTCCGAGCGCACTTCGATGCCGGCCGCCAGACAATACTCGATGCACTCACTAATAAAGTCTCCAAACAGGGATTTTCGCGGGTTTTAGCTTCTTGTTGCTCCTTGAATATCGAATTTAAGTGGTAAAACTTGAGAATGAAAAGCGATAAGGCTCTTAGCGAGTGACGGCGGATGTTAGATTGATAAAATAAGACGCGGAGCTCGAGCCGAGCGCTCGGTTCGCGTCGCACTCGCGCGGCGGGCGGCTGCGATGCGGCGCGGCGCGGGGCACGGCCTCCCGCCCCGCGACCCGCGCCCCGCGGGGCCCCAGGCCAGTGCAACTTTGTTTTGTTGAATCTTAACAAAATATCCAGTTAGAAATCTTACCGGGCGTTATGTTACTTAAAGAAGACATTTGGTATTTACGATTTAACTAAAACGATAATATGGATCACGTGATATTCCTACAATTTGCACGCAGAAGTGAAGCTAAGCAACAATCATAATTGCATAATGTATTGATAGTTTTACTTCTTTCTCTTCATTGGTAGCCATTTTAATATTAAAAACAATCTAAAAATAATTCAAAATACAAATCGAAAGACGATTACCGAATTACTATTGTCGCGCCATCTATGGTCGATCTTCGAAGAAACATCCATTGCGTGCGCGCTGATCACGCGGAACTTTTTTTAAACATGTTCATTCATGTGATGTAGATGGCGCTATACATACAATTTAACATTTAGTCCAGAATTTTTTTAATTCTAGATTTGCAATTTTACCTGTTAGGTAATTGTTTGCAGCAAAAAATTAAGTCATTTTGTTTATATTTGATTTATACATTGATTTATTTATTTATGTATTATCAGTAGGCCTACAGTTAATACTTTATGAGCTATATCTGATAAAATAACCTATAACAAGTAAATAAAATAATTAAAATCTATTTCAGTAAAACTATTGCAAATATACTGAAGGGATATTTCAATAATAATTATTTACCTAGAAAAATCGTAGCAGGTCCTGTTCCGTAGTCCGTAGCAGGTCCTGTAGCGCTGCGGAACGCGTTGAAGTCTTTTCTATTTAATACAAGCCTTTCCCGCGACTTCGCTTGCGTGTCGGCCAGTCACTGGGTGTAGCAGATTACACTTTTTTAGTATTGAATGTACAGGCTTCATTAATCCTAATCCTAACTATAATATCAGCTCCTGCCTTTTGACCGCGTCCAACGTCGTGCAACTCGAATAGTCGGCAAAGAGAATCTCACTGATCGCTTAGATTCTCTGGCATTGCGGAGAGATGTTGCATCTCTTTGTATCATTTACCGCCATTATCATGGTGAGTGCTCCGAGGAGTTGTTTGAGTTGATACCCACTGCCAAATTTCACCACCGTACTACACACCATAAACTTGCGGGTTCCATCCATACCACCTGGATGGTTGGCAATCCTCTACCGTGCGCATTACACCAGCATTACATCAACTTCCCGCAGCGGTATTTCCGAACCTGATTAAATAATTAAAAATGCTACCCAAAGATACTATTCCACGCGGACGAAGTCGCGGGTAACAGCTAATGATTAATAATTATTATGTACAGACAGACAGACAGAGTTACTTTCGCTTACATTTTCTAATTTAATATTTCACGTGCTCAAACGCAATTTTGTTTTGTTCCTACACTTGACGTGGAAAAACGTCGTCGTCGACACCACATACTTGCGCGAAGGTCAATAATTGGCATAAAAAGTAGTACAGGATCGACCGAACTGGCGATCTCTTGTTCCGGAGGCCAAGACCGCTCGGGTCGCTGAGCCAAGTTAACTATACTCCAATGTACCTACTCATTTTATGGAAGAGCCCTCTGTGCGACAATTTGATTTTGGTCGAAGTAAAAACTTACCAATGTTGTCTAATGATAACAGATTTGGTTATATTCACAGAAAAATTAAAAAAATTCATCCACATGGATTTACCATTTCTTTAACTACGGTCAATTCATCCATCGGCCGTAACAATCTTGTCGCACTATTCCTAACTACTATGTCAGATAAATCTATAAAAATAACATTTGCTCCATCATTTTATCATGCACCGGACTTACGTGAGCTTTAGATTTCCTCAGCAAACAAGATATGATAATGAATATCAGCTATTAGCCGTGTCGTGAGTAATATTCACATAACGTTGTATTGAATGTTATTTATGTATGTATGAGGTATTCATGATATTGTTGTTTAATTAACTTGGTAACGCGCGGGGAATTATAATGAGGTGTGTGAACCCTAATATCAAAATGGCGTGAATGTATGTTAATGGATGCAGATACCTAATTTATTCTCGATAAATATCGCCTAATGAAATTATGTTAAACAGGGCGATAGTTGCACAGTGGACCTGGATATGTGCATTCAAATGGGAGTCTTCGAATACAAGCACACACTTCTGTGTGTTCAGTAGCCAAACAGTAAAAGCGGAACTCTTAGAGATTCGTCTTGTTTGTCTGTCCGTCCGTATGACACAGACACTTTTTTCCAAAACTATAAGAACTACTTATATTGTAGTAGTATAATAGTATTTTGTGTTTAATATATTTTCATCAGGTCAGCGGTCAGATGCGGTGAGGAAAACGTAGGTAACCCGAAAAGTTGTGCAGTGTTGTGGTTACGCACAATAATAAAGATAATGATTCTGTAATGGTCACACGTTCAGACTAATTTTATTACTTGGCGTGTCCTGTGTCTAGGAGGTGGGAAGGTCAAACCACTTCATTGTACTACCGAACTCACCAAATCCTTGATATGATCAAGTCCAAGCGTACGGCGTAGTACCTACTGTTAACGCACGAATTACAAGATTGTACATATTTACTAAAGGACCAAAGCACCTACAACTACAACGAGAGGAAACCTCTTGCACACTGACACGCACAGCGTGTGTGATAGGGACAGGGTTGAATTGCTCGTGAATACCGATTCGGTGTAGACCCTCAGAGGTCACTCACAAGATTATGGAGTTAACAAGAGGCGCGGGAGCACAGGATGAGGCAATCTCCGCTCAGCCACGCGCGGATATTGCTCCGGAATGCGTGCGACTCAATAGATGGGCGATCAAGGATATTATAGTAATCTTTTCTCAAATTTCCCTCCAGTCAATAGTCAGATTTTTTTTATATGCATCTTAGCATACGGATTACCTGACTGGTAAGCGATTGCCGCGGCCTATGGCCACCTGCAGCACCAATGGAGTTATAAGTACTAATATAATTAATTATTTCACACGACATTGAAAAGAAAAGCAGAAAATTATAAATAATGAAAGCGATATCTCTTCAATAATGTCAAGACAACGAACGTTTGAGAAACTAACGGAGTTCCCAAGGGAATCACGTTACGATACGTCATACGTAGCATGATTGATGGTTAATCCTTGTTTCTCGTTGCAACGGAAATGATCATTGATGTGTTTTTTTAATGGAGACAGTTGAGAGACTAGTTCTCAACTATCTCAAAACGATTGGGACTTCTACTAACCTGTTCTTTTGATCACAAAAACGCTCTAAAGACCTCGCCTGTCACGTCTGCGTTTCTGCAAAGTTGGTCAATGAACCACAGACAGACAGAGGTGCTCCTGTTTCTTAATGAATCTCTGATTAATGCATGTTCTCTGGGATATTTTTGCGCGTGAGCAGAGATGTGAGCGGTATGTCGATATTAAAAGATTTTGCTACCGGTCAGTCACAGTTAAAAAGTACCTAGGTCGCCTACATACAGGATGTATCTGTTGACATTTAATATCCCTTAAAGTGTATACTAACCAGTCTGAACAATGAATGACCTCGGAAATTCGCATAAAAGTTATTCTACTTTTTATATAAAGTCGGTTACGCGACGTGAATTTTCAATGAATTTTCAAAAGAAAATTGATGTTGTTCAGAATGGTCGGTAAAAGACGTGGTTAAGGGTATGGAAATGTCTTAAAACACTTGGTAGATGTTAATTTTATTTCTTAAATCCTTGACCCCGGATAAATGTGTTGCGGGGCAATTCTTTCAGTGAAATATAGCAGCGTTTATCAAACATGAAAATATTTATGACTTCTCAGTTGAAATAATGCTTATTTCGCTCAGAAGAGTAGGCTTTGGGTTAAGCTTATGTTTCATAATTATGCAATTCAAGCTGTATGTTTATTTTACCACCAAATTTCATAAAATTGAGGATGCTGACAGTGTAGCTACTTTATATACCGACAAATCGCAGTTGCGCTGGTAACACCGAGCGCGCGATAGTCCACAAATGTTAAGGAAATCGATATAAGTAATCGAGTTATAAGCATCCCTACGACGAGTGTCTGCGGCGGAGGCGAGTGAGTAATCGCGAATGGTTCCTTCCGGCGAGGTCGCGGGCGCAGCCGGCGCGCGCGCAGGGCTACCGCGAGGCGATGGCAGGTATTACGTTAATCAGGTCAATTCATCCTCTAGGCCGCATTGAGAAGTATAGTTTTTGTGCAGTGTAAGTTTGAAAGCGAATTTCAAAAATTTCTTAGGATTAATAAGTCCTACTGACAGAAATTCAGTAACGGTGTAAAATTTCAATTAATAACCAAATTATTAAGCTTAAATGATTAAGAAAGTTTACAGTGATCCTACTAATATTGATAAACGCGAAAGTTTGTGAGGTTGTATCACGTTGTAGGTGTTTGTTGGCTCGCAAAAACATTTGAATGGAATGTGATGAAATTTCACAATAATATTGTAGGTGATTTACATGTGTTATTGTATATTATTTATTGATTTATCGTATACTATCCAAAATATAATAATAAATCTATTACCACGCGTGTGAAAACGCAGAGTTCAGCTAGCTAGTTAAAATAAATAAATTATCAATCACACAATCGATTTGATCCCAAAGTCAGTAACTAGTAGTTTTAGGCGTTTATTCACATAAAAAAAAAGAAATAAATAAATTGAGACAACATCACATACATTGTCCTGGTCCCAAACTAAGGTTTTCCCTTGTACTATGGAAACCAGAAACAACGAAGGAACCACAAACACCCAAACCCAACACAAATATCTGTTTCATCAACAAACATTTGTGTCGGTACGGGAATCGAACCCGCGACCCTTACGTACGTCTCAACCGGCGCTCAAACCATTGCTAAAAAAAACAAATCTTAAAGTTACCAGCACATAATATGGTGTTTTATGGTCGTTAGTGAAACATGGGTACCTATGCATAATAATCTAGGACCTGCTGTCCAAAAAAAGACAGAAAGCTAATTTTCTATTCGATAGTTCAAATGGTCCATATGGTAAATTATGTCTCAAAAATTATCGGGACCATATCTAGAAGTGGTGAAATATGGCCTCAGCGCGACGTGTGGCCGGCCTCGCCGGGGGCCTTAGGCGGATCTGAACTACATTTCCGGCGAGACAATTTAGGAATATAACAAAATACTATGTTACACAACATCTGTGGTTATACACTTGACTGATTGCCCATAATAAGTAGGAGCAGTATCATATTCAAATATGCAGATCCCGCAGTACTTAAAATCTGGAATAGCTGGGTAAACACCTCTATTAGTAGTCTCGATCCTCAATCGAACTTATTTTCGTGTGTTTTTTAGATATTTTTCAGTCATACTTTTATTCGGGCCAGCGACCCTTTCTTTTTATTTATCTTCAGTTGTAGAGTCAGCTTACCGTAGTCAAAACATATTACCATCAGGTGATAGACAACTTAGACTTATTCCAGAGCTTAAAACCGCATTAGGAACCCGCACCGTGTGATTGTTTTGAAGCAGTCTCCACGGCGCTGACCCTAGCGCGGCGAGGCTCGCGCGGCGACGGCGAGCGCGGCGGGTCGCGCGGCCGCAGCGGGCAGTGTCAGACGGCCGCCGCGCGCGCCGCACGCGATCACGTTAGAGCCCCGGCTGAACGCAGCTACGCTCGGCCCGCGCCGACCGAGACCGCGACCATAATCCCGCTGGGAGACGCCGCGGTCCCGCTCGCCACCACCGGCCCGACACGAACGAGTGCTACCCACCACCTCCGAACACCTGGTACGCACCACCGAGCTATCGATCCTCCCACCTGCTCCAGTAACCCTCACTTCGACTTACATCCCCACCCCACGAGCTTGTAACTTCTTTTTATTCCGTGATGCTCGCCGTTTCGAAAACTTCTGTAGTAATTTTTCCTCGTTACGGATTTCGCGTCTACTGTTAGTGGCGCGCGTCCTCGCTTTTACGGCCGTAAAGTTTACCTCGACTCTACCTGAAGAAGGATATAGCCGCTGGACGCATAGCGACAAAGTATTCACGCGAATCGATTCAGGGTGATGTAAATGAGACTTGTACCACTCCAGAGCTGACATGAGCTCGTAATCTACCCGCACCGTCGGCGTGTCTAATGCAATTTGCTCCACTGATAAGCAAAATGAAATTGTAGGTTTCCTGGTAATGTTTTTCACTTTAAATGGCATACGCTAAAAGGCGTATGTTATTATTTCTTTCCATATTAGTACACTGGAGTGCTCTGTTTCCGTATCGATTCGGCGGCTATTTATACATTTTTGATTGTAAGTTCAATAACCAGAAGGTAACAGTTTGACCTAGCACATGGTAATTACGGAGGGCGCAGATGCCATCTAATTTGTAAATCGTGTTCATTTGTGTAGAGTCGCATTAGCGTTGTGTTTTGGTTGTTCGATCGTCTTTTAAGGAAGTAATTGACTTTGAAGTCAAATTAAATGTGTCCTTTTAAGGATAATTTATAAATAAATCCTCTATAGATCGCTATGTCTTGTGCGAACACGTGATGGTTACAGTTGTGTATTTATTTTCGGTATGACTCATGTGGGTAGCCATAATAAAGCCGCATACCAGGCAGATTTTAGCGCAACGATCTATCAAAGCATGCATATCATATTTTGAATGGATGCCCGCAGTTCTGCTTGCGTGGAGTTTTGTTTGCCACTAAAATATTTTTTCAAAAAGGTTTTTGCCTAAGCTTCACAGCTATGAAAAAAGTTTAATTCAAATCCGTTCAGCAGATTCAGAGACAAGCGTGAAAAAATATGACTGTTTTTTTCCTCTCGGAATAGAAAGTGCACTTGTGTGTGCGCACACACTTGTGCATTATGACGTCGTGCGTTGAGACTGGCTGCCATATCCGTAAATCGGTAGGAGGAAAAAATCACTATGAGCAGTAACTGTTGTTTAGTTGAACTCGTTCAAGATGCGTAGGAGTCTGAATCACTGTTACTACAAGTAGCTTTGACTATTAGGCGGAACAGGGCTGGTCATTATAGCGGGGACATTGGAGCTAGGGTCGAGGTCAGGGATCCGCTGAGACCAGCGGCCCTCGGGTGATCCCATCTGATAGTAAGTACTGTTATGTAAGTCTTTATTAGATCGGGTCGGCTCCAGCGCTTTCGGTAAATATTACTGTTTAGCTCCCAAATTTTCCACAATTTCCTATTGGTTGGGATCTAATGGAATTCGAGCTCAAGGGTTAGAATTTGCAACAAACAACTTTGCTTAAAAGTTGCGATTTCGAGCAAATCACAATACGTTCATCTTGTCAATTAGCACAAAATGATTTACTTTGGCACAAAATAATTTACTTAAACACAATAAACTTACTTGAAAAAGTATATATCATGTGATTCCCGTTTGCATCCGAAGCTGTTGCTTTGGAACCCGAGGTAGAAATAGAAATATTCTTTATTCAATTTAAGTCCTTATAGAACATTTATGAATGACAATATAGCTACCGCTGATTCGGAAAGTCGATTTCTACCGAGAAGAATCAGCAAGAAACTCAGTAGTCACTTTTCAAATTATGATCATTACATTACAATTTTTATTTTGATAACGGTACGCTTAGACAAAGATTCAGGATTTAGGAAGTCTGGTAATTACAAATAAGCGACGACCGTCTGGACCTTCGCAGCCTTTTAACAGGGGAACCAGACTAACCGGATCATGAATAGCTACTTTTCAGAAACGTGCAGGTTTCCTCTCGATGATTTCCCTCATCGGCCTAAATAATGGTAGAAAGACTAGAAATACGCACATAGCTAGAGTCAAGCTACCATGAGTTTGAATCTAATATGAACTCTTCATCTACCCTGTAATTATTTCATTCCTATTTGACTAATACCACGGTCTCACCGAGTGAGTGACGGTGCCGGAAGATCAAACGGAGAAAAAGGTGTTAAAAGGGTCAATCGCTTACCATAAGTTGGTTCGCTGCCAAATTCCCACCTATCTGTATCTATTACCATGTCACATAAAAATAAGTATAAGAAGTATCCTCACTTCCATTTCATTACAGTACAGTATTTGCAGTAGAGAAATGAAAATAAAAACATGCGGCTCTATCATCTGGCGTGAAGTTGTAAGGACCGCCCGCGGCTAGCGCTGACACAGTGACCGAGTGCGCCGGGCGTAGTTCGCGGAACGCCCGCCACAGCGCTGCGCGCGCGCGGGTTCTCGGAAACTGCTTTGAGTTTGAGCCGCCGGTTGTGGCCTTCATTGTTGCTGATGAGATATTGTTCTGGATCACTTCTGTGATGTGGGTTTGTAGGACTATGTGGAGAACGGTTGTAATTACAATGATAAAAATTTCAAAAAAGTAAGTACGAGTACGTATTCCTTTTTAAAAAGCCAGCGGCGCACTTGTGACTCCGCTGGTGTTGCTTACCATCTTCCTATCTGGTTGAGCTGTCTAGTCATCTGCCTTCTATAACATAAAAAACTAACACTTTTTACATTGTAAACATTAACAAACGTCATAAATTCGGCAGACTATTAACACCATCTACCTACTCGGTGTCTCAAATGAAATGAACAAAAATATGAGTGTACGTACAGTTAATTTTGTATAGTATTTTATTTCTTTTTAGAGACAAATTTAATTTACGAAGTTAAATTATACTTGAAACACTAAAAGCTAACGAAAATTACATTACGTACAAAGATAATTATTGAAATATAGCATAAAATGTTTGAATCATTGGAAATCCAATGGAGTATACAACTTTGTGGCATACTACAGCATCGGCCCATACTTAGTTGTCAAAGTTGATTGCCTTGATTAATCAGACAACATAAAATAATTATGTAGGTATGTATTCAATTAATGATATACCTACATATGTTTTATCGTTAATGAAATTTTACACACGACATAAAACATTTTATTTACTTCTGCGTTCTTATTTAAACTTATACGCAGAGTAGCTATTGCTACTTATTATTTACTTATAAATGAAATTAAAATTAATGACACAACAGCCAATGTGGCTTTTTAAAATACTTGTAATGATAATGTAGGAAGTTTTTGTTAAAGCATTTTAGTAGAGCTTACGCTACAAGTTCCTTGTTTATAAAATGGCAATGTCAATGAAATGTTCAAACAAATGAGTCATATCCATTGTGTGGTATGTTATAGCATATTTAGCTCTACCAAGTCCAGTTAGTAGAGCGAAATCAGATATAATGCAATGTTGTGGGATAGTTCCCAGTGGTTCCCACCGCTGCATGAGTCACGGCTCTACTGCGGCTCTACGTAGAGCAATAACCGCGACTTGCGTAATGATGTCTGCGGGGCCACACGTGCGCTGTGACTCCACGACCCGAGGGTTATGTTGAGAGCCATCCAGATTCTATAAAACGACCGTTCACTTTTGAGAAGTAACAGTCTCTCCCCATCTAGTCGCATCAGGTCTGCAGTCGGTCAGGTCAACCTTTACTTTGATAATATATACGTTTTTACCTTAAATAAATCAATTTAATCTCAGGTTTTTACTATTTTGCTGTGTCTATCTATTGTTTTGATTATTATCTTTATCCTGTTGTGGTGATCTTGACATTGTATGCTGAGGAAATATGCTCGATTTGCCTCTAATCAGAAGTTTTATTGGCATTAGTACTAGCCATTCATACTGCCCTGTCGTCAGAAAAATATTGAAGTATTTTTTGTAAAACATCTGCTTCTAATGACAAATTGGTCGCAGGCATTTAATCCGTCACTCGTTCTGATTGATCACATCATTAAAACGTAATGAACAGGCTCATTAATCAATCAATGGAACAGTTTTATGCATGAGAAGGAAAAATAACTCTCGAAGCTATTATTAGTGCATTTGTTGCACGTATATGGCGTTATCTTGCATGGTCCATATCGACGCCTGGAGGCCGCGGGGTATTTCCATGGAATGTAAAAACTTGTTAAATGTTACGTAATTAACAAAACACAAGTGTTCATCATACGAAAGGTTGTCTAGTATGGGAATCAAACCTATGGGAAGGCTGACTCACTACAATACGCGCTATTAAACATTCATTCATGACTGAAAAAAAATACATTCATAAGTAGATACTGATTATACAAACATTTACAGTAGGTACTTTATGTAACAAGTAAAAAAACATTCTCTCTGCGGTCTTATCGCTGATAGCAATCTCTTCCAGACAACATTAACATAAACACTTACGAAAATACATTTGGTCATAAAAATCAATTTGAGTTCTTTTAGGCGAGCGTGTAACACGTGTTCTACCGCATTGGTGGTATTTGCAAGTATCACTTAAATATATGCGTTGAATTGAATTATTTCTCGTTTCTTTTCCTATAAAATAAAGAATACAGTACGTAGTTAAGTAAAATTTAAAATGCATCAAGCACTTAGGGCCGTGTTTATGGCTCGGGCGACCTCGTTAAGCCCGACCGACACGATTGTGAATATTTTTTCTTTGTTTTGACGGTTTAAATCTTTCCGTTTCCCCTTGCTGAAAATAAAAATGGATCCTCCACTCCTTGTTGCAACCTAAGCAACCGTTTCAAAACAGCGGATACCACGCTTGGACAATAATCCAGGATTTAGTTGGTGGTTACAAAAATTTCTTTGTATCGGACGGATTGCAAAAATTGGCTCAGTTATGCGGCGATCCTTTGGTTTGAACTGAAACTTAATAATTCAATTGTTATTTTAATTGGGAATCGAGTAGTGAATTTGACCAACGTCGGCTGCTGTTCAATTCAACCATTTATTTTACTTGACATTGGTAAAATCGCTACAAGACTCATCCTTGTGACTTCAAACGTAATCTGATTTCAATTCAATTAAATCGTTTTTTTACCTACCGTTAAATTCGGACAATGCCTACTAAGTTTTTAAACAGCATATTATAATATGAACACTGCGACAGCAACAACAGAATTCATTAACACGTATTCAACCGGTAGTTACGCCTTCGCCTTCAGGACACGAGGTGTATATGACAGGAGTGAGCACGTGGTGTGGCGGGTGGCGAGCGAATGCAGGGGGATGACAGTTAGCCTGACGCGGCGATTAGTGCCGATACAATGATAATCACTTTCCGTAAGTGTTTGATCCATGGATCCATCAATTATGTACTGACACAAGCTTTCAGTAACTCTACCACATTTTGGTTCATGGTTAATGGTATTGATACCCGCGGGCACGGACTGTTCTTGTTGTAACTGATAATGAGCGTACACGCAGCTGCCGCAAACCAAATGCCGCGACTCCATTTAGTTTTGTTATCCAAAAAAATCCTGAAATTTAAAGCAAATCTTGTTATATTCTTGTTGTTTCCATTTTAAATTCACCGTGCACACCCTCTGTCTGTAGGCCACTGGCTCGTCGTGAGCTCGTCAGCAATCTAAGGTTGAAGAGTTTGAATAAGTTTAATTAATATACCAAAGAAAAACAATGTAAGAAATATTTTGTCTAATAAGTATATAAAAAGAAAAAGAGAATTCCATACTAACTAAAATATCTCATATTTTGAAGCCGAACACAAATTGTAAAATTCTTTACATTGTCTAACAAACGATTTGAGCTTAGTAAAGTTTCGTGCAGTTCAGTTTCAAACACTTGATTAAATATTTTTTATACTTACAAAAACTTTTTCACAACTCTACAGAGCCAACATTCTCCAGGTTTTTCATCAGATCCAATGTTTTTAGTATCTAATATGAATGAAACTCTCCTGGTAAATTAATATTTAAACCACTAGAATAGTAAAAAGCAGAAAATTGCTTGAATTTCGTTCCCGAGCGGAGATACGACTCCTTGGATGAATTTTAAATAAAATATTGTTTACGTACTGGATGTCCTGATGAAATGAGTGTGCATACTAACTTAATATTTATAGCAAGGAATGTACATTATGATGTAGTAAAATGTATTTTTGAAACTACGAGTTGTATTCCGAACCAGCGGTAAACATGTTGACATTCATTTAAGTGTTTTAATGGTATGGAACTAATTGAATAAACTGTTTTTATTATTAGTTAATTCAATATTGAACAATAACGGTTGGGGACTTATTGAGATTCTCAGTGTATTTTAAATCATAAAGTAAGTTGCCTGCTCCTTTTGTTTTTGAAAAGAAGCGATCAGGCATGTAAATTATTTTAAACTATTGACAGTTATGCAAGTCATACTTACTATACATTGTAGCTGGTCACACTCGTAAGTTCTCAAAAAAAATGTTTCAAAGAAAATTTCGATTGAAAAGCTCCCTACGCGACATTTTTCGATCCACGCCTAATTCTAATTAATTAGATAGCTTTTGACGCATTTTCATGGTATCACACCCGGCAGCCATCGATCAAAGAAGTATCATACTTTAAAATTATGATAAACAAAATTTGCTTCGGGCGAATGCGGCCGTCGAAGAGTTCGTGCACCATCAATCACGAGGGTGGCGGCTGCAGCGCCATCGATCCTCGCCCCCTCCCCCCCTCCCCCCTCCGCAACCCACCACCAGCACCAACTTACGGGGTTATTTATACCTGGTAAATGTTTCGCTATTTAAAACTACAGGTTATTTTTAAAACACTTAGCAGTATTCGCTTGGTTGACTATTCCATTCGATTATTTTGTCGTATTTAGTCTGAAGCTTTAGGTTGCCTAAAAGCTTAGTCACTTAAGTCCTAGGGCTTTATTAATCTTCCCTTAGGACTTCAGACGATTTCTGCTACTTTATAGTTAATCTGGTAAAGCCGGTATAAAGACAAATGAAATTCTATTCGTATTGTTACGTTACTGCTACCGTCGCGTTGGAAAACGATCCCTAAGACCTTGACTCGTGTCGCGGTGGTTGTAAGTATTTGTATACCTACGTGTATAAGGTTAATTATGTCTTGCAAGTAATGCGAAACCTTAGGCAAATTGTCGTATACTTACCAAGTAAAAATAACTTGAAAAATTAACCAAATGTAGGTATTATGTTTTGTTAGAAGTTTTTCCATTAATTTTATGTAAAATTGGGTTTAATAAACTTTTCACCGAAAATATATTTAGGTAGGTGATCACTACATTATCATGATATCAAATGGCGCCTTTATTCATGACTCGGCGTGTGCCACCCCGAGCTTAACCTCGGCGAACTTTTAATTTCCAAGAAGCCTTAGTCATCGCGGCCGTTTCTTTGGGCAAGGGTTCAAGCACCTCTGCTTTCAGCCCGACCGTTCATTATTAAGGCTGAAGTGGAGCAGCGACCGCGCGAGGGATGGACCGTGATACCACGTGATACACTGCGCCTCGCCAGGTGGTGGGTGAGCCCGAGTTCGGATCTCTTGATAACGAACCGCGCTCCAAAGTTGAACTGTTAAAGTGCTTTTTGGACGTCCGCCAGTAAATCAATGTTAATTTACATGTTGTTAGGTTATGACAGAGGTTCCCAACCAATGGTGCACGTTATCGTTAATAATCTGCGGGGGCACATGGAAAGCTAGCAAAAATATTTTGAATTTTTATGTTTTTGTACATCATAGTCGTATAGCATCTAGGTCTTATGGTGTCCGAAGCTGCCTCTACGGTTGCTGTAGGTGGTAATCTGTATCAGAATATATATAGTGCATTGTATGACATGAGACATGCAAGTGATGCAAGCCGCTAGGTATTCCCTTTACTATGACTATAGATGAATCTTTCTGTCGGCAGTTCATCATTCAGTTTAATCTCGTCATACTAAAGCGTCAATATTGACATCTGAAAAAAGCTGCAGCTTATATTCGTATACCTTAATGTTCCTGATGACTTTGAAATTAATAGAGTGGCCCCGGGTTGAAAAGGTTGAGCACCTCTTAGCGAAGTTAAAGGAGGACGAATTAATCGAAGTTTATATTTCGTAAAGGCATAACTTTACTATCTTTAATATGTCCTAACGTATTAATTTGTGTCTAGAGTCACCTGTATAGCGTAGTGACGGCATGCGATGTAGAGTTAGTTAGTTTGCGATGTTATGGCGTGCTCCGTTATACAGTACGACAATTTTAACTGACTGACGTAGTGAAAACAACTTTTGCAGACAATTAACATACTATTCCCAGGCGACAGACAAGCAACACTGTAGGTAGCGGAGACTTGTGTGTGCGCTGTAAATAAATTGCAATATTAGTAGAAATCGCTTAGGTTAAAATGTTTGTGGTGACGGTTCTGCCCCTGGGCCCGATAAACATGCTATTCAGAATATACCTAGTTAATAAAAATTATGTCAAAACATCTTTACCTAAGTTTTAAAAATATTGACTTCGGATATAGAAGCTAGAAAGTACCTCAACCTCAATATACTTAAGCGTGGGTCTAAGTCTACACAGTACTGATTAGAAGTAAAATAATGTAGGTATCTATTTACAATCGTTCAACTTTTGAAAATTTAAATTAGTTAGTATCAAAAGCTTTTACCTAAGCAATTTCCAAAAAATTAACTGACAGGCCATGTTATGTTAACATGATAATTGAAGTTGCAAAATAAGTGAGTACGTAAGTTCCTCGGGAGCAGCGCGCGGGGTCGTCGGCCGCGGGGCGGCGCGGGCGCGGGCGCGGGGCGGCGCGGGCGCGGGCGGCACATCACAGGTGGATCTTATCGCCCGAATATCGCACTTGCGTGGTACAATCAATTTCGCATGTCGTACATAGATACAGGTCTAGTAGTTCTTTTTAATATAGGGAAGCAGAAGTGGGGGGCTATCTAGAGCTGCTGATGCTATATTTGTAATGTTTATCGATTGACTCCTATATTGTCTGACCATATGCGGCAATGGTAACTTTTGATCATCTTAATTAATAATAATTTTAAGTTTCCTTCGCAACCCAGAGTTAGTTAACATTACAATTTTTTTTTGAAATTGCGAGCACAGTCCGGTAATCATTGACTGTTATCCGCCTGCGGGTAATTCGGTTTGCCACACAACAAAAAATATTGTATTCGCAACCGACCCACGAGATTTAAATTAAATGATAGGCGCAAATTATACACCTACTCTTCCTCTCCAATTTCTCAGGTAGATTATAATTTTATAAATCATTTCACCCACCAATTTGCAAAAAAAACCATGACTTGTTTCTTCTTCCACCTACAGCTGAGTAGGTACTGTTCCAATAAACCAGGAAATGGGCTCTGGTTATTGAAGTAATTTTTAAACACAGGAAATAGACGCAAAGAGGAACAGGTTACACGTTCAGGATCAGTGTCTCAAACTTACAATGAGCAAATCATTCCGAAGTTTGAAACTTCCTTCTAGTAGGTAATGTTGAACGAATCGGAATACAAAAAACTAACTGTACCTACTTATAATAATAAGTAATCAAGCGATTCGAAATCGATGTTCAAAACTATATTTTGTTACTTCCAATAGCTTGTTGACTCGCGTATTTATTAGCGACCCTGCCTCACGCTCCAGGGGTGAAGGGGAGGAGAGTTAAGATTTACTTGGCTATCATCTCATTGATAGCCAAGTTTAAAAATTAACGGCCTTTCGCTAACTTTTTATTTAACTTGGCTAAATATAAGTGAATAAAATCTTGCAATTAAGTAAGTGCAGACGGTTCAATAGAAACCGCAACGCGAACACTCGGGCTGATTGCCCTGCAGTACTCAGTAATGTGTGAGGCTGATTAGTGAGTGACTTTGAGATCAAAGCTCGGTCCCGCAGCGAGCGTGCGCGCGCGCCGGAGGTCACCGCGAGGCCTGCCGAGCGCGCCGCCGAGTAATGTACCCGTCACGCGCCGGCGAGGCCACCCCTAGCTAGGGTTGTCGTCACCAACAACTTTCTTTTAAACTATACGGCTTTTTAAGATGCGAGACACGACCGCGAATGATTCGTCAATAGAATTAGCTCCCTTTAGAGGTTTTCCCGATGATCATAGTATGTGCACAAAAAAAAAATTAATTCTTACAGGCATTCCACTGGCTGCAATTATTGCTTACCATCAGGCGAACTGTACGTTAGTTGGCCGCTAGCGTCATTATGAATTGACGATTTTATTAAAAAGACGGTTGAAACTTACCTGATTCTAGCTACCTAAACTAAATTTTGTCTTCCCGGCCTTACGTAGCATAGGACCGATACTTTTTCCTTAACCTGTAGTGTCCCTTGCGGCACACATAACCTTATGAATGAATAAATTAATATATTTTATTGCACAGCATTAAAAGGTATAAAAACTTAAAACTATTTTATTATTCTTTTATTTATGACAAACCGTTAAATTTTTCAACCTTGAATTCAGACGTAATAAAACAATCGTTAGCGTTGTTTGTTAACGACATCCCTCAATAATGGCTAGAGCCAGGGGTGGTCCCGAAATAACCCGTGACTCACGCGGCTCTCAGCGCCGGCTCCGCACGAAGCCGCGACTCGAGCGGTCGTAGAGCGACCTTGCGAGGCTTCTTGATCTCATTACGTCTGCAGCTTTGCACTAAGAGTCAGTGTAGAGAAGCTTTCGTGTGGAAACTTGCCGTCAAATTAAGTTGTCTAAGCAGAGTCAAGCTTTGCTTCGAAGAACGTCTGTCTTTGTTTGCACGTGAAAGGAAAATATTTGTCAGCATTGCAAAGCTTTATTTTTGTTATCATTGAAAGGAGTAAGCTGACTTTATATTGGCATTTGTATTAATCGTCTTTGATGTCAGATGCCAAAGTCCTTTTAGCTAATTATATATGTATGTATACCTAAGCGAAAAGAAAATCTGCTACTCCATACGTTAAGTTAAATTTTGTACGGATCCGTTTATTTTGCGTTATGTGAGACTACTTAAAACGGATAAAATTAAACGGTGTTTAAAACCAATTTTATGAGATACTCAGAGGCAGACAAACCGACGGATCACCTGATAGCAAGCAATTATCGCCTCTTATTAACAGTAACATAACACCATAGGAGTCAATGGTTGTTTATTTTCACGAATTCATCAAGAACTTATGTGTTCATGAAAATATAAATAATTTTACCTCTTATCAACAAACCTATCAAATACTCATTAGTAGTAATTTTAATATTCAGCTAAATTATTTTATACCAATAAGGCCTTGATAAAACCCTAATTACCAATTGTAGAGTTAGTGGTAAAAATTACAACTGTATGCGCCAATTTTATCAGAGTTCATTAAAATAATGATATAAATTAATTATAATTTTGCTTAATTAAGTAACGAATATGTTAGTTCTAGCTACCGGGTGTAGCATTCGTACGTGGCTTGTAGGAGGAGCAACCGGATCGCACTCAATTAGTTCAGTACGTATTAGCAGTTTATATTACTTTTCAGACTCGTGTAATAATTTAATTTATTAGGATAACCAACAAGGGACACGCTACAAAAATCTTAATTAACGTTAGCGCAGGAACTAATTCTAAGTGCTGTCTTAATTATAGGTTGCCACCGCACGCAAAGTGGACTAAAAATACTTCAAGTACAATTTCACAACAGCCCTACTTGCTTTTATAAATATCTAGTTGCTTTTATAACAACCTGGCGTTTTAAACGTAAGCCAGTATGTATGTTACAAATTAATTAAAAAAAAATGTTAGTGTACGTATTTATTTTTATAAACGACGTTTCATTTATTTCTATGTATTTTAGTTAAACAAAAGAAATATAGGAAAAGACTTAATTGACGACACTTAACTCCAAATGTCAAAATATTTTTTATTTATTAAAAAAGAACTAAGTAGTTCAGTTCATTTGACATTACAGTAGATAAGACGAACACACTACTATTTTAGTGTAACTTTGCCGATTATCTTCCGGCCAAACTTGCGTTGTATGTATTATATCCTCGCACCATGTAATAAGCTCTCTCAAATGAGTCGTCGGAGGTCACACATGTTGTCGCGGTACTAGTTTTTGCGCGTCTCCGAGAAATCAAGAACAGTTACCCAGTGGAAGTTGGAACAGATTTGGCGCCCACATGCGGCTGACTCACGACAGATGATAGCCTACTGAGCCAGGCGCCCTACTGTGGACGTAGAAGTACACATCTTTCCTTACTGAGTGATGCGAACTATGCGTGGCGTGGGCTGGAGAGCTTGTCCCGTCACCTCCGTAGTAACGTATCTTAAATACTAAGTCCTGCTTCCTTTCTTCTAAATTTCGTTGTGCCCTAACAGGGTCCATCCATATAGTGTTCTATCTAATAACACACTGTCTTATAAAAGTAAAATCTCATATTATTTAAAACAATACATTTCTGAGTCCAAGCCGATTCTTACAATAATCCTTGGCTCTGCTAATGGAGAGATCTTTCGATGTAACGTCACAACTCGTAGTTGGCCTAACCCTAAACAGCTTGGGTTTAACTGGTTATCGGGATTTTAGGGGACCAAGTAAGTAGTAATGGAAACTCTTTATTCAATTTACGAGTAAGTCGCTAACACGTGCGACTTCAATAATAAACCTGCTCTGGAAGGGAAGAAACTTTGTACCTACCCAGATACTTATTAAGGTCAGGTACTTTTGGGACCACTCTCATACATATTCAGTATTCATTTAAAAGAAGAGTACTCTTCTGGTGTATACTACAGTGACAGCAATAGAATAGAAAAGTAAGCATTATAAATGTAACGTTGAGTTAGTAGTACCTACATACTATAAAGATCTAGATGTTATCTAAGCACCTACCATCCGCATCAATGTAGTATGTGACTTGTTTGAAAGTGTTCTCAAACAGACACTTGTTCGTATTCAAATGACAAATTGGAAGTCAATAGTGAATTCCACATTCCGGAGGTGTCCGCGCCGTGTGTACTGGACGTACTATGGTGTGTAGTGTGACCATGGTGTACGATGACCGTGGGTCGCGCTCGGGTGACCAAGGCTCCCGTATTTTACGGGATCTTCTGTATTTCGCGCAGCATTTCGCGAGAATAGTTCAAATAGGTAATTTGACTTTACAATTTTTTTACAAGTGCTTTCCTTTAATCTGATTTTCATAATACTTATAGCAAAGTAAAACCGTAAATCGGTTAACGCTCGGTCCACCTACTCACACAGGATAAACCAACTCCGACACGTACATCTCTGTCTGTCTCGAAATTGCTCAAACGGAATGTGTACAAGTCATAATAATCTCTTTGTCATCATAACACTGCGCCGACTCAAACGAAAACGTACGAGACATTAACGCTTAAAGCTTATTGTAACAGAGGCTACAATCTCGGAGCTTTATTTCGCGCCAACCTATAATCAAAGCTCAGAAGTAGTATGAAGTTAATTTCGATTGCCAGTTATTTTTGCAAAAAGCTTTCATTAAGTTTTACTGTTTCAAGTGAGTGTTGAATTCAGTAATAGAAGCCTAATAAACATTTCATGTCTCGTGTTGCATAAAACTGGCCAACTTGCACACAATGATCCTTATCAATATTTATCCACCTATAGTGGTCATAATATCATGTTTGTTTCTCAATCTGTATGGAGGAATGGGCCTCGGAGTCTCTCTTAAAAAATGTGTCGCTATAATTCTAGCGACAACAGTACAGAAATACATCTTAGAAAATTTCAGTTGTCTAGTCTGCCCACGGCTGATGAGATACAGCCTGAGTCTTAGTGATAGGGTTCTGTTTTTAATCTTACGGAATTCTAAAATGCTTTTATAGAACCTTTTGTAGTCTAGAAACCGTAAGATAATTTTCTTATACTTACTTCGTCTGAGAGGACATTAAATAAATATAATGTAAAGTAATGACATTTTTACCTATTTGATTTTACTATTGTGCTCGTATCTATTATTACGTTTGGTTAATATTAGATTTTATTAATCATTTAGAGAAACCTTTTAAATCTTTAATGTTCTGTAAGTAAACTAAGTACAAATATGATACTACTACAGAGATATTGCTTCCTACTACACCTTCGTTGGTATTTGATTCACAATATTTAATAGTTTATAGTAGCCATCATGTCTATATCCGTCAAGGATTAGGTTCTTATTGCAAGAGAGCAAGTAAAACTAATGGAAATTATGTCAACTGAAGATAATAAAGTGGGTTAATGTAGAGAAACGGCGATGTTATTGAATGCTAATTGGTTCGAACCGAATCAGCTGATAGCTCGTCGCCTAGAGCCGGTGGCCGTGGGCACTTGTTGCACTTGAGGTGTCACCCTCCCCCCCTGCCTGCCCCTCCCCGCCTGGCGCTCCCCCGGCGGCTGCGGTGAACAGCTGGCCGAATACTGTCACTGCTTGTCGCGATAGGTTTAGAGTGAAGAGTCGTCACTTCCAATTTTTTTGGCTAGCTTCAGTCTAGACTGATATAGAGTGACGATGAGCTGTAAGATTTTACGCGTTTCATTAGACGATGCCTGCCACTCTTGTCCTTAAAAAGGTCCAGATTATACAGTGGTTATGAAAAACAGGCCCCGGCAAGAAGTGCCATTTCTTAATTAAATCAATCCTAGTTTTAGTCCAATGCATCGGACTCAAACTGTAGACAAACGGGTTAATATTCATGTAGTATTGATTGATATCTCAAATTAGGTCATGCTTATACATCGTTTCGTGTTCGAGCAATTTAACATTGGTCTAGTAAAAAACCTATAAAATACATACAAACCGCTTATTACAAGTACAATTCACTTATTGTTGGCAGCGCACCTACTTGTGACTCTGACTATCAGGTGATTTGGCTGCTCTTTGGCCACCTATGACATAAATTACCTTAATCTTTCTACGTTGATTATTACGCCAAATGTTTTTTTTAAATATGTCAATCACAAGCCAAACGAATTCAAAAGTCTCAGTGTGGTTCGGAGTATTTTTTTATCAGATCACCGATTCACCCTGGTGTTTATTGATAGAGTTATTAGAGTCTTTGTGAATCTGAATAATATCAACGGCCTCAGCAGAACCCATACAATTTGAAGGAGGCGGACCCCTAATTCTATAGCAGAACCAGGCAGGTAGTAGTACAAGGGGTACTAGACGAAAGCTCGCATGCCGGTTATCGATGTCGTAAAACGTTTATGCTACTTTTGCGAACCTCGAACAAGACACGTAATGTATGGGACGCTACGTCTCCTTCGTTCGTTGTTCCATTTCACAAATTACTGCGTTATTACACGCATGATTGACGAGTTTGGGAGCGATCGATCGTGCCTAGTTAAAACCTAATTTGCTAAAAGGTTGGTGGAATCTATAAGAATGGATGTCGAAAATATAAACATTAGGTAACAAAGTCTAGGTACTTACTTTTAACAAACTTCATACAAGCAGTCTAAGGTCAAAGCACTAAAATTATATTAAATTAATGAATGCTTTAGTATTTAGAACTGATTTTAAAATAAAATAAATATATTCTAAAAAAAAGCAAGTGATTGTAATAAATAAGACAATTAGTACGGGATCTGTCGACGTGTAACAAATAATTTTGACTCTCTTTCTCTTAATGGTTCAGATTTCTATAACAGTTCAAAATTGCGAGCGAAATTCACATAAAACCAAAATAGCAATTACACGAAGAAGCCATTCCGATACGTAATTAAAGAGGTTATTGAGAGCACAAGAAATAAGATCGATAAAGAAAGAAAGAGCGTATCAGATCGATTAGAATAACGGCGCGCGCGCATGCTCGAGAAACGCCATGAATAGTCATGATCGAAACCAACGACAATACAGCGGCCATGTCTACACGCAGACGCAACGTGTCGCGGCGGGAAGCGAACCCGTCGCCTGAGGAGATGGCGCTGAGCTCCATGTCTATTCACTACGCCACATGTCGAGTTACTTAATCTGTCTTTAACGTGAAAGTTGATTTGAGAACTTTGAACACCTAATCTCGTACGTTCGACTGTTCTTATGTTATCTACTAATTGTAGAAAGAAGAGTCTAATTCTAAAGATGATCAAGCGAGGTTAACCGTCATTACACTACGGGTATACAAACGGCGTCGAGTTACAGTTTTTTACCTCGGCCTTCCTTATGTATGAGACACAATTCGTTATGTATTTTTGCACTGCGAGGGGTAACTCGACATGAGGTCCTCTGTACCTACATAAGTTTAAAGTTCAAATCATTTACTATTGAGTAGGGACTGACCGGGTTCGTGTGCTCTAAAATTGAAGCTATCTCCATCGGGACATTAGGTGATTCAAACCTCTAAACTAAGACCACTTACGCAAAGTAGAGCATCCTCCATGGGATTTGAACTCATGACATCCGGCGTGTTTGATTCTCTTAACCCATAAGCCGCCAGTTCCGGCTGGAAAAAAGTATATAAGTGTAGGTACTTGCATTGCTCGTAAGAGCAGAGAGTTACGAGTAACAATTAATTACTGCAAACCCCTGATAATTCATAACCCTATCGAATTCCCCAGAGTGGATGTAAGCACTTGCGCTTACCCGTAATTGGAAAAATACATAATATATATGTAGAGACTTCAATCAGACAGACATGTGACGCTGATGAGTAGAATTTTGAAGCAAGGTACAGAACCAATATGACTGGCCGGATGGCGCATTTGGTAGTGACCCTGCCTCATGCGCCAAAGGTCGTGGGTTCGATTCCCACCCTGGACAAACATTTGTGTGATGAACACTTGTGTTTGTTTAGTGTCTGGGTGTTATAAATATATTTAAGTATTATATTTGTAATCCTCTGTTGTCTGATATCTGTAACACAAGTGCTTAAGCTACTTAGTACGGAGTCAGGTCAATGTATGAGATGTTGTGTGAATGTATTATTATTGTTATTAACATTGTGATTGTTGCAGGTCGTAAAGAAGGCAGTTCCTCCTCCCCCGCGCTGCGCGAGGTGCTGGCCATCATCCGCGACGCCTGGCCCGAGCCGCGCTCGCTCTTCGACCACACGCCCAGACTCACGTAAGTAAACTTAGATTTTGTCCAAGTAATCTACCTTACCTTGCTCGTCCATTGTCAGAAATGTGCCGTTGACTGCTTACGTCACTTGTCGGAGGGGCTGGAGAGCTGTCGAAAACAAACCACCGCTTACGCATGCTTAGGTGAATCCTTCTGCCAACAGACAGCGTTCTACGATGAAATGATATTTTCAGATGGATATTTATAACTCTGTAAACGTATCGAAAAAGCTTTTGATTCTACAAATTATGAACGGCATAAATCTGGCGCGTTCAGATTGATTACTGAACTATTTATACGCGACTTTTTTATATCTGCCTTCATTTGGTGTAAGGATTATTTTTAGGGCTTTTGTAGAGAATCTGCTGGTTGAAACAATTTAAAGATTTACCATTCGTATTTGATGAAAATTGTTGGTATTTATAAAGGTTTCGAGGAATTCGTAGAGCGATAAAACACTAATAGCAATTGTTTTAGTGATTAAATTACTTTGATTGACTTCGACTCACATTGTTTATTCTCAGCTTGATATATGCAAAGGACCCTATTACATATTATGAACTTTGTGTCAACATAGTCTCAACATGAGACTATTTTCAAGATTGCATTCCAACAGCATAGTTATGTCACTTTAACTCTTCTAAACATATTGCGGTGGCGAGCTTAAGGAGTGTATCGTACCTGTGGGACGCGCGGCCATCGCCCCACGCTCCTCACACAAACTTGTCGCCGGTTCAGACAGTTCGCGCTTGTAATGGAGGCGACAACTTTCAAGCGAACTTAAATTATTCTCCAAAGCACTAACACGAGACGATGGAATATTCATATTATATCAATACAACGCCACGCCTCCTCCCGTTTATTTGTGGCTATGTGAGCGGTCGCTTCAACATGTGCGGGCAAATATCGTTGAATTAACTATTTACTGTACCGTTTTTGTAGGAATGCAATGGCATCGTTTGTTTAAACGACGTTAGTCAGTGGCAAGTTCCATGCAACAATGTGTTAGTTAGAGTTCTTTTATTAGGTATTTATATTTGATTTAACGATAATGTGCTGGAAGGAAATCAATAGGTAGTCGCTAAAATTTTAATTCTTACCTTTTTGGAATTATACACGTTTAGAGTTCTAAACTCAAGATATGTATAGACAAAATGCTCTTTTCCAAAAATGCCCCAAAAATATGTATTAAGGTTGTATTATGGCAATCAATTTAAAAGGAAATATCATTCAGCAGTCAGCCCAGGCAAAATCAAACATAACTACTTATTCATATTCAAGGTTGAGGTTACCACAAGCCTCACGTTGTTGACAATGGGACCATCACAAATTAGGCCGAGATTAGCACGGTAGCCCGTGTACTACGACGCGCAGTTTGCGGCACCATAACTCCTCATGTTTTCATCTTATCGCTGCGTGCGAGGAGACGCTATCACTCGCGCCATCAGCGCCGGAGCCGGTCGGTTGCGAGCCGGTGCGCGCGGCTGCGGGGTTGAATACCGCCTTATCTGAGAGGCACAAATGCTTTCCGTATGTCGGCTGGAGAATGACGTCACGGGTAGGCCGGGTAGTATAAAGAGCTACTTACAAAATGCGCGGTCTATTTTAGTCCCATAGGATAGATATTATAAAATAATATGTCATATCTTTCAATTCGTTTTCTCTTTTTTTATCTGCTGGAAAGTCATAATTTCCCAGAAGTAAGGTAAATTCGTAACAAAGTACAGTTTTATTACAGACTCATTATCAAGTACATAATGTTGTGACCTGTCTCAGTCAATACTGGCTTAAATAACGTTTTTACGTTTATTTCATGAAATGTTGCCAAATAGTGCAATCTGCTGGCACCCGCAGCGCTCTCGTTTTCTGAGTCCTACAACGAAACTATCCCGTAACGAATCAGAATATCTGTCCCATCCAAATAAATGAGATGTATATCGCGTGTGAAAGTGATAGGGTTAAGGATGATTCTGTAGTGAATTCGTTGGCGGCCCTGTGCTGAGCCCGAGACGGCGTCGAATCGTATTTGGTGCGAATTCGCCGCGCAGCGCCATCGCGCTGGGCTCGGGTTACAGTTCCTGGCGTCGAGCGGTGGAGTAACTGAAGTCTCGATTGTGCAAAACCAGACAGCATTCAGAGCTGAGACACCGGTCCGACGGCTGCAGACCACGCCCGCAGTGGGATAACTAACAGTGTGGAAACTACGTAACTAACCAGGGGCGAACGCCAACAACTTATTTATGACATAATTTAACTTTAAAACTTTGGTTTAAGCACTAACTGGGTACCGGAGGCCCATCGGGGGGGGGGGGAAGGGGATAAAAGGTTAGCAGCGTACTTGTGACTCCATTGGTGTTGCTTGTGTCCATAGGCGGCGGCAATTGCTTACCATCAGGTGATCCGCCTGCTCGTCTGCTACCCATCACATAAAAAAAAATGCTGGCAGTAAGTAAAGTAGGTAATCGAAAAATAATTCACTCAATAAATCATATTAAAACCTACACACAAAAGTTAAATAAATGATTAGGAGAAACTTTTAATATTTTAAATAGACGTGAAATCAATGCTTCATAATCGCACTCTGAAAGAAATATTGTTCAGCATGCTTCTCATGGATACTATTCTGCGTGTTTGTGTCGCAATCGGGACCAAAAGCCCATTGAATATTTGCGCAATAATGAATGCGGCGGATTAATTAGAGCTCAGCACTCGAACGTGGCGCGCACGCATCCGACGCCGATGCATTAGCCATGTGTTTAGCTAACGCATTGTATTTAGTGCTGTAGTATACTGCCATTCATGTGTGTAGCAACACACAAGATATACAAGTACACACTGACATAAGCGGGCAAAGGGATCCTTGCAAAATCCAAATCCAAATATGACATAATTCTGCTACATCTACAAATATTGACACTAGTTTTATCATTGAACAGATATTACAGTTTTATATACTAGACTTAAGATAATATTTAGCTTGATAGTTAATTTTCACATTATGTTCCTTGTAGTGAGCAATGTTTGTAGAACATAGTTATCTTCTGTTTCATCTGCAAACAATTTGTTTTTTGTATTTTCCTATATGCAAGCGGAAACTTGTAGAATAAGTACTGACCTCTGCTGGTCTGGAATGAGCGCCGGCAAGCCAACATTAATTTACTGTATCTCATTCGAAGAAGTACAATTACAATTATTTTCCTAGACATTTAATACTATTCTCAGTACACGTTCCTTAACCAACGTAAGAGCAATATGTTTGTTTATGTTTACCTACCTATTAAGTATGTCTAGCATTCCGTCTCCTAATTTGCAGAAATATTTGGCTCAAGTTCCATTCCGTTTCGCAGAATGAAATATGATGTAGAATAGCGACGCCAAATGTGGATGTGTAGTAGTAAAGTTTAGGTTTTGAAATAGAAATAACTACTCCAAATTAAAACAAGTACTTATTAACAGCCTTGTTTTAAATGATAGCTTTGATTGTATTAGTCATTTGTGCCTTTGAGAACGTTGGTAATTTAGTGAATATGGTTTTCGTTCGAACCCGGGAATGCATCAATGAATTTTTCAAAATCTATAAGCATATATCTATAGCTCAGTGGTGAGGGAAAAGATCATAAGGAATCCAGCAAGTTTCTGATGGTTTCTGAAACTTGTACATCCGTAGGTAGGTACGTAGGTACCCTATACTCCGACGCAACAGGTTTGGACGCAACTGGGAAATACACGCTAAGATAAGAGTCGCTTTGACTGATCGCATTTCTATTTCCTTTCATACTGTGTCTGTTACACTGTAATTCTCCTCTAGTGTCAGGATTTCAAACATAATAAGTTTTCGGTCCTTGACACAATTAGATAACAATCTTACTTAATAACGTGCCCGGAACCCACAGCATATTCTTTCGAACTATTACATGATTCATTTTGAGCCTTCTAGATTTATTTCTCCACCAACCACGAGCACGAAACTATGCAGACGGTACAGGTGAACTAAACACGATACATTTTGGTTCTGTCTTATCATGTCTGACGACCAGTTTACGGTCGCGAATCCCTTTGGAATTGATGGGTAAGTCCTGCAGAGCCCGGTAAGCTCGCTCGTAAACGTGAAAGCTTCCGGAGGGCCGTTAGAGAGGTCACGAGGTGCCGCGTGTCGGTCGGGGCATAAAATAAAAGTGTCGCGGTTGGCCGCTACTGTTGGTGAGGTTGTCGCATGATCCGGGTAGTGGGATGAAACATTGTCAACCGAAACGCATGTTATGATGACTTTCACCCTTAAATTTGGCACTATTTATGGTTTAGTACGCAAATGTTGCGAAGACCCAAACGAAGACGTACTTTATTACCTGAGAGTGATGTAGAGTCAGCCACACATCCTGATGTGTAACTGAATACACACCTGTTACGACAACAGGAGGTGCAGATACAGTAAGATGAGAGTCAATTGAAGAAATTTGTCAGTTTTATGTAAACCTTGATGTGTGGCTGTACGTACACATCAGGGCAAGTTTGTTAGACTATTAGATAGAGGCTGTTGGTCTCAGCGTTCTAGCTTGTCCGATTGTGAGGCCGGTCGAACCGGTCCATTCGTGCCGAAGCGTAGCTCTGCCATGATTTAAAAAAAATACATTAGTACTGAACGTGTAATGCTGAATTCCCGTAAACACGTGTGTCTGGTATCCAGGTTACGCTCGCGCGGGGGCGTCCGTCTGTCAGTCACGGTCTCGCCTCGCGCCTGACACATTTTTTTGCAATAATTAAAAAAGTTCTCAGCGGAATTCTAGTTATGCTGAAAAATAAATTAGAATACTATCTCATTTTAAAACGCATTTAAGTATCATCGTTGATTACATAAATTCTCTAGTACCTAGATGGTAATGTTTTCTTGTTTGGGCTACAGAATCAACAGATTGTGATCTTGAAATGTCATGTATCGTATCCACTGAGCTACCATCGATGAGCAGTAGTAGTGACTACAGATAAGAACACGCCTTCTACAATGGGTCGAGGTTTGAAGCGGAGTACTTAATGCACATCTAGATAGATCTAAATTAGATACAAAATTTACTATTCTCCATTCACAGACATCTATATGCATTCATGGAAAATCTCACTGGTTTCCAAATAAACACGAGTAGGCTCAACTGCTCAAGTGGGCTTGGTCGGCGGCACGGCGCATGCGCCAACCTGCGCGCGCGCCAAACCAAACAACATTCTGCGCGATGCTTCCGATGCGCGATCTGACGCGTCAGGAATGTATACCGTTTCTCGTCAGGGGCAGGAAACGGAGATATTTTTAACAGTTTCATTCAAAGGTAAAATGATAACTTTATTAAGGACTCCACGTGACTCTACCATCTATTGCAATGTAGGTATAACCTACTTATTTGATGGTAGATAAATAAATAAATAAAAAAGCTCGTCTAGAAGGAATCTCTACCATCTTATTATCTTTTGTCTCATCTCTCTGTTTTTGTATTATCTTTTGTCAAAAAACCTATGAACTAGTCATATTTTTATTTGGTATTTTGCGATAACGATTCATCATAACATTCCATCGTAAGCATTGTGATGGTCAGTAAATATTTTTCTTTTCTTTCATATTCAAATAAGACCTTTACATTACATTAGAATGGATACAATTTCTAAAACGGTCTAAGTATAGAATAAAAACCCTGGCTTTAATTGAAAAAGGATTAAGTGCATCACTTGTAAACATGTTCTGTCACAGAACTTCTGTGAATTATTCAGTTCACACGCCTTCGTCGTAACAGGAGTCGCTTGCGGCGGCGGCGCGGCGGCGCGGCGGCGGCATTTCGCCACCATGCTAATCTGATTAGCTCATTAAGTGCGGCGACCGCTCACAGGCGCCACTCAGCAAACTCATCCAACTCATTACTTAATTCGTTTACTCTGCGCCGATTGATCAACGTCTGCATGACTCGGGGGATATTTCTGTTAAGACGAAAATAATAGCAATTAACTTAGAAGCTAGCAGCCAGGAAAACATTAGAAGACTGATCTAACCACTATGTAGATTAATGGCTATTACCATAGTGGAAAAGTATGTTACAAGAATAACAAATTCTAATCGCAATGTGAAGAGTAGTTATAAATCTTGAAACATGAGCATTATTTATCTAAACAAGAATACAGTACTTCATAGATGAATAAATTGAAAAGCAATTTATATTCCACTCCGGCGCGTAATTATAATGTTAATGAATAAAGAATGCGGTGAAATATTCGCAATCAAACACCGCGCAGCGACGCGGGCGAAACAACAGCTCCAAGCGGCCATGGAAATAATGCTTTCTCTACACGTCGAGTTTTTTACTACAAAGATATATGTACATAAATGCTAAAAGCTGAAAATTATGTTGTCAAACGGATTCTAAGGCAGTGAAATAAATTTAAAGTTGTACTTAGTAACGGAATGTTTTACTCGTAGCCATTCATGGATTGATAAGAGAGATACTTATGCGAAAGTAAAATTATCTTCAGGCCAATATTTCGGCCTCAACGATCTGTCCTGTACGCTAGGAGTCCGGGCATAATTCTTCTTCTACTATTGGCACATAATAGTCTTAATTATTTTGTGATAAGAATATGCACAGATATAGTTACCTAAGTGCTGCAATCAAAATGATAATTTTTCTCCCTTATCCTGATTCTACTTTACCACCATGGCATTCAGAAAATCCGAGTAAGTATAAATCCTATTTACGCAAGGCTGAGCATAGACGTTCCTAAATTGTGTTTAATTCTCCGATCTTATTAAATAGGACTCCTTTTATTCCCATTATATCACAAAATAAAAACTCACGATGTACAAAGTGAATCATTACGCATAGAATTCGTGATTCACCCGCCTATTACAACCTAATTAAAGCTCCCTTGTTTTCCAAATTAGTGTTTACGTTTTGTCCAAAAGTTGGTATTATGTGAACGGTGTCAACAGTCGTTAAGTAACGTTTAATTTGGGCTCATTACAACTAATGGCGGGTGAAGATGTTAGCGCGGGGACCCGCCGCGCCGGGAGCCGGGCCAGTCGCCGCGCGACGCCGCACGCTGCGCCCGCGCCCGCGACCACGAGCCCGAGCCCCGAGCCCACCACGCAACGACGCGACTACGCGATCGCGATACAATACAAAACATTATAACAAATTGAAATATCGAATTTTACGACACATACGAGTACGACGACGAAAAACACAATGTAAAATAAAGTGCATTTAGTGACCACAACGATACGCTATTCCTGCAAGACTTTCTGCTACTGAAAGGTAAGATTTCCAAAGCAATTTTCAAGCTAAACATTGTTGAATATCAAGATCTGAAGAAATTAAAAGTGCAGACAGGCATAATTTGCCAGTTTTCGATGTGAGAGATGAAATTAATTTCTTATCGGATCTTTCAAAGAGATAAGATGAAGTTAATTTCTTATCGGATCTCTTCTATTAAATCCGAGTAGTAAACTAAGATGCTTTAAAAAGTTAATTTGTTAATGCAGTGAGGGAAAATGCTTAAAACTTTAATGGTGAAACCATAAATCTTAATAGTGTTGGAAAGAAAAGCAATAAAATAAACAAGAAATAACACATTGCGGCCGAGTGGTGCGCGCGGAGAGACGGCGCCCGCCGGGTGCAAATCTTGTTTAATTGTAGTTTTCGCGACAAACGACACGTAATTACTAAAGCTACTGGTACTTTAGATAACGACAAATCACTATCTCCTGCCAAATAAAGTGTTAATTTCGCGACTGGTATTTTCTCTATCTAATTTTATTTTGAGTCTTTTAACAAAATTCGCAAAATATTAGGTAACGAACAAGTCACGCATCTGAATAAATGATTGAATAGTAAGAATACATAATATATTTGATTTGCTAACCAATCTAATCTACTATACAGCTAGTTCTTACACTCAATTGCACTCAATTTAACTATAATTTATCGACAGGTAGGTATAAAAGGACTCTGTTTTGTTCGGTATCTATACGTTATATTTAAAAACATTAATAAAGGTTTTTGTTAAGTGTGTCAGTGATATTGATGATACGATAACGAGCTATCTTAATGTGTTTACGAGCTCATCGACCTGAACAACCCATTACTGGAGTATTTATTTACTAACCGCGTTCAAACCGCGTCTTCATTACGGAAGTGTTGTGTATCTTCCTCTCTCCTGTCCCGCCCCGAGCTCATCAATTCCGTTTCCCAATATCGGCCTCAGATGTTTTGTATTATGAATATATTGAGCGCCTAAATGAATGTGGCCGGAGTCGGCGGCGGGGTATTTCAGGCCGGAGCTGGAGCGTCCATAAAGATCGCAGATTACTTCGCCGGCGAAAACATGTTGACCGAAGGGAGCCACGGAACTAAAGCATAAATTATTCACCGAATAACTAATATTACTCGTGAGTCATGGCGCCGACGTGTCATCTTCAAAAGGTTTCAAACGCGGTGAATAGGTTATGCCGGCATGAATGGTTTATTTGGCACCGACAACACCGCGCCGCGGCGCCGAGCCGTCTCGCCTTAAGGCCAGAGGTCAAACTGATACTCATTCGTGCACCATAGCCCAATCTTAGAGTTAACCCAATATCAACTAAATCGCAAACTGGAGGTAGGTGCCAATCTCTTTGACCGTCCCGCACACTTCGGTACTTCTCGCAATAGTTCGCTCCAGTAGTTACTACGTTTGTTTTTGTTTCCTCAAAGTGGGACCGGAACTGCTCTATTGCTTGTAGGATGGTAATCAAAACACTGATCAATACAATCGAAGAATGGTTGCATTGTTTGAAATAACAAATACAGCATTGAAGATCACCAACAATATGGGGAGCGACGTTTGAGCGCGTGTCGCACCGACTTCGCACCGAGGCATGCGGTGTCATGCCTCGTGCCGCTCTAATGTTGAACCATTTATAACCAAGACGCCTTCTTTAAATTGAACTTTCAATAATTCAAGCGAATGAATACAATTTATCAAAACTGCCACGAGTTTTCATAACTTGCATTTGTTGGCAGTTATTCAAGGCCTCATAATATACAAGTACCTAAGGCTACATCTTAACGTGCTGCGTATCCCATTTATTTATTCTAAATCATTGAAGTTTCTATAGAAACTGATATTTTCCTGTGGAAACTGTACGGGTCACAACAACGACAATCTACGTTACATTGAGGCAAAACTATAACACAGTCAATGGTTTTAACGAACTATTTCAATTTGAAGCAGGAAAAAAGCAAACACCTCAGAACTTTATTTCCTTTTTCCTCCCTTGACAAGCAATTTGTCTAATTAGGACGACTTCGGAGAATAACTTTGTCGTTTGTCCCAAAGGGATTACGACTGTACAGCCAGTACAGTCACCGCGCATCAGCCGCGCGCGCGGTGAGAGGTGACTCACCAGTTAGCACTATGCAGTGGCACATCTCCTAAACATACTCACATGGTGTTGACACATACGACACCAGGTGGATTTATCTGAACAATGCATATGTACATAGGAATCCACTTTATGCGTAACGTTTTGATTAGAATATTGCAGGCCTGAATCATTTCATTACCTGAGTAGATACAGGTACAATAATAAAACTGTTTTTGACGTTTGATGTAAGTTAAGGGTAGGCCCATTACAATATTTATTTGAAGTTATATCCAGCAGTTGTTTTCTTGAAACTTAAGCATTGAAAAAGATTGGGCAGAAGATCGCTAATTACGAGTAGCTACATACTGAAGTTTTTTATATTCAAATGCCCGAGCTGGTTGCACGTATTGCATAAACTTGTTCAGCGAGCGGCGCGGGTGAGCCGCGTGGGGCGGAGTGGTCTTGTTGGGATGCCTCCGCGGCAAGGGCCTGTCTATTTCCGGCCCACGCGGAGACGATACACTTTTAGATTGAGATATTCACATGCTCGAGATGTTAGCGCCGCGCGGCGGGTGCACCCGGCCCAGCGTGCGCCGGCGCAGGGCGGGAGCGCCCGGCATTGTTCGCGAGTATTGTCTCCGGCCCACTCTCGCTCCATCGACTTTGCATATTTTCTTCGATTCGCTCCGTTTATTACAATCATTAACCGATGCAGCGTGTCCCGTACGACTCGAGCCAGACAAAAAGCGCATCGCTTACATTGTTCCGATTGCCGTACTCGCACTCGTGCACCGCGAGTGGAAACATTACAGATCGCATTCATAACGGTCTGTTTAACCCAACTAGATGCAATGTTACAGACAGACACGCAGCTCCGGCCGAAGCGCCCAACATGTTTAATGACTGTGCTTTGATTTACTGATTCCGCAAAACTCATATCTATATGCAGCCAATAATTAGCAGTAGGTTCTTTATGCAAGATAAGTGTGATGCACTGAATCATGAACATCTCCGTCGATAACGCTAGACATGTTTGGCCGCTGATATAAACTGCTGCGTGGCAACGGACGGAACTGTACTTTAATGTGCAAGATTAAAATAGGTGGCCTGTTTCTTAAATAAAATGTATTTGTCATCTTATAAGATTGCCAAGTTCCGGATGAGCTTTAATCATTTAATTAATGGACGAATTAAGAGAAGATAATAGGAGGATCAGTAGGATGTTGCGTTCGTGATTTTATAATAATGTTAGCACAAAGTCGCGTAAGGCGAAGTGTAGCAGAGCAAGGGCTTTGTGATATAAATAGTCCAAGTGCAAGCATAGAGTGGCTGCCTACGTGTGTCACTGGGAAGCTCTTTGTCTCACAGTAGCTACCGCATTGGCGAAAACGTAGCTATTCCGAATACCTAACATTCATTTTCCACTTTTCTTGCAACATTTATAGATCGTGTTAGGTACTAATAATTGTTTTTATTTCTTAAAAACAAAGGAATGTTACATAAACGAACAGCTCTATGCACAGTTTTCCAATTTACTTCTGATACCTGCCTAATCTTAATACCTAATGGAACATTTCAAAACGATTTTCCAAAGAGGGCTTTCTCCGGCGGCGAGGATGAAGGGAGCGGTTTAATGTGAACTAATCGTTATTACACCAGTTATCGGCGCGTTTATCGCTGAAGGCGATCGCGATAGGTGACGTCAGCGCTATTAGCCCAGATCCCAAGGACAAGGACACGCGCCGAGCGGTGACGAGGCGGTTACTTACCTCCCTTCAGTTTATGGGACCAAGACTTCATGACTTACCTACCTGACATAGTATGGTGGTGGACTGTGTTGAACTTGGATCTTTTTCGTTTTATTGCATGTTTTAAGTTTAAAACACCTGTAAATAAATATATAGACTAAATCATATTATCTTGTTATACTGACTGTTTTTTGCCTTAAACAATAAAAAATAAATGCGGCATGACTAGAATCTGTAACTGTATTAAAAAAGTAAGAAACATTCACAAGATATTTGTGAAGTATTCTTAATTGTTTACTCTCATGTACGAACAAGTTTTAAAATGATATTTTTTTGTTATTTCCAGCCGTCCAGTAACGCGCATGTCTTACACGAAGCAACTCACAGCCGCGCCCGACAGCGAGCGCGAGCGCGAGCACGAGCGCGAGCACGAGCAAGCGATGTCTGCGCGCGCGCACCTCGCCGAGCTGCCGCCGCGGCCCGGCGCCTCGCCCGGCCTGCTGCGTCGCCGCTACTCCGTGCCCGAGACCATTATGAGAAAGTGAGTGTACTCTGAACTCTTGCACTAAGTAATTTAATAACATATTTTGGATGGATCATGTAAATGTGTTGAGATTGTAACTTTTAAAGAGCTTAGAAATAACTCTTTATAATATACATTTAAATTACTTTAATTATTTACCTTACCGTATATTATACATAGTTAATGTGAAAAAATATTTTCATATTTTCAGATATCGTCTAGCACAACAGCGGTCAGATTCTGAAGACAGCGGGCAGGCGGCGAGCCCGCCGGCGTCGGCGTCGCCGGGCCGCGGCTGCGAGTCGTGCGGCTCGGGCTGCGAGGCGGCGCCGGCGCGGCCCGCGCGCCGCGACCGCGAGCTCATGCGCCGCTCGGCGCTGCTGCGGCGGCTGTGGGGCCGCGCCTGCGCGCCCGGCGCCTGCTGCTGCGCCGACTGCGACGCGCGCGAGACGCGCTCGCTCGACACCTCGCGCTCCGAGCTGCGCCACCTCTCCGGCAGCTTCGCGTCCTCGCGCCACTCGCACGCCGCCGGCTGGGCCTCGCCCAAGCGCCAGCGGCTCGACTTCCGCGGCAGCGAGGAGATGCTCCGCGCCGCCATGCGCAACAGCTACGACCGCGCCGAGGAGTCCCGCTGCGAGAAGGCTGCCGCCGAGCGCGCCGAGTGCGCAGAGTCCACCTGTCACTTCCGGCACGAAACTTCCTCGTACATCGAAACGACGGATGCACTGACGGACAACGAGTCCAAGTTTGATGCTGGAAGCGAGAGAAACGCCTCTACTCAGTACTCGGAGCGACTCTCGTCGGATACTGTTACTGCGGAAGTGAAATCGGACCTCACGAATGAGCCCGCGGAGAGCGAGAACTCTGCCTCACACACGCAAATGGACGACCACTCGTTCACCGACACGTCGGACACGTTTTCGACGTCTATGTCAACGGCGAAGGAGGCCAATGGATCTATAAAGTTTGCAAAGCAAATATCAAAAAGCGCTCATATAGACGGTCGCATCAGTGAGCGGTCGGGGAGTGTGGACAACGACGACACCAACGTCCTGCCGTACGACACGCCGCTCACTGTGGAGACCCCGTCGTACGAGCTGCTGGAGATCGTGGTCTCGGAGACCTTGAACAACCCCGCGCCAGCCGTCAAGAGCGGCGCGCCAGAGAATACGTCACACCAGACGTTAAAGGCCCCGGTGTCTAATCATAGATTGCCACCGAACATGAATATCGACGAATACGTCTCCAATATTTTAGTAGAGAGTTTAAATTCCTTAACGGATCAACTCGAGTGTATGAATGCTTCGATCGGGAGCGATCGTAAAATAAACATCGTTGAGAAAGAAATTAAGGTTAAGCTGCAGAACACAGGAGTGAATACAATCGTACATTTAAGCCCAACATCAAACAATCAAATTATATTTGGAAATGAGGAGCTCTGTAATAGGGACGAAAGGAAAGACAGCTGCAACAACGTCCAGGACGTGAGGGACAGCGTTATCATCAGGGAGGAGCTCGTCAGCGTGGAGTCCAACAACAATGTGACGCCCTGCGCCGCGCACGACCGCGGCGACCGCAGCGACCGCAGCGCGACCACCGCGCCCTACTACGACGCGCCCTTCAGCGACGCGCCCTTCAACAGCCTGCACCACGACAGCGTCAACCAGGCCGTGCTGCAGCAGATACAGAAGCTGTTCCAGGACGAGCTCCAGAACATGGACTCCGACATCAGCTACCAGGTCGGCTCCATACCGGGCGTGTCGCACATTGAGATTTCCAACGTCGACGTCTTCCTGGACAATAACTCTGATGCGATATTAGGAAACAACGACACCATCGAGGTGCGCACGCAGAATGGAGTGGAAATATCAGAAATCATCAGCGGAGTTGGTGCAGGGAATTATTATGAGGACATTGATAACAATGTAGTTGTTCCCCGATTTTCAGCTTTTCCGAACACCGACTCTATGGAAGTAAACACGTCATCCTCAGATGATGCTGAAATAATAGGGTCCGACTGCACGAGCCTAGTCGATAGCTTGGATGATCCAAACTCCCCGCGATCGATTCTTTTACGCAGATCGTTTAATAATAATAGCAACAAACGAAGCGAATTAGTGCGCTCCGCTATCGACGTTTTAGATTTGCTTCCAGAAAACTCGTCGAGAGATGACAGCGGGCATCCCAGAGAGAAGGGCGAATCGTTCTTTATCAGGATAAAAGACGATGACTGCGATTGCGAGAAAGAGAACGTGGTGGTGGCGGATCACATGCCGGAGAAGATAAAGCAGCGGCTGTACCGGCGGCACCGCAAGCGCGAGCTGCGCATGGAGTGCGCGCGCCGCTCCAAGGTGAAGCAGCTGAAGCGCGAGCTCGAGCGCCAGCGCCACTCCGAGCTGTGCGCGTCGCGGCGCGAGCTCGAGCGCGACTGCGCCGCCGTCATCAACGCGCTCATCGACGAGGTCATCGCCAAGATCGCGCAGGACGAGTACAAGTGCATGCGCATCAAGCACAAGCCCAGCAGGATGATCATCTCCAAGTCCGACGAGAACGTTTCAAGAAGAACCTGGAGGAAGGATGCTGACTACCAGCAAGGCAAGGAACTTTTTAGAACTGCCAAAAATAGCTCTACCTCCTACAAGGAGAAACCTACCAAAGGGAAAAAGTCTGACCGACATCACATACACGGGAAACTATCCTTGCTGACACATCCCACGTCGCCGTCATCCGAGGATCGGGGACCGAAAAGAATTTACCAAAAATCTGAAATACACGAAGGGAATAAGTGTATAGAGATCCTTGAAATTTTAGAATATGTAAACGGTTCACAGAGCTCCCCGGAAACGACAAACTCCGACGAAAACCACAATCACAAAAGTAAAAAGTCTCGAATACCGGTGCCGGTGTACGAGCGAATACAAAAGACACCAAAAAGCTACTCGCAAAAGTTTCACTACTCCAGTGTTGAGAGGTTGAACTCCCCAACGGTGTCGCGCGAGACGAATAAGAAACCGACCAACTTTCTGGCCAACATGCTGATGGAGGTGCTCGCGGACGACGAGGCGAGCGAGCCCGCGCCGGAGCCGGCGGAGGAGGCGGTGCGCGCGCGCCGCGCCTCCGTGCCGCACGCCGAGCCGCGCTCGCGCTCCAACTCGCTGCGCTTCCGCCGCGTGTTCGACAGCATCCCCGAGGAGAAGGCCAGCCTCAGCATAGACTCCTCCAACGAGGACGTCAACCACAACCGCCGAGCCTCCGCGCCCACGCTGGTCGAAAACATTACCATAAGACCGCCACACTCTTACAACCGCAACGCTCATGCCACTCAGCCCGAGCACACGAGGGGCGATGAAGTGGTCAAGGTGAGAAACGCTTTACAGATATCGAAGGAAACTAAAAGCGCCGGAACTTCGCCGTTGGTCGACAAGGAGCAGGAGAAGAGGCCTCAGCGGTTAAAAAGTCAGACGACTATGACGTCACCTAGCCGCAAGTCGGCAGCGACGAGCCCCATCCACAGCTCAGGGGGAACGACGGCGCCCTTGACGACCTCGACGGCAACGGTGGCGGGCTCGACGACGACGGCGGCGGGCTCGGCGACGACGGCGACCAGCTCGACGGCCACGGCCAACGGCGCCGCGGCCAGCGGCAAGCGCGGCCTGGCCTCGCGCAGCCGCGCCTGGCTCGGCTTCACGCGCCCCGAGGCCTCGAAGCTCGAAGAAGGTATCGCCCTCGCTTGTGCCACTCCGCTGCATACGCACCGCACAGCTTCGGTTTCCGTAGAGTAGCGCCGACGCGTCACCCCTCACGATACTTATTATTACTTATTCAATTAGAAACATGAAATTCATTGTAAAAAATATATTTTGTCAGAGAATTATCATTTGTATTCGGTAGAGTTTGTAAAATGGCACCGTTATACCGGCACGTTATTTATTTTGTTTTATTTTTATTATAGAATGCATTTATGTATTATGTACGAAATCGAATAAACGATTGTGGTTATGCAATACTCGTTTCATTTACCGAAGGTTCGAGGGAGACGAGCGTCGATGTAGACGCGCAGGGCGAGCGTAAGTGCCACGCCGGCACGCAGTGCGACCGCGAGCGCGCGCGCCGCACCGTGCGCACCATACAGACCGAGACCTCCGACCCCGTGATCGTGGGCGGCGACCGCGGCCGCGACGACGGCAAGGCGCGCCCTCGCGACGAGCCCAGGCGGAGGGAGGCCAAGCCTAAGAAAGGGACGGACCGAACGAAATCCGAGTCCCGCGATCGCAGGGCGTCGGAGCCGCACGACAACGCCGGCCGCTCGCCGCCGGGGCGGAGACGCGACTCCGATTTTGCCGTTCGAACGACTGACAAAAGAAAAATACGAACGATATCTGTGGAACGAAGTGAGGAGGAGACGGTGCGCACGAAATCCGTGAAGCTGCCCGAGTTCCGAGGTGGGGGAGGCGGCGGGGGGGCCAGCTCCAGCGACAGCAGCGACTCCGGCGGCAGCCTGCTGTGCTCGCTGGCGCCCAAGTGGCTGTCGGCGCACGCGCGGCACAAGCGCGGCGCGCGCCGCCGCGACGCCGCCGCGCCCGCCTCCCCGCCGCCGCCCGCCTCCTCTACGACCTCTACCAGTGACCACAACACGTCAGGTGATTCATGGTCTACTAGCACTTAAGCCTCCATAAAAATGTCATACTTAAGTCAGATCAAAGAAATAAAACCGCACTAGAGGAGATTCGATTTCTCCTAAATTGGACTCACCTGGACAGGTCAGGTACCTTATGAATCTAGTATAGTTAAAATTTATGAAGAGAAGATTAGATATGTGAATGAATGTAAGTTCGTTGGCACACAAAAGAAAGTCAAATAAAATCCCATACTAGTATACCTACTGAAGAACAACGGAGGTAAGTGTTGTGAGTTACCCAACTAGTCTGTTGAACGGTGTCCCAGGCGGGTGGTCGGTGACGGTGGCGGGGTCGTGCCGCGCGGCGCTGCCCGCCGACCTGGAGATGCGCCTGCGCTTCCCGCACGAGCGCGGCCCCCCCGCGCCCCCCGCGCCGCACGCCCCGCACGCCCCGCACGCCACCCCGCCGCACGCCGCGCGCGCCCTGCGCTCGCCGGACAAACGACAGGTATAAGTAGTTGCAAATTGTGTGAAGAAGACACGACTACTATTTATAATGTGGCCAGGCCATTTTATAAATAGGAGAACTAGTAAACAGAAAATAATGTGTGACAAAAAAATACGCTTTAATACAACTAAACTGCCAAATCATACCAAAAGTGTAGAGTTTGTAAGTTTGGTGTCGAACTTTGGGTCTACGTAAAATCTGATAGGTAGCTATTTTCATAGTGCGAAAGCCCAGCCATAGTAATCGAGCGTCTTGGTAACATTTGATAAAAATATTTTCCGTGAGATTTCTCTGTTCTATTGAACTAAATAAGAACTACTTAGTTAGGCATTGAATACTACCGAAATTAGGAAATGACCGAGTTTTGGTTGCGCAGGAGTGCGGGTGCGCGTGCGCGTGCGCGCCGCTGCCGCCGCACCACGCGCACGACCCCAAGCTCAAGCTCACCATGAAGAAGGAGGCTCTAGGTTTGTTGCTGTTTCTTATCTCACACCTAATCGCGTCGTACACATTACGGTTTGTTAAACATAGCTTGATTGGTGCAGCAATCAAGAAAGTCTAAAACTTATGTAGTCCTAGTTCTGAAAGTCTTATTCTAAGAAATATCTCCGACATGCTGTTGTAGAGATCGATATACATATTTTTTTTATAATTCTCGCTATAACTAGTCTCAATTTCAAAAATCCATAAATACCTACTCGTTATCTACCAAACCTGTAGTCGAGCAGTTGCTATGAGACCCGTGTCGCCCCATTAAACTTTTGACAGTACGTAAATGAGCTTTATCAGATCCACTGTTGGCTGTACCAGCAAGATAATAATCATGATATCGAAAACCACATAGTGGGTAACTACTAGGGGGATTTTTTAGATAGCCTTGTTTTGAATAGCTAAGGAAATTAGAAACAACTAAGTTATTCCTGAACATTTTATCCAGATTCTTCAATTCTTGCGTCAAAGAGTATGAAGAAGTCTTCAGACCCGCTGCCGGACCTCGAGACGTTCCGCGCCTCGCGCAGCAAGACCAAGAGCTCCGTGAAGGTACGCACTCTCCCACAGAGTATCGCCATAGTATTATAAAACTAATGTTGTAAAATATGTGGAAAGTATTTTGAAGAACATCAGCCATCACCTTAGGATGACTAATCAACGTAATATATAATCAAACTCATTAGATATCTCATCAAATCTCTGAATCCGCAGAAACTACGCGTATTTGAAACTGGCAGGGGTTTTTACAGTGTTTCCCTCACTTTTAGTTAGAACTTGTCACAATTAGTGAGAAGAATATTAATATCTGAAATATTTTCCATAATGTCCGAATTATCTATTAATATCTGACTGATCAGTAGTTTAACCTTAATTAAGTACATAATGAGTAGGTAAAGTACTAAGAAAAGAATACACTATTATTTGATTATGATAATTAACTGAGACAGTTGCTTGTACACATATTTACACCCAGAAGGCGGTTGTTTCAGACGCGACGGGGGTACTCCCTGCACTGCTGGCTGCCCGACGACGAGCCCACGCCCATGCGGTATGCACACCCTCATACACACTACTTTGACATGTACCTGCACGCCTACGTGGTCCTTGTTCAACAATTATGGGTAGAAAAGGACACTTGTTACAAATAGATAAATAAGACGAAGATGTTCACTGTACGTACGTAAAATAGCATAATCCCTGGATACTTTTTCAACAAGATTGCTCAGTGTTGTCCCTGAAATTGAATATTCCCCATGAAACAAGTTGTATTTTCCCACAGGACGAGTAATGGGCTGTCAGTGCTGGGGTGTGCCATCATCCCGGAGCTGAAGCCGCGCGTGCCCACCATGAGCGAGCGCGACCTGACGCGCGCGTACACGCCGCGCCACTACCTGCGCTCGTAGCCACCCCGCGCGCGCCCCGCGCCCGCGGCGGGGCAGCTGCCTGCGCTCGCGCGCGCCTAGCGAAGCTGTCGTAGCGCCTGTCGCGTGCGTGGCCGTAGCATTCCAGAGTGTTGGACTCCGCTCGAGCGCCGTAGCAGTCGCTGTCCGCTGACGTCCCCGTGCTAACAACCATGTAGCACTCGCTGCGCGTCTGCCACGACTACGAGCTACGGCTAGCCGCGCCCCTACGTAGCAGCCTACTACTGACGTAGCGTCCCTGGGCCTCCGCCCGATACTGTAATGTGCCTCCCAACACGCTCCCAATGTAGATAATAATAAAGATTTATAGATTATGCACATAGTGGTACAGTTTTTGTATTAAATTTATATTAACGTTAACAATAAAATTTTTAAACGAATTGTCAGATTTTGCTGCTCTTTTATTTTCAAAAAATTAAAAGGGATAAGTAGTACGAGATTACTATTACTAAGGAAATAAAATTACAGTACTTATATTTTTATATGAATTAATAAATTCACACAACACCTCAAAAATTGACCTGACTCCGTACTAAGTAGCTTAGGTATGTAGGTACCTACTTGTGTTACAGATATCAGACAACAGAAGAAACACGAATAAAATACTTAAATAAAAAAAAGACTTACAAGTATAATATACGACACCCAGACACTGAACAAACACAAGTGTTTATCACACGAATGTTTGTCCAGGGTGGGGATCGAACCCACGACCTTTGGCGTATTAGGTAGGGTCACTACCAAACGCGCAATCCAGCCAGTCATTATTTCCAATATAACTCTGCTGCAGTAATTTTCAATCGAAACTGAACAATAAAAATATGAATATCAAAAAATAATCAAAGAAAAAATCCCAAATATAAAAATAAAATAATTCTAAAAAACCATAAATTCTATAAAATAGGTCTGTCGCCAACAACCTCCATCATAGAAATCAAGTCATCGCTAAGTACTATCATGGGAGTTGGCTTAATCACCCCGCTTGCAAATTTCTAAAATTGTAAATCTTTAAATAGTAGAATAGAAATTTAAAATTGTAATCAATATTTTTTATGTAGATAAAGGTATAAGCCCGAGTGAGTGATGATGTAAGTAGTAACATCTGCACGGAGCGTGCCCCCGACTTAGAGACACCAGCTAGCTGTGCTAGCCTGCTCTGCGAGGAGTTTAACTAGGCGTAGGTGATATTGACGACCTCAATATTTAAAGTGCCTAAAGCCTAGTTTAGTTTAGCATTAGGCCAGTATTTTAGTCGAGTGAACATTAGTTATTAAACTATACGACTAAATTACTCAGAAATCGTTCGCATTATTGGGCGAGTACAGTACACAAGTGTAGTACCTACAGACTTTTTTAGCCGGTGAACCAGTGAGCATGGAAAGGCCTGGTGGGGGGCGCTACTCGCCCAAAAAAATAGATCAAATTGGATTGAATCGACTAAATTACTTACTACTGCCGGCTCGACCGGAGTGATACCACTGCCTCACAGAAAACCGGCGTGAAGCAGCTCCTGTGCTGAGTTTCGCCGAGTGAGTGAGGGTACCGGAGGCCCATCGGGAGGGAAGGGGATAAAAGGTTAGGCAGCGCACTTGTTGCATGTGTTCATGAGCGGCGGCAATTGCTTACCATCAGGTGATCCGCCTGCTCGTCTGCTACCTATCACATAAAAAAAAACCTTTCTCGACTAAATTCTTTGGTGTTCAGACACATTTAGTTACTAATTACTCGCCACTCGGACTAAAATACTGGCCTAATGCGAACTAGGCTTAGGCGTAGCACCCAACAAAACTTGCACCCAGTAGTATGAACTTGAAGGAGTACGAAAAAAATAATTTTATTTAAAAACATCAATCCCTCATAATTCCTAATTTAAAAAATGCAAAGCAAATTAAAACCTGCTAGGTCGATCAATTTATTAAAATTAATTGGGTATGTAGTAGGTACTAAAGCCAAATCAAAATCGATTCATTTCTTTGTCATCGAATAAAAAAGTACGCAAGGCTGTTTAAATTTTGATATCTTTGTACATAGATCCCAGTGTAAAAAAAAAACAACAACAAGCGCGAAAAAGTTAAAATGTCATAAATTAGGTAGGTCTTAGTATTTTGCTTGTAGTTTTTTATAATTAATTTAATTGATTTATTCAGTAAGTAACTAGGTAGGTGATAAATGAAATTAAGATTTTAATAAAAATTATGTTTAATTGAGTACCTTTCTGATGTGAGGAAAATTGGCGTTCTTGTCAACGATTGAGAGTAACGTGTGAGTATTGATACACTACGAACAAAGTGAGTAAATTAATCTGCGAAGAATAACACATACTAAATCTTTACTATTTTGAAAGTCAAAACTTGTTAGGTACGCACATTATATTTCTAATGAATAAATTATACTTACTTATAATTCAATGTTGCAAGTACTTTTACAAGTTTACGATTTTCGAAAAGTCCACTTCAGTAGATAAAGTAATGAAATACAAGAAGGATGCAAGTAGGGTTTATCTAATTCGACTTGAATGCATACAAAACTTTTTCTTTTTTCTTGTTGAATACCAAGACAGGTATTATTTTGAGACTTATCATGGAGTGAGCATGAAGTGAACCTTATTTCACTGCGTGTGATATTATTTTAGTCCGTAGGTATTCTTTACATTGGGCATTGCTGAACTAAAAAAACTGATTTATTATCACTGATAGGTATTACCTACACATGTACCTATCCTATTAGTTTGTAAAAGTTTTGTATTATTAGAGGGAGGCCAACGAGCATTGTGACGTGTTGAGAAGTCGGCGAGCGCGTCCGCGCGGGCCGCGGGCGCAGCGCGGCGCCGGGCTCTCCTTCATCACTAAAAGTTGATAAGATATTTTATGTAAGTACCTACCAAATTATGATACCAAAACTTTAGACAATCAAGTTTTAGGAAGGACCGAAGGCGGCACTGCCGCTTACCTCATAAAGTATGGTAGGTACTATGGAACTCGGTTTAAATTTCACGATTTATTGACAGAGTACCTAAGTATAGGTATGTTTTATTCATGTAACATAATATTACATTCATGCCTACTCTTTTAAAAGTGTCTATCGAGTCTGTCATCCTTACCCAGTAGGCCTGCTGAGATGCCGTTTCACCCTCGGCTTAAAAACCCAGGATCGTAAGAATCGTCTGACTAATCCGCTAAACTAATATTGCTAAACATCTGTGTAGAGATATAATAGTTCTTGGAACAAGATGCCGAGTGCAAGGAGGTAATTGCGCCTCCCATAAAAAAAATATATTAATTGCAAAACATTTTTTTTTAATTCCAGGCAGAGACGAGAGCTTGCCGCGCGCCGCGGCCGTGCGTCCACGGCTCAGGTACACCGGTGAGTTCCACCTGATAATAAAGCAAAACTGCACTAGCTGACTTCGATTAATGAACATACATTTTTTATTTGAACTGGTGCTATGCCGATTAATATACCTACATATTTAAGGTATCGTGTTCGCCCCAAACAGTACATTTGTCATTAAGTTACAAGACTGATTTGCGGCTGCGACTAGACTTAGACTTATTAGCTTTATTATAGACTTATTTTGTAAATAATTAATTATTGTCAGTTTTCATTTTCAAATTTAAAAAGTACCTACTTATTTAACTAGATAATTTCAATAAACCGCAATTTATATTTCAGGTTTTGGAGATCGCCGACGGTTGCTCCGCACGGGCCGGCGCGTGTGGCGCTGGTTGTTATAATGTTACTGTTATCTTCGCATAATTGGTAAGTTATTCAACTTAACTGTTTTATTAGAAGATTTTGACATCTTGTTGTCTTTTAATATTGAAATAGAAAAAATAAATTATCGAAACCTTGGCAGTGCACTTTTGTCTCCTCTGGTGCTGTGTCGGTGTCTGTGGGCGGCGGCATGGTAAGCGACCATCAGGTGATCCATCTGCTGCTACCAATCTTAAATAAGATGAAAATAAGTATAAAGGGTAAACAAAACACCCAGTCCCAAGAAGATTAGTTAATTCATTATCTTTTTATCAAGATCTATAATTTCTAGGTATTGTTATGACCAAATCAGCGATGTGCTTCACGATATTCTTAGATTGTTTCATTGTATAATTCCAGGACGAACGCCGCGCGCGCCTCCACTGCGGCCAGTCTGAAGGTGTGAACAACATTCTTGTTTTATTCTGGCTTTGTACTTAGGTTAGTATAATTTTATTATGATATGGTAAGCAAAACGATTGGCCAGGTTCAATTCTTAGATGAGTGAATTTATAGTAAACCTTGCTTGCAATTGCTGAATGCAATGATATGCTTTGGGATATTATTTAGGTACTTATCTTAAACTGTAGTTAATAGTTTTATTATTTATGGAAAAAGTGTACCATTAATCGAAGGGAAAGGGGCTTGAAGGTTGGCAGCCCATTGGGAATCATAGTGTTGCAGTAAATTATATCTGTAAGTCTGTAAGGGATTACTGAAGGGTACATTTTAAGTCTTAGAGGGAAATAAGAAGGTAATACTATACTGTAGTGTAATTTAAAAAAGTTAATGTTTTTATTTGTTTAATTTTTAAATGTCTTTTTTTATGATATAGGTGGTGACGAGCCGACGGATCGCCTGATGGTAAGCGATTACCGCCGCCCATGGATACCACGCAACACCAGTGGTGTTACAAGTGCGCTGCTCACCTTTTAACCACCTTCCCCGGGATTGAGCCTCCGGTTCCCTTAAGCACGCAGTTTGTAGCTTAAAGTTATGATAAATTAATTGTTGATGTAGAGAGAGAGAGAGAGAGCTGTATAAACTACCAGCGAGGACTGAGGATATATCTCAATCTTAATGCTTATTTATATTAATTCACCCTTACGTATCACCCATAACAATTTTTCTTATAATAACGTTTTCGTATATTGACTGTAATCTTCAAGCTTTGAATGTACCTATGTTTTAATGTTCTGTGTACAAAAAGGATTAGTTTTGGATAGACAGGTCTAGTAGGTATTGTAAAATCTTTTAATATTTAATGTAATGATAATTAATAGTTATCTTTTGTATGTTTTAAGCTTCTCCCTGCGCGCGGCGTCGCTTGCTGCCTGCGGCTGCGGGACAAAACAAGACAGGTGTGGTTATTGCATATTTTTTTCTTAAATTAAACTTTGTAATGACAATCAAAGTTTGTAAATAGTTGTAAAATCATTATGAGACAAGTATAATTAGGCTGAGCTGGTTGCCGGTGTTTTTACAGTATAAATCGTCATTTCAACCCAGCGTTAGGTAAATGACTTTGATAAGACGCCCCGTCGGTCTAATGTTTTAAATAGTAGGCTGTGACCTCGGGGTCCTAGGTTTGATTCCCGGGTCGAACACTAATGTGTGTTTCGAACACAGCACGAGTTTGTGATCATTGGTAACCAATCGGCATTAGGCAAGCGTGATGATTAAACCTAATTGTAGCAATTCTATGATAGAGACCTTTGCCCTGCAGTGGGGCAGTGCGTAGGATACTGTACCTTATGTCCGTTTAAATAATATTTACAAGGACAAGCGATAGTTTGGATAACAGATATTTTTTATGGTAGGTACCGTATATTATTTCTATGTTGCGGTAAAGGTAGTGGGTTCGACTCTCAGTCTGGCTAAACACTAGTTTTTGTGGATGCTATGCATTTAGGCATTAAACCTTCGTTTCTTCTGTTTCCTGATATCCTTAACACAAGGACTCGAGCTACTTAGCTCGGAATCAAGAGAATGCATGAGAAGCACCTATTTATCTGTTTGTTATTGCACATATTGATACAAATGAATGATTTCCAGGTGTGGCCGGGTCCTGCCTCCACCGCGAGTTGTTCCGGGATCGTCTGCTTTTGGACAAACTGCACGCGGCGGCCTGAGTGACATTTACAGGTGGATATATTACATTTTGGTACCCAGACATAGTACGACAAGTCTGTTTCGGACTGGGAATAATAACATTAAAAGGAGAGCAACATTAAATTACTCACTTATCTTCTATAGAGAAATTTAAAAACATTGATTCCGTTTTTACAATCAAAGAATAAAAGCAGACTTGTTGCACCGTGC